>CM053786.1:86901919-87286919 GCA_028749045.1 Cupressus sempervirens | reverse complement strand
TATTTGTTACTCGAAAACCCTCCAAGGTGAAGGTAAAACTAGGGTGGGGATGACACCCTCAAATCTTCACTACTGTAGTAATAAAGTTAACTAGTTAAGGTTACAATATTTAGTCATAAGATATGATCTACACTGTGAGGGGTCTGCCCTAGTAAAATCTTAACAGGCTGCTAGGTCCACCTTGTTAGAGGATTTAACACTTACAACTGTAGACACCTAAAATCTTTTAGAAAATAAAGTATTTTTATTTTCTGAAAAAGTCCCTGATGACATCATCATTTATTAATTATTTATTTATTTTATTTATTTATTTATTTTTATGTCATTAAATCCCTTTATCTTAATTAAAAATATTTAATTAAGGAATTCCTACCAAAAATGTTTAAATATTATTTAAACATTATTTCCTTATTTATTAATTATTTAATTAATAAATTGACCAAAAATCTCAAAATAAATTATTTATTTATTTTTTGCCCAAAACTTGGCCAATTTCCTTAAGACCACTAACCTCTTCCAAAATCTTCTAATCCTTCTTTAATTTTGATTAAGGGCTAATCCCATCATTTCCTACCCCTAATCCCAATTCAAAATATTTAATTAAGATTAAATATTAATCCTCATGTTTCTTAAAAATATTTTAATAAATATCTCCTCAACCCAAACCCTTGAAATAAATAAAACTTTATTTATTTCCTAAAAACCTTATTTATCCTCATCCTAGGAAGTTCTAGACTCTTCTAGAAAGTCTTCATCATCATCCAAAGCCTAGACTCTTCTAGAAGATGTCAATCCTTATCTTTGACCCTAATCCTAATCCCCCCCCCCCCCCCCCAACCTTGTCACATTCCCTAAACATGGGTTAAGACTTGCTATCCCAAGCCAGAGCCAACAAATATCTCCTCCTTCACCCACCCTCATTAAATGCCATCCACTTGCCCATCTCTAGCAAGCCTAATCTAATCTTAACCCAAGCCTAATCCAAGCCTTAATCGTTTGCACATTCCTAAGTCGAGCTTAAGACTTTCTTAATCCAACCCAAGTCAAAATATCTCAACTCTCTCACAAATATCCCAACCCTAAAACTTTATGAAGCCCACAAAGCCATAAATGACTCTTACAAGCCCATTCATTGCTCTTACAAGCCATTATGAGGGTTTTTATGAGCTTTGAGCCTTCTTTGTTGACCCCTCAATCCCTCTTGCTCTAACCAATGACCCTGTGACATGTGTCACTCCCTAATTGGCTGTAAGGAAGCACAATCCATGTGCTCTCCTCTCATTCAATCTAAACCTTCCGTAAGCTTTCTCCCATCCTTGCATCCTAGCCCTTGATCCCTCAAGCCCTTTTCCTATTTAAGGAATCCTCTTCCAAGCCATTTTAACACAATCACCCATAGTAACAAAGTAATGCAATTTTGATCATGAAGTTAAGCCATAATGCCATTTTTGAGAAGTCATTTTACATCAAATCCATTCACCCAAGCCAAAATCCATCAAGAACACCATTGAAGCCTTTGGAGAATCAAGCATACATCCTATCTAATTAAACAAAGCTACTCAACAAGAGAGCTTCTGAGAGCCCATTAATGGCTCATATTCTCAATTGAGAGCTCATCTTAGTCTATCTTGAAGTTACGTTTATTTAGTTTTGTGAATACTTTTAATCTGATATTTAGTGTTCTTTGCATTACTAATCCTTGTATACAACAACAAAGTAAGGACTTTCTTAGAAGATTTACAAAGATCTGTTAAGACCACTTTGTTAAGAGATTTACCCTGATTCAAGTCTAGTAAAAATTGATTCAGTACCTAACTCTCAGTTTGCTCTGCATGTTGATTTTGAATCTTCTCCTTGCTAACTGATCATTGCCTCTGATATGATACAACCTATCTTTCCCTTTCACTTCACTTCTATGAATAGGTCACTTATTTTGTTAGATGATAACATAACCCTTTCACTAACTTATGATCTCAATCCTTCACTTTACTCATAGTTCGCATGCATACACTTTTTTACTCTTTCTCTTACTCTACACACGCATCTCTCACACTCTCTCTCCTTGTGATCTAGGTTAAGATCTTCACTATTTAAAGAGTTTCATAAAAAAATTTCTAGATTCTTCCATAGTAGCCTCTCCATTCGAATCATTGATTGCACAACATAGGGATCTGTGATCCATGTCATTTAAATGTTTTTGTAACAACCTCTATAATCTTTAAATATTCCTTTCAAGTTAACTTGTAAACCAAGTTATGTCAAACTTTGTTCCGTTCCTAAATTTTATGTAAACTATGAATTGCTTAGTCTTTACTATTTCCTAATGCTCGACATTGTTGTTGCTCAACCTGTATTACTCTTATGATGCTTGACATGTATTATGCTTGACACACACTATATAACTCAGCACTTGTATTCTTGATACTTGTTTTCTTGCCACTGAGCTTGGATCATATTGAAATACTTGGTGACTATACAATTACTCGGCTCCTATAGAGCTCAATACATACTTGCTTATGTACATGATTTGGCCTATATAGAGTAGTTCAATAACAGTAATGACCATCTAACTTTGCCTTGTATATGACTAAGTAGCTGACACTAATAGACAACAATGGTTAGAGATACCAATAATTGAGATCAACTAGCATTACTTGAGAGATTTGGTACAGACAAATAAGTGAGATTAGAATATGTGAACACAAAAGAATAGTTAGCTGACATATTGGAAAATGCACTACCTAAGGATGCTTATGAGTATCTAAGAGGTAAGTTAAAAGCCATCCCCCTACCTGAAGAAAACTAAGCAAAGATTTTGCATTGCATCAAATATTTTAAAACAAAATATCACAGACATTGATGCAAGAGGTCACACTTTAGGATTTGACTAAAGGTATGAAAAGAAAGACACTAAACTATGAGCAAATGAGGCTCCAAAGAGATAATGTTGAGATGACATTTCTATATCACTCAGAGAAGTTACATGATGATGTATGTGAATGCTTAATGTCTTTCAAATTTTTGTCAAAGAGGGAGAGATTACTACAAGTAAAGTTACCATACAAGTACACATGCAAAAAGGGAGAAGATTATCAAGTTATCATTCCTATCATAAAGAGGGAGAGAAGTTATGCAAAGAGATTGATTGTTGTCAAGGTAAGACATATGATGTTGAATTTGTGAGGTGTTGCTACAGAGAAAGAGTATGTACTGACCTGATAGAGGGAGCATCCCGAGATTGCATTAGATGAGATTCATAATAAAACTAAGAAAGAGAGACCACAAACACAAAAGGAGCTGACAATAAAAGTATTGAAGATTTTGGATTTCATGCTAACTAGTGAGGTGTTTCCATCAATGCCAAAGAGGGATATTATTGGAAAATACAATCAAAATATTTATTATTGTTTCATTAATGTCAAACCTATTGGTAGGACAGAGTGTCAAATCTACTAGAGCAACACTTTACTAGTAGTGTAGATTACCATATCATTTGATTGATGAAGAGGATTTGAAAAGGAGAGATAGCAAAGTGAGCTAGCAGTGTTGATAATTGATGAGAAGTTGAGTATCATGAAAATACTATAGGTAGTTGATATGTAAGACCTTGTCAAGGTAATGTGTTGTTCAATCAATACATAAAGTAAAGAAGATAGCTAGATAAAGCTTAGAACTAAAATAATTCAAAAGGATAACCTTGACTGGGTACCAGTGTTGGTCGGTCAATGAAGGAACTGAAGAAAAAAATTAAAGAACTTAAGTAGAAGTTGAGCAAAATAGTTCAAAATGAGTGATAGTTATTATCAAGAAAATGTATGAAGTGATAGTAGTGACTAATTATAGTAATGGTCAAGTGAGCATGTTGATGATGAGCAAGAAAGTATAGTATATGTTGACCTACGCAGTGACAACTAAGCAAAAGAATATAGTGATTTCCAAATGACAAAAAAATTTATAATTTGTGAAAGAATTGAATCTAAGGCCTGTTGGATACAATTGTTCAATTGTGTGTTGTCTTTGATGTCACACAAATGTGATATTAGTTATCAGATAGTGTCTACCAAGCTCAAAAGGTCAGTAAGGCAAAGGGCAATGTCTACCGAGCTCAGAAGGTCAGCTAAGAAAAGATGGAATTCTTATCGAGTTCACTCAGTAATCAAAGGTAATATGGAAGAAGTAGTTCTTACCGAGTTCACTCGGTTAGCAAAAGAAAATTAGAAATTTAGTTCTTACTGAGCTTTCAAGGTAATCAAAGAAATTTAGTTCTTATCGAGCTTTCAAGGTAATCAAAGAAATTTAGTTCTTACCAAGCTCACTCGATCATCAAAGGGAATTTGGCAGAAGCAGTTCTTACCGAGTAAAACTCGGCAGACAAAGGATTTTAAGGATATTGCAATGGTAACCGAGTCAAAATGGTTAACTCAGGAAATTCCTGAAAGCAGTATTTACCAAGCAGGGTCATCCAGTAAAGTATTTCATTATTTTATGAAATAATGTTTAAGAGTAATATCTGTAGCCAACTGATGAATGATTTGTTGGTAAATGTAACATGTAAATGGGCTAACTTAACCATCTGAATGGTATAAGTAAGAGGTCAAGTTGCGAATTCAAAAAGTAGTATGTGGAGGTATGAGAAGTTAATGTGATATAAAGACTGATTGTTGTGGAAGCAAATTTGAAGGATGAGCAGAGATCATTAAGGAGTAGCAGAGCCATATTTGATCAAGGAGGATCTAACAATATTGAACAAAGACCTGTATCCAGCAAATTCAGTTGCATCTTTTTCAGGTCAATTCATTGTTGCTTTCTAACCACTGTAGTAGTGATTTCAAACCTCTTAACAGAGTTGGTTTAACAGCCATTTTGTAAATCTAAAAAGGTGAAAATTCAGTTGAATTGTTCTAAAGACCTCTAGCAAGGCCACTCATAATAGGGTGATTAAATTCTCTAACAAGGTCACACCTAACAGTGTGTATTGTAACCTTTAACAAGGTTGGCTCCTAACAGGGCTCACTTCAAAAGAGTGAAAAATTGGTGACTAGTTACTTGGTGGTTTTTCCCATATTGGGTTTCCAGGTTAAATCCGATGTCTCTTGTGTTCATTTATTTTAACCTTTGCATGCATATTAATAACTATGAATGCTAACTAGTTAATCTACCAAGTTACAATATTCATGCATTGTTTATCGTGTTTTAGCAGTAAATAAGCATTATAGACATCTAAGGGATTTGTGAATTGTTTTTGGGATAACTAATTCACCCCTCCACCACCACCCCCCCCCCCCCCTCTCAGTTACTCCATCTATAATTCCAACAAGGCCAACATAGTTGGAATTTTTAATTAGTCAAAGTGTGTAGAAGATAAGGATTGATGAGATTTCATATTTAACACATGAGGAGAATTTTTAAGAAATCAAAGGTGCAAATTTTATCAGAAGGAGAACAAAATCATGGAAGGATTCGATGAATCTGACCTAATCCTAAGATCAATAGTGATGTTTAAGCAAAAAAATATCAAAATTACCTATTTAAGGGGGCATAAGAGATGTTTTCTAAGCTTGGTTCATTATTGATTGGAAAGCTTAAGGAGAGTTTTTGAAGAACATGACAACAAAGGAGAAGTGTAACGAGTGTTGTGAAGAGTGATCTCTTGAGGGAATGCCAAGAAGGTCAATGATGGATATGTGAGTGGACGCTATTCAATGAACTAATAGATGAGTGAATGGAGATCTCAATTTCCAAAGTAAGTTGTATTATATAGATCAAACCTACTATTATATTCTAACCATTGTATCATTCAAAATACTTTAATCAAGGTTGACCAAACAACCATTTTGTAAATCCTTTAATCAAGGTGACATTCTAGTGGAATGATCCAAAGTCCTCTAACAAGGTCACTCATAATAGCGTGATTAAATATTTTAAGAGGGTCATATTTAATAGTGTGTTGTATAACCTTTAACATGGTTGGCTCTTAACTGAGCTCACTTTAGAAGAGTGAAAATTTGGTAGTATGTTACTTGGTGATTTTTACCGAATTGGGTTCCTACATTAAATCTTGGTGTCAAAGCATTATTTTGATGCATGGATGTTATTGTTATGCATGCTATATTTTTACAATAGTTTATTTTCTGATAGTTGGCACATATAGGAAATAGAGAGTCAAGAAATTACATGAAAAGTTAAATTAATTATGATATGCTATATAGACCAAGTGGGTATCTGAGATTGATCAAGCTATTTGAAGTTAGTGAAAGTTAAATTGGTACATCTAGACCTAAGGATAGCTAATTCACCCCCCTCTCAATTATTCTAATCATTATAACAAGATTCACATGTTTGATGGCCTGTGGCATCTCATTGGGGAGGGCATGGAGAATTGTAGCCCCTTCGATTTTGGTCCTCTATAGATCTCGTTGAAGTTCACTTGCATGTAGCTCATTGGGGTAGGTGTAAGTTTCTAGGGTTTTTGGATGCTTGTATTTAGCCTCATATTGGGTACTTGGTAAAACTAGGTCAAAGGGGGGAAGTAACCCTTGTGAAGTCAAGTCCTCCTCTTGATGAGAGTGATTCTATCACTAAGAACATGATCAAAACATAGTCTAGGAAGATGTTGAGGATGTTTACATAAGCAAGAATGGGAAAATACCAAAAATTAGTTTTTGGTATTTTCTATGTTCTAGTATTTTTCTTAAAAGTTTAGACACCGAATGTGGAACTTTAGAAGATCTTTCCAGAAATTATGATGGTTCATGATTTCAAGCTACAAGTAGAAAGTTATGTCTTCTACAAGTAGATGCAATTTTTAATATAGATCTTTGTAGTTTTTATAGTTGTTAGAATTTATTTTGTTATTAACTAGCTTGTGGACTTTTCATTTTCATTTTCAGGGGATAATGATGACCCTTAGGAACCATAAAACTTGTATAATCTCTACTTTTGATATGAATGGATCACTTTTTGGCTTGCAAAAATATGTATTGTTGCATTTTAATTGTTTTCAATTAAGTCACAATACCATAGTTTCTACAACAGGTATTGCAATTTGAATTCCTATTTTATATTAGTTGTATCAGAGCTTTTTTTCTCTTATATGTCCCATCATACATGGTCAACTTATTGAAGGTTGGGATTGGCCATGAGAGATCTATCATAGTATCTTCCTTTGAGACACACACAATCATAGATGGAAAACCAACCACCTAAGGGGATGGATTTATGCTTCAAAAAACTGGTGGAAGGGGCATTAAATAAACAATGTGAAGAAATGATGTAGCAATTCTCACGGATGCTTGAAAAATGAGAGCTATAGGCCAGTCCACGCAATTCAATATTTGGCGGGCAAGCGCCATTCAAGGTGCAAGTAAATTTTGATATTCCAACTTTTCAAAGGAAAATAGATGTAAATGTTGTTGATGACCGGTTGTCCAAATTGGAGAGGTACTTTTGTATTAATAATTTGTCATATATTGAAAAGATACCCTTCGCCATCCTTAGAGTTGAGAATCATGTGAAGCTGGCATGGAAGGTACACTTAACAACTGAAGAAACCCAAGAAACTCAGGATGGACATGAATTTTCTATGCTATTTGATGGAAAACCCACATGGGAAGAATTTGTAGAGCATATAAAATAAGAATGTTACCCTAAGGATACCTATGAATAAAAATATATGCAATGACAATTACTCTAACAGATGAAAGAACAATCAGTTCAAGAGTACACAAACATATTTCATGCTCTCTCTATAAAGCTTGGCATCAAAGACTCATAAAAACATCGAGTTCTAAAGTATAAGAGTGGTCTTCATAGATATAGTTAGATTGAAATAGATTCCATATGTGTAGAAACATTGTCAAGTGCTTTCAAATATGCATATGAAATTGAGGATAAGTTCAAACAAAAAGGGAGGAGGGAAAATACTGTAACGCCCCGCCAAGGGATCCAAAAGAATTAACCTAAAGTTTCACTAAGTTTGCTAAACATTTTTTTTTTTTTTAAAGTAAGAAAGTATGACATACACATCAACAAATAGTAGCGGAAGCAATAACATGTAATCATCGACAAACATACAAAGCAAGTTACATTTCTTAAAGATCCCAAGACGTTGAGTCATGTTTAAATTTAATTAATTCTAAGTCTAACAACTAACACATACATATAAAAGAATAATTAGAAACTCCAATGTCCATAATATACATTTGTTCCGAATGCTCCTTGGCAAATTAATTCGGAATGCTCATTCATCCACTGTACATGTCACAGGGTATGAAAGGCTTAAAAGAATATACATATGTAAAGATCAAGATACAACATCCTCAAATCCATGATACAAAGTACAGTAAAAATATATGAAACTATTCACCATACATGATACATCCATACATCCATAATGATAAAACATCTATCATAAAATCTAACCATCCATCATAATAATCCAAGAACATAGTGAAGGTAAATGCCAATCACGAAAACTCCAGCCACGGTGACCACGGAACGGATCTCAATGGTAAGAGTAAAAGCACTACCACCCGACCGCGTGGAACCTAAATGGTCCACTCCCACCGCGCTGAGGAGATAGTCTCAAGTCCCAAATAGGATAACAAAACCTATAATCATAAATACTCTCTAAGTCCAGGAAATCCTATAAGTATGCTAACTCAAGGGTTCCTAAAAAGATCGACATCTAAATCCCAGAGGTACCACAAGACACGTAGGAAACCTAATATGCAAGCGGGAAAGTGTCATCGCAAAAGTCATGTAGAAGTTACTCGAGCAATCCCTTAGGAATCCCGGGTCCCTACTGATCCTGCGGCCACTAGTATCCTCTCGTACTGACGAGGCATACTATGGAATGCAAGGTCGTAACCAAGCGTCCTCTCTACCCCATCCTAGTCTGTACTAGCACTCATGGCATGGGAGAGAACATACAATTATCTTGTTAGGTTCATTTTATCTCATTTAGTGTAAATGTTTTCACTTATTAAAAATGACTTACAATGGGTTTCTCAAGGCAGCCTCTTAGGGCTCTGACCCCCATTGCAAGCCACTTCCCGACTCTACACATAGATAACCTACCCTAGCTCATGAACTCATAAATCAAAGAATCATAATAAAACCATCTCAGTCCTATGCGAGCAACTGAAAATATCATAAAAAGATAATCCACAAAAATATATCAGTTCTTCATGAGCAACAGATAACATCAAATAGTAATCAAGTAATCACGACAGTTCTCTATCAGCAACTGAAGGCATCAATGATAAGTCACAAAATCCAATGGTTCTCTAATGAGCAACCAGAAAGTAATACAAGTATAACTGATCGAGACTCAGAAATGGTTATCAAATATAACTGATCGAGACTCAAAAATGGTTAAGTTAGGTATTCTCAAATACATACATCTCAGCTTCACACAAGGAACTGGAAAGCAATCACAAACAGTAAACACAATCATGTCATAGAGCACTTCATCACATTACCATGGTCAGGTTAAGAAAGATCGAGACCAAATCATCAAGACATCACATTCACAAACCCCGAGCCTCTGGTAACAACCTGAACTGGTCAACGCTAAACCAACCCCAAAACATTCAAAGTACAAAGACAACATCAAAGTCTCAGAGATTGGATCTGAAAGTATATTATTTAAGTTAAGGTAAGGTTTGTGATTTAGTTTAATGTCGAATTCAAGTAACAAAGTTTTCACAACTACCCTTTTTCGAATAACCCATTTCTATAATAACTTTCATTAAATCAATATCCAAATTTATAATTTAGTCAAATAACATTCATTATTAATTAACTTAATTAAACTAATTTTAATTAAATTAATCAATATTCATTAGATCTAATTACTTATTTTAATCCCACTAATAATTGTTAATTTATTAATATTTGAGCAAAATTATTAATAAATTAAAATTTACAACTATACCTATGTAATTAATATTTATTTATTAAATATTTAAAAAGTTTAATCTATTATAAAAATTGAATATATTATAATTTTATTATTTAAAATTTTTAAAATAAATAAAATTCGTTTTAAATAATTTTTTTTTAAAAAAAAATTATAAAAAAAATATAAAAAATCGAATACAAAGTTTCCCCCCCACGTTTATAGCCCGTCGGCTTTGGCCGCAGGCCTGCGGTCGCAGGGCCTGCGGCGGCAGGTACTCTGTACCTGCCGTCGCAGTACCTGTGACGCAAGTACTGTCGCCTGCCGACAGTGGGGGGCGGGTACGGGGTGATTCCCTCCCCCCCCACTAATATTATTATATACATTTTTTTTTTATATATATTTTTTTTTTTTTAAATTTGATTTTATTTTATTCTAAAACAATAAAATAAGTTTTATTTTAACAAAATTAATTTTGTTTAATTCTTTTTTTTTTTTTTTTTTTTATAAAAACAATTTCTTCCAAAGGGTAAATATGTAAAATATAAATATATATATATATATATTTATATATATATATTTATATATATATATATTTATTTATTTATTTATCTAGAACTTTTCAATTTCATTAAAACAAAACCCTTATCAAATTAGATCTTAATTTCTAAATCAAGAAAATAATGGTTCTAATTAATTCATCCAGTCTCCATGGATACAGAAATTATTGACGAATAATTAATAACTTCAAAAGATTGAAAGATTAAAACTTTTATCACAGAGAATTCAGATCTACAAACCCCAGACACGAAGAAGGCAGGAAGGGATAATTTGCATATTTAATGGATAAAAACCACAAGACCCTACCTGATCCTGATGCTATTATGCAATCTCCAGGAACTGTATGCGAAATCGCTCCTCTCAATAACCTTCCCCTTCAAGACTTTCTTCGTATCAGCCTTCTGAAATTTGCTTCCAAAAATTGTCTTCCTCCAAAAATTCTCGTCCAAATTGCTATCTCCCAAAAATGAACCCCCAAAGTTGTGATAAGCAAATTCTCCTCAATTCGGGGCACTAATTGTGCGTTTACCCGAGAAGACTCTTTGCACAACTCAGTTAACTCCAAAATAACTTTTATTATCTTTTCTAATTCTTTTGCATTCAACTTTCATGCACATTAAGTTGAATTATTAAATAACTTTATTTAAAATTTCACTTGACTTCAATTCTTAATTAATTTATTATTTTAAATCTTATGTGCACTTTTAAGAAATTAAAATAACATTATTAATTTTTATAATTTAATCTTTTAATTTAATTCTTATATTTAACTCATGATTAGATCATGCGATCTAGAATTCTTAATAAATTAATATCTTTCAACTTTTTAATTTATTTTAGAACTTAATTGATAACATATTTAATTAATTTAAATAACAATAATATTTAGCATTTATTTAAAAATGAACTCCAAATATATTATTATTAAATTAAATAAATATTATCCTGTTCTAAATATATCTTGAACTTTAATTTCCAACTTTAATTTTTTTATTTAATTAATTAATTAATTAATTAAATATAAAGATATCATAATAATTCCTTATTAAATTAAATCATTAATTAGTCTTTTTAATGAGACTTAATTAATAGAAAAATACACCAAGGACTCATAAAGCAACATACGAAAACCCATCATAGAAAAATACATACCAAATCAAACAAAAAGGTTATAATCACAAAATTACATCATTTGATGCATTCAGAGGGTACTTAACTCAGATACTTCTCCTAATTATCAATTAGGACAATTGGCTAGAGGGTTTAGGATTTGGACTTAAGAGTTTATCTCCCCTCTCTTACCATTGAGATAGTGCGATAGGGTACGCTCATCCTGACAATCCAGGGAAGTCGATACCCGGTACCTGCAACCTGCATAAAATCTACGCATGTACAAACACAATATTCTAAGCTAAACAGGCAATGGCAGGAAGTGGTGCATCGTGTAGATCCCGACTAGCAGGTGACTACGACTCCCTTCCTTAACCATATCAAAAACACCATACATAAATAAAACAACACGCACACCATACACATGCAGTATGGGGTAAGTATCCATAAGAGGCACATGAAATAATAAGCCATATAACTAATCATCATTGATAACTAAAACCATTGAATAATCATCATACATGCATGAAATATAGAGTACCAAGTAATCTCATCATATAATAAAATGAGTGTAAACATCATCTAATAATCTCTAAAATAATAATACTACTCATCAAACATAAATTGGCCTAAAAGAGTTTGGCAATCATATCATAAATGTAGCTCGAAAAATGTAAACTAGGGGCAGGCACTACAAATACAATGAACAACAAATCGAAAGTTGAAGGTAATAAGCCAATGGGAAAAAAACAGCCAAGGAACCATCTCCAAATTCACCAACAAAGAAGACATGGGGGGTAAAGAAAATAGGGCAAGAATTAGGTATGTGGTGTGAAGTCCATAAAAGTCCCTCTCATAATACTAAATATTGTAGAACTATAAAGAATTTAATGATGGAAACACATGAATAAGCCATTGAACTTGAGGTGACATATTTTGGAAAACAAAAGGAGGATGACCAAATCATTGAGGTTGACCCATATGCCATAGTGGCCTCTACAAAGGTATTTTCTTGTGATGATGAACAGAGATTATTCCATTCACAAATGTGGGTAGGAGGAAAAGCTTCACATTTTATTGTTGATATTGATAGTCAAAAGAATTTGATATCTTCTGATATTGTAAAAGGATTGAATCTGAAGAAAACATCACACCCACAACCATATTCTATGGGGTAGGTGAGCCAAAGGTGAGATATGCAAGTAAACAATCAATGTCATATTTCATATTCCATAAAACCATTCAGAGATAATGTAATTTGTGATGTAGCTCCTCTTGATGTGTGTGATATTCTATTGGGGCAGCCATACATGTATCAATGTCATCGAGTGTTTGAGTCAAGGCCACAAAGTGTGACAACCAAATTAGGTGGACAAAAGTACTAAATTCCATAGGTAAGTATTGTATACTCTGCATCTTTGATTAGTGAAAAATAATGTAGAAGGTTAATATCCAAAACTAATACATTTGAGTTATTAATGATCCATCCCAAGGAACAAAAGAAACATGTGTGTAATTCCCATTCCATGGTGTCCATCACAACAAAATGGCAAAGATCAATGGTCAGATTTTTAAAAATATCACAATGTGTTTGAGTTACCAATAAAGGTACCCTCACATTCCCAAGTTAGACACTCTATTGATTTGATACCAAGAACCCCATTGCCTAATGGGCTAGTATATAGGAGGTTACTTCTAGAAAATAATAAGATAAAAAAGTTGATACAAGAATTAATTCAAAAAGGACATATCCCCCCAAGTGCATCTCCTTATGGTGCCCTGATTATTCTTGCAAAGAAAAAGGATGGTACATGGACACTTTGTATTAATTATAGATCATTTAATAAGATTATTGTAAAAAATAGACACCCAATTCCTCAGATAGATAATCTCTTAAACCAGCTTAGAGGGGCAAAATTCTTCACTAAAATTGACTTGAAATATGGGTACCATAAAGTACTAATTGATCCAACATATGTATTAAGTACTTGGGATATGTTGTTCATAGTGAAGGTGTTCATGTTGATCCTGAAAAGATGCAGGTAATTAAAGATTGGCCTACTCCAATGAATCCCATAGAGTTGTGTAGCTTCTTGGGGTTAGCTAACTTTTATCATAGATTTGTGTTTGGATTTTCATATTTTTCTTGGCCTTTGAATCAATCATTACGAGGAAGTACGAAAGAGAAATTCAAGTGGACAGATTCTCAACAACAAGCATTTGAAGAGTTAAAACAAAGCTTATGTTCTGCACCAGTTTTATCTCTTTCAGATTTATAATAGTCTTTTGAAATACAAACTGATGCATCAAAATATGCCTTGGGAGTAGTCCTCATGCAACATGGACATCCATTTTCTTACCATAGTGAGACTTTTTCTGGTATAGTGCATAGATATTCCACCTATGATAAATAGTTATAGGCTATTGTTCAAGCTCTCAAGCAATGGAAACATTATATATTGGTAAAGGAGACTATCATCCACACAAGTCACAAACCCGTTCAATTTTTGCAAACACAAGGAAAATTACAAAATAATAGGCATCAAAGATGGTCAACTTATCTTCAACAATTTCATCTCAACATTTGTCATAAGAAAGGAAGCACCAATAAGGTAGAAAATTGTCTGAGTAGGCCTCCAATTGCAAGAATAAGTATGGTATTAGAATCATGTGGTCACCAAATAGAAAATTTAGCCCACTTGTATCCAAACATGATAACGATTTTGCTGGTGTTTATACTCAGCTTGTGGAAGGTAAACACATGAATGATTATTACTTGCAAGATGGAATGCTTTTCCACTTTGGCCAAATTTGTGTACCTGAGGAAGAACGTAAGAAGTTAATATGGGAAGCTCACTACAGTAAGGTTATTGGTCATTTTGGAATAGGTAAGACTATTGGTATACTACAAAGATGTTTTTACTCGCAAAAAATGAATAAGGATGTGATAGAATACATTCAAGCATGTATAACACGTGCCATTATAAAGCCTGTAAATCATAAGTTGGGTTTATATTTACCACTTCCTATCCCAAATAAACCTTACCATTCAATTTCAATGGATTTTATGTCTGACCTTCCTACCACTAAACATGGGCATGATTGTGTATATGTTGTAGTCGATAGATTTTCAAAAATGGAAATCTTGGTGGCTTGTAGAAAAGCAATCTTTGCAAAAGAAACTATAAAACTCTTTTTTAAGCATGTTTGGGTTCATTTTGGACTACCAAAAAACATTATTTTAGATAGGGATAATCAGTTTCTTAGTAAATTTTTGCCTTCATTACAGAAAATGATGGACACAAAAATAACAAAGTCTACTACATTCTACCCTCAAACAGATGGTCAAACAGAGGTTGTTAAATGAATGATTGTTCAAATCCTACATATGTATCACTCTAAACATCCTCATACATAGGATGAGAGCATTTCCTATGTACAACATAACTACATTACAAAAATTCATAGTTTAATCGGCCATAGCCCATTTGAAGTTTGTCTCAGATATCATCCCTTAGCACCAATAAATATTTATATTCTTGTTATGCAACCTAAATTGGTACCATGCTTGGATAAGGAGAAGGAAAAGGCAATGAATTTCATTGATAGAATTCATCATTTCTAGTAGCAAGTTCGTGAAATTTTGAAGCAAACCACTAAGAAGTATAAACAGAGGCATGATGAGCATTAAAATCCTCATAATAATTAGGTTGGGAATAAGGTATGGTTACATTTCCAGAAGGAATGATTAGAAGGCCCTCATAGGAAGCTTCCTCCTCTTTGCTATGGTTTCTATAAGATTATAAAGAAATTTGGTGAAAATGCATTTGGACTCAACTTGCCTCCATTTTTGGGTGTTCACCCAGTCTTCAATGTAGAACTGTTGAAGCCATATTTTCCTCCTTTACTAGATATTGTAGATGTTGCTAAAGAAATCAGTCATACAGAGTTGAATCCAAAATTTTTTAATCCACTTCAAAGTGATCAAATTGTGGAGGTTGTCATGAATAATTTGAGGAACCAAAAAATCTATTTGTATCGTGTGGTAAAAGCAGGACAATTTGTTCAACGAGGAAAGTGGCTTACACACGAACAAATCCAGCTTCATTTTCCACATATGATGCAAAGTGTGGATGAAATGGGGCCCTTTTACTCTCAAAAAGGAAGGAATGATCAAAACATAGTCCGAGAAGATGTTGAGGATGTTTTCATAAGCAAAAATGGGAAAATACTAAAATTTATTTTTCAATATTTGCTATGTTCTAGTATTTTGCATTTCTAGAGGCCTCTGGGGTATTTATGGGCTTTGACAATGCAATAAATAGTAGGGCTGCTTAAAAATTTGGACACTAAATATAAAACGTTAGAAGATCTTTCTATAAATTTTGGCGATTCATGATTTCGAGCTACAAGTAGAAAGTTATGGCTTCTACAAGTAGATATAATTTTTAATATAGATTTATGTAGTTTTTATAATTATTGAGTTTATTTTGTAATTAATTAGCTTGTCAACTTTTCATTTTATAATGGAGACCCTTGGGATCCATCAAACTTGTATAAACTCTATTTTTGAAATAAATGGATCAATTTTTGGCTTGCAAAAACTTCCACTATTGCATTTTAATTTCTTTCAATTAAGTCACAATACTGCAGGTCCTACACTAGGTTTTGTAATCTAAATTCGTAATTCAAATTAGAACATGTCCTTTGAAGAATCTTACCAACATGAATGGACCAAAATTATACTATGAAGAATTCATGAGGGTATTTTTTGGGTAGGAGAAATCCTTGTTACTAGACTAAGAAATGAAGGTAGTAAACCTATTAATGAGAAGAATGTCAAGATGTTAGTTGAGACTAACAAAAAATCTACATCACATGACATAAACATGAAATTGGATAAGATAAAGAAAACTTAGGTTGATCAACAAGATCATAGGGTATAAGATGAACTACAATGCAAGGGTAAGTTTTGTAGTTGTTGGATTTATACATGTAGCCTACATGATGATAGTAGAAAAATAGAAAGTCAAAACGTATGAGATTCTTAAGAAGTAGTTGATTGATAATATGGATGTAATCAAGAAAAGTAAGACAACTGGATTCAAATTTAAATCACTTTTGATACATCTATTCTTTCAAGTGATGAGAAGATTCGTGAGAATGTCTTATTATGAATGGGACTGTAACAAGTGTGCAATGGAAATGATTACCTACTACTTCAGGAAATAAACCACTAACAGGATAACATATGATTTATCAAGAATGATGAAATATTTTTAGACATAAATGAAACAAAGGTTTAGAATACCCCCCACTAATTTTAAAAACTACAGATGAATTGTTCTTTATGGTTGAAATAGATTTAATTTGGATGGAGATAGTATAGCCTAGGGTGAAGTTCATTGACCCTATGGGCTATGAAGTGAGTCAATAAATGATAGAAGGGTATGCCAAGTTGATTCAATAATTAGAAAGAGATGAAGAGTGTACTAGATGGGTACTAATGAAGCGAAATTAAGTGAAGTACAAGGATAATTGTATAGTAAGGAAATCAAGAATAAAGTGGATAATAAAATAGATGAATTGCTCAAGGAATAAGGTATAAGAAGAGAGGATTTCAAAGAGGCAATAGGCACAACTCTAAAAATGAAAGCTAGTGGAGAGTTGGATATTTTAATGGCTAAACCACTTGCAATTGAAAGTGGGTCTTCAATGACATTGACAGTAGTAGTACCATCGGCTCAAACACCTATTGCACCTCATGTAGTAGTAGCACCTAGAAATGTATGTAAGACTGAATGAGATGAGATTAAAAACTAAGAAGGAAAACAAATCTTTGAGAGAATAGATTATTAGAAAATTTTATGAAGCGAAGAACACCGTGCAGTTGGAAAGAATAATGCATAGACTTTATCCACTCGTGCAAGATAAAATAAGAGTCATAAGACTCTTGGGAGACCTAAGAGAATAGGTCATAAAGGATATAGAGAAACTTGGAAATTGAGTATTAAGTGAACCTATAAGTAGAGCTTATATAGAAGAGGCTAGAAATTAATTGGTCACACCTACACTAGCAATAGTTCCACCTAGTTCATCAGATATGGATACTTCTATGACAACAATAGAGACTTTATTAATGAGAAAAGACAAGGTAATTGACACTACCTTGGATGTGCCTAAACAAAAAGAAACCATTGATCAGATGAGTACGCCACATCAAGAGGAAGGGAGCTTGATTATAGGGGGAGAATTTATTGTAATGAAAACCTATGAGGACTCCTTTGCAAATATTTCAGCAGATCCATTTGAAACTCAATTAGAATAAGCCTTGGCAATTTGGTAGTTGATAATATTGTAAATTATTCTAGCTCTAGCTTAGAAGAAGAAGGAAGAAACATTAAAAGAGAAGAATAAATAAATAAAGATAATAAAGAGGAAGGAAGGGAAGAGGAGAGAAAAGAGGAAATTACTTGAGGACTAGGGAGGTTGCAGAACCTCAATAGAACAAGTGTATTCAAGAGGCTAGACATCAAGTTGAAACCTTTCAATAAGTTAGAGAAAAAGATAACGAGGCAAAGAAGACTATGACAAAGGTAGGAGGGTAGACCAAAGAGCAAGATGATAGTCATAACCTACAGTTGTAGTTGGTCACACTCACTAAGTAGCCTAGTAAAGAGATACCCAACTCATCTAAGTACACATTGGACTCACTATTGGAAAACATGATGAGTAGCTCTATAGGAACAGAAGAGAATGATATTAAAAATTTGGGATTGATTTCAACTTATTCAATAAGAAAGATTATTGAGAAGAGTAAGAAAACCAAGAGTAGCCAAGATACTCTTGAGAAAATGAAAAATAAGATGCAAAGTTGAATATCAGTACAAATGAGTGAGAGTGACCCACAAAGAGAGGCAAACTAGGTATTGGAAGAATTTGACACTCGACTCAAGACATTAGTGTAAGTTGCTACTATGAAAGACCAAGCTAAACATGATGCAAATCTTTTTATCAAGGTATGTAATAATGATTTGAAAAACTTACTTATGTGTACCAAAGAATTGAGAAAGTGTGTGCATGAAGGTAAAAATATATATGAGAAATGTGCTTTATCACATTAGTACATGGGTGAACCCACAATACTGGGTACCACTTTTGGGGGACGAAGGAAATCGCAAAATGATGAAAATTTTTCATATTGAATTTTACATATGTTCGCCTGAATGTGATTACTATGTTCGCGCGAACATCAAATAATTATATGTTCGCACGAACATATTGATTTTGAATAAGGTATGTTCGCGTGAACATACCTTGTTAAAATGTTCATGCGAACATATTTTTAATGATGATTTTGCGATTAAAACTCTAGTTTTCCATTTGAGATCTTGATAAATTTGCCTTTTTTGTATGTTCGTGCGAACACAGATTATTTTGCGTGTTCGCGTGAACATGTTAAATTAAATTCCCGACTATCAAATTATTTTTCTTGTACGTTCGTGCGAACATGTGTTTGCACAAACATATTAGAAATTTTTACGTGAACATTGTGTTTGGGTGAACTTCTCAAATTACAAATTTTTGGTGTTGTCTTCTGGAGAAAAAATGAAATTGGCTCTTTTGATCCCTAAAATTGAGATTGAATGATCTCCTCTGGTAAAATAAAAAATGCCAATTTGTGCTACTCGGAGAAAGCTTTCCAATGACTATAATTGTAATACATATTATATTCATTAAGACTTTCAAATATGAGTTTAACTCATTATAGGTTCATTACCGATTGAGCATCAACCGACTTCGACACCTCGGGAAAATTAGTAAATTAGATCAAAAAAATTGAAAGATATGTAAGAACTAGCTTATTGAGATACCTTTCTATTCAAACAAAAAAAAAAAGGTTTCTGATAAATTGACTTCAAATTATCTGTGTCAAATGGAACGTATGTCTGAATTACGATTCGTGTCACTTCAAAACTTCATAAACTATACAATATTCAACCAAAATGAATCAAACCAAATGCATCCTCTGGATATTGATGTTACAAATCTAATAGTGAAAAAATATGTCATTATCATTTCTAGAAAAAAAGTTATCTGTATCAAATGGACTGTCACTCTTTAAAAATATTGAATTTTATTATGTACCATTTTTCGAAGGAGATGAAAAAATTGACCTAAATAAAAAAAAATTCATATTAAAATATATGGTTACAAAGTAGGAACAGAGTACTCAGAATCATTAGATTATGTCATCTTGAAATTATTTATAGTTTTCGAGATATAGTAAGTTGAACGTGATGTTTGTTGCAAAAATATTGATTTCAATTTCAAAATTGGTCAAAAAGTGGAACCCATTATTGAGGGATCACCCACATTCAAACCTTCATTTCACATATTAGAGATAAAGAAAATTACTTGAAAATTATGGTTAGTGAGTTAAGAACTGAAAATGATCAAGTCATTGACTTGGAGCAAAGAATTAGCACAATCCATGATTAGCAGAGAATTTTGAAGGCAAGCAAGGAGAAGACATTGCAAAGATTTTCTCTATTAAGAGAACATTTATCCTTGAATATTGACCCAATGAAAAAAAAGCTTGATGAATGTATAAAGGCTAAGGCATCTTATGATCATTTTTCTTATCCAAATTTTCAAGTCACTGAATTGGTATCGTATGACTTATGTACACTTATCAATGTATCTGATTCAATAAGAAATGCATGGAATAAAGGCATGATTGGCTTGAAGACAAGTTTTGTTGATTGCATTACATTGTTAACTAGTCCATCAACATAGTAAACTAAAGGTAGATTCAAAATTTTGACCAGTATATAGTTTTTGACTCACCTTTATCATTGATATCAAAGGGGGAGTGTATGTAGTATTTATGAAAAATTGTATGTATGTATAAGGAGATTTAAGGTAGAGCAAAGACTAAGGGGGGTAGGGGGGGGGGGGGGTGTGGGGTGGGGGTTATAGTGTAAAAAATGAAATATAAATTTAAATCCTCACGTTGAAGGAGCATCCTAGGTTAGTTAGAATCCTGCATGTTGGATGGATTTTGGCTTGAGAGTTGAGAACTCAATCACCAAAGGAGTGATGCTTGATTATTACTGGGTGTAGTGTTGGTCGAGGTGCTTGATCCCTAAAGGAGCTCAGAATTTACTATTTCTCAGCGTATAGTATGTTGTTCAACATGTGAGGAACTTGGCAATGCTTGTAGGAGCTCATTCATGTTTGGTGGTATTTACTAATGCTTAGCTATTTAGTTCGCCTAATAGAGATCTTGTAGTTTTGATCAATCAACTTAGTGCATTTATGCATGAGGAGTGTGATCATGATGTGGAGAGATCTTGGGAGTTTGCATAAACCTATTTGGGTCTTGGTTATTTGACCTAGGTTTATTTAATGGGTGTTGTAAGCCTTCTAAGGCATTTGGTATTTAATATCTCTTGCAGGTAGACTTGCGGCTTAATTATGTATATAATATAAGGGTTTAATTAATTTGTAACTTGCTAGGCTAACTTTTGGTTTAGTTGGGTATAAATAGAGGGTATTGTAGAGTCTTGAGGCATTATCCAGTTCAACATAGAGTAGCTAAGAGGAGAAAAGTCTGAGTTAGTAGCTAAGTGTGGCTTGGAGAACAAAAAGGTTGCTTGGTGGTTTGAGAGCACGAGTTTAGATTATTCTTAGGGTTTTCTATTAGATTTTGGATTTGGACTAGCTAATGGTTGGATCTTGCAAGGTCTTCATAATTACTATTGTAATTTCTTTGTATTTGGTTGTAACCTAGAAGGCCTTACAATCAGGTATGTGGTGCAAGGGCACCTAGTCACCTAGTCAACAACCCTCATTTCGGTTTCTTGTTGGATTGTATTTTTGGCATGTACTAACTCTATCCAATTAAAGGGTGTTAGTGAGTTTGGACCTTTACAAGGTCATCTTTTTGGGTTGTAGTTGTTCCTAGGTGCATGGTGTTGGTGTGTTTATCAGTGTAGCTTGTGTTAGGAGGCATAGGTCTAGGATCTTGAAAGTATGAAGAATATGTGGTTTTAACCCATCTTGTCCTCCTTGATGTGTTTTTATCCTCTTTCATGGATTGGAGCTCCTAACATGTCCTTTGGGAGTTAGAAAGGGAGAAGATGTCAAAAGATGTTAATTGTGTAACAATTGTGCAAATGTTGTCAAGAAGGAAAAAATGGCTTAAATCATGTAAAGTGGTTCCCTAGAGGCTAAATAATGCCTCAACAACATATATGGGTCAAAAAAAATAGGTTTATGGATTTTCCAAGTGAAGAAGATAAAATTTTCTCAAAGATGCAACAGGTTGTCAATGTTGTGCAATTTTTTGAAAAGATGCTTGATAACTTTTTGGCAAAAAAGTGCAAAATGCAAGAAAGAAGTTAGTAGTTGGTCCAACTACTTGCAACCTCTTTGGGAACTTATAAAACCATAAAAATACACATCGCAAGGATTGGGTGTTTTAGTGAGCGATTTTGTGTAATTGAATTCACAATTTCCAGATTAGTTTTGATCATTTTTTAGAGTTTTTGATTTCATGTATAGAATAATGGATTAAAGCATTCAATATGGTATTGGATGTTCATTTTCCATATTATTAAAATAATTTTCTATTCAAGTTGCAAGTTTGCAAGTGTTCATTTGAAGAGATTTTTAAATTCATTTGTAGATACCCTATGTGCTGGTCCAGTTTTGGTTCTCTAAGCAATAACTGCTCCCCCATCAGTTCTTACCATGAGTTCTTCATGGATTTTGGGGACATGGGATTATAGACAATGTACATAATTTACATAATTTTTGGGGCCCTAAAAAGTGTGGCAAGCATTTTAAATGTGATGCCCTAAGCAAGTTTTTGATACTTGGTTAGGCAATCATAATAGAGAAATAAAGGGTTTGGGGTTTGAATATGTAGGATACTTCAAAATAAGTGTTTTAGAATGAGGAGGGGTGATTAATGTCAACATATTCTAGAGGAAAAGGTTTCATGACAAGTTTTGTAGGGGAAAAGATCATACCCTAGTCAAACCTGTCACCATTATTGTGAAACCTTAAATATAGGCATAAAAGTTGCTTTCTGGTGTACGGATATCTTCGAGACTTTAGACCCACAAATTCTTTGAGATTTTCCAAAAGGATACTCGAATCTAAATTTTTTTTTCAACCTCCTTTTGGGAAAATTAAGACTAAATCCCAAAAACTTAAGTTGGATGGTTAATTCTAGTAGCCTATTTGTGGTAGTTTTGGCTTAGGAGCAAAGAACTTGATGGTAACTTGCAAGATTGTTGTCCAAAAGTCTAAGGTAATTCTAAAATCAGTTGTAAGAACCCCTAACTCTACAATTTTTAGAAAAGTGGTCAATAAAGGCTAAAGAAGTAGACCATCAAGTGGGTTTGAAGAGGAATTTGGAGAAGGAACTAAAACCATTGATGTAACTAGGTAGTGAGAAGTTGGAGGATGGTGTAGCGGTCCTCTAGAGATTAGGGCATTAAAGGAACCCTAATAGGCTAACAAAAAGCCTAAGAAGGTCCTCAGGAAGGTAAGGACTAAGAAGCAACATAACCTAGAATTACATCCTAGTGGTATCAAAGCAAGAAGATTAGGGTTGTATGTAGATGTTTCAACTCGCAGAGTTAGTTGGAGAATAAATATGGTTACCAATGCAAAATTGGCCAAAGAGATGGGTGAGTAGAAGGAGAATAAAAAAATCCTTGAAGAAGCTTTGGAAGAAATAAAGACCAAATTGGAAGGAGTTGTTGAGGTAGCTAAGAAGAAAGACTAAGAAGGTGAAAGCGGTGATAAGGGTAAAGAAAAGATGGATAAGGAAGATCTTATTCCTGAACCATACCCTCCCATAAATGAAGAGCCCTTCCTAAAAGATATCAAGGCAATAGGTGGAAAGGGCCTAGAAGGAGTCCCTTTGTTTAGTGGAAAGATGGATCCTGAATTGGTAATGGAGTGGATTGAAGGAATGGAGAATCACTTTGAATGTGAAGGTGTGAGTGAAGTACAAAGAGTCAAGGTAGCCAAGCCTAGGCTAATGGTATTAACTCTAACATGGTGGAAGTACCTCCAAGAGGAGAGGGAAAAAGTGGGAAAGAATCCCATTGCAAATTGGAAATTCATGGTAACAAAGGTGAAGGAGCAATACCTACCAGAGGACTATGAGGTTCAGTTACATAAGAAGAGGCAAAGTTTGAAGTAGAAGGACATGGATATGACAACTTACACTAAGGAGTTTTAGAATCTTTTTTTAAGTTCAAGGGTGCAAGAAGATGAACTTATTAAAGTGTCTAGGTATCTGGGAGGCTTGAAATGGAGCATACAAGAAGAGATCAATTTATGGACTTCTACAATAGTCCCTAAATGCTTCCAACTTTCTTTAAAGGTAGAAGAGAAGAATAAAAAGAAGGAAAACTCAAACTCTAGGGGTAGAGATCGAAGAGGTCAATGAAAATTTGGTGGAAGAGAATCAAATTATAGGTCAGAAGGAGACAATAACACTGTTGAGTAGTAGGAAGGAAGTTCAAGAAGAGGAGGTTTGAGTAGGGGTAGAGGCTCTAACATTAGTTGGAGAGGAAGGAGCAACAACCAAGGGAGAGGATCCTA
This sequence comes from Cupressus sempervirens, assembly GCA_028749045.1. Classification (NCBI taxonomy): domain Eukaryota; kingdom Viridiplantae; phylum Streptophyta; class Pinopsida; order Cupressales; family Cupressaceae; genus Cupressus; species Cupressus sempervirens. The sequence goes on along the minus strand of CM053786.1, from coordinate 87,262,717 downwards.
CTTTTATACCATGAAGTGCTATCATTGCCATTAGCTAGCACACCCTACATATAGGTGCCCTAGGAAGGGCTAAACTTCCCAAGGAAGCACAAAAAGGGTCAATTATGTACAAGAGAAATCTAGTGGCAGAAAAAAACATTTTGAAGTACCCCTTGAAATAGAGGAAGGGGAGAACCTAATGATAAGAACAACCATAATCAAAGAATAACCAAGTCAGAGGAGAGCACTTTTTAGGATCAAATGCAAGATAATGGGAAAGGTGTATAGAGTCATCATCGACTTAGACTCAACTGACAATATAATCAATGAAGAGGTAGTCATCAAGTTGAAGTTATAAAGAGTCCCTCATGTCAATCCATACAAGGTCACATGGCTCAATAAGGGGCAACATATTCTTGTTGGAGAGAAAGCATGGGTAGAGTTCACTATAGGGAGTTACAAGGATAGAGTACTGTGTGATATTTTTCCCATGGATGCATGCCACCTTCTACTTGGAAGGCCATGGAAATTTGATAACTAAGCTATGCATGATGGAACTAAGAATGCCTACTCATTCAAGAAGGATGAGGTGACTTTCAAGATCTAATCTTTGCTAGAAGAAGGATGTTGAAGACATTAGGTCCAAGTGTTCTCATGGTTGGTGAAAATGAGTTCTTGAAGATCCTAGAGGAAGGAGATGGAGTTAGGTTTGCATTATTTTTGAAACCTAAGGATGAAGTTATTGCTAATAAAATAGTGATACTAAATGAAGTGCAAGAATTGCTAAGACAATATCATGAAATTGTTAGTGATGGACAACCTACCACCTTACCCCCTAAGAGACTTGTTAGCCATCAAATTGATTTTATTCTAGGATCTACCCTACTAATAAAGCTGCCTATAAGATGACTTCTTAACAAAATGAGGAAATTTCCAAACAAATCCAAGAGATCCTAGACCAAGGCCTTATTAGGAAAAGCATTAGCCCATGTGTAGTCCCTACTATTTTAGCACCCAAGAAAGGAAGAACTTGGAGACTTTGCACTGATTCTAGATCCATAAATAGGATCACCATTAGGTATAGGTTCTCAATACTTAGAATTAAAAACCTAATGGATTGTTTAGGGAGACCAAAGTATTTCACCAAGATAGACTTGAAAAGTGGCTACCATAAAATCAGAATAAATGAGGGAGATGAGTGGAAAACTGTCTTCAAAACTACAAAAGGTTTGTGTGAATGGCTTGTGATGCCATTTGATTTATCTAATGCTCCATCTACCTTCATGAGGCTCATGAATGAGATATTGGAAAGTTACATTGGTAAGTTTGTTGTTGTCTATTTAGATGACATCTTAATTTTTGGAGAAACTAAGGAAGAGCATATCAAGAATTTGCAAATTGATTTTAAGAGATTACATGAGGAAAAGCTAATGATCAATTTGGAGAAGGGTGACTTCATGAAATAGGAGCTAGTTTACCTTGGCTTTGTCTTATCTCAAGGTAACCTCAAAATGGATCAAGAGAAGGTAGATTCCATTCTAAGTTGGCCTACTCCCAAGACTTTAGATGTGAAAAGCTTGCATAGTTTGGCATAGTATTAGAGGAAGTTCATTATACATTTTAGTGGCATATCTGCTCCTATGTTGGATATAGACAAGGGAGGCACAAAGGAAAAGTTTCATTAGACCCCAAAATCTTATCTTGGGTTTGAGACTCTCAAGAAGAAGATAGTAGGCATGCCTACACTAGTACTTCCTAGTTTTGACAAGCTTTTCTAAGTGGAATGTGATCTCAGGAATGAAGTTATTGGAGTTGTCTTAAGCCAAGAAGGAAGGCCAGTGGCCTTTCATAGTGAGAAACTCAATGATGCTAAGAGGAAGTACTCCTCTTATGACCTAGAGTTGTATGCTCTAGTCTAGGCTCTAAGGAAGTGGAGGCACTATTTTGTTCCAAAATAATTTGTTGTATACTCACACAACCAAGCCCTTAGTTTCCTAAACTCTTAGGACAAACTCAACAACAAGCACATGAAGTGGTTAGAGTGTCTACAAGCCTAAACATTTACCATAAAGCACAAGAAGAGAGTGTAAGATAAGGTAGTTGATGCTTTGAGTAGAAGACTCCTCATAGTCCAAGAGATTAAACTACAAAGCATAGGTATTGAAAGCTTCAAAGACCTATATTCTAGTGATGAATTCTTTTCTCACATCTACAAGGTATGCAAGGAGTTCAAAAACAACTTTCATGGTGAGTTTTCTGATTATACATTGCAAAATGATCTATTATTTAAGGGTAGTCAACTTTGTATCCCTAAAGGGTCAATGAGGGAGATTTAATCTAGGAAAAGCGTAATGGGGCACTTAATGGTCATTTTGGAGTCTATAAGACTCAAGAGTTAGTCACTAGGTTATATTTTTGGTCTAGGATGACTAGAGACATTAAATAGTATGTTGAGGGTTGCATAGTGTGCCAAAATGCCAAGGGGACATCCTCAAATGTTGGTCTTTACAAACCACTTCCAATCCCTATTAGGTCATGAGAATGTATAAGTATATATTTTGTAGTTGGCCTACCTATGCCAAGGTTGGAGTATGACAACATCTATGTGATTATGGGTAGGTTTAGTAAGATGAGACACTTTGTGCCCTGCAAGACTATACATGATGCTTGTTAGATTGCTATTTTTTTTTATAAAGAAGTGGTTAGAATCCACAAACTACCTATAAGTATTATTTTAGATAGGGACGCCAAGTTCATGAGCAACTTTTGGAAGACACCGTGGAGAAGGCTTGGGACTAACTTGTCTTTTGGATTTGCCTATCACCCGCAAACTGATGCTCAAATTGAGGTGACTAATAGAAATCTTGGAAACCTACTGAGGTATCTCACAAAAGAGTATGGTTAGACATGGGACTGACTCATTAGATAGGTTGAATATGCCTACAATGATACAATAAATAGGTCAACAGGTAAGAGCCCTTTTAAAATAGTTTATGGTTTGCATCTTAGAGGAGTTTTTGAATTGAGAGACTTAAAGGATGGAGTACAAAGTAGTGGTTATGTTGAGGAATTTTCCCAATCCATGAGGGAATTCCATGAAAGTTTAAGGACACTTGCAGAGAATGCTGACAAATTGAAACACAAGGTGGATGCCTTAAAGAGGGAATTATAGTTTCAGCTAGGGGATATTGTGATGGTGCATCTGAGCAAACAAATATTTCCAAAGGGGATATCACACAAGCTCCAAATGAGAAGGTTAGGTCATTTTAAAATACTTGCAAAATATGGGAAGAATGCCTATAAAGTTGAACTATCTGCAGAACTATGTTTGTCACTAGTCTTCAATATTGCAGATTTGATTGCCTACAAGGGACCTATCCAAGATAATGATTAGAGTCTCCAAGAGGTCACACGAGATGTATTAGACCTCCACCTAATCCCTCTTCCACCTCTGCAGATAGATAGGATATTGGATTCAAGGATCTATAAACAAACTAGGATAAAGGGCTACTTGGAACATCTGGTCAAATGGTTGGGCAAGGATGATATTGATGCTTCTTAGATTAAAGAGACAGACTTCAAAAGATTTGGCATTGATCCTGACCTACTCAATCCAAGGATGGATTAACTTCTTTTTGTTTGGGAGAGTATAGTAGAGGGACACCTAGTCACCTAGTCAACAACCCTCATTTTGGTTTCTTATTGGATTGGATTTTTGGCACGTACTGAATCTAGCCAAGTCAGGGATGTGAGTGAGTTTGGAACTTTTCAAGGTCATCTTTTTGGGTTACAGTTATTCCTAGGTAGATTGTGTGTGAGTGTATCTTGTGTTAGGACGCATAGTTCTAGGACCTTGAAAGTATGAGGAAGATTTTATTTTAACTCATCTTGTCCTCCTTGATGTGTTTTCATTCTCTTTCATGGATTGGAGCTCCTATCATGTCCTTTGGGAGTTAGAAGGGAAGAAAATGTCAAAAGATGTCAGTTGTGCAACAATTGTACAAATGTTGTCAAGAAGGTAAATATGGCTTAAATCATGTAAAGTAGTGCCCTAGAGGCTGAATAATGCCTAGAAAATATATGGGTCAAACTAAATAGTTTTGGGAGTTCCAAAGTGAAGAAGATAAAAGTTTCTCAAAGATGCAACAGGTTGTCAATGTTGTGCAACTTTTTGAAAAGTTGCTTGACAACTTTGTGGCAGAAAAGTGTAAAACTCAAGAAAGAAGTTAGTAGTTGGCCCAATTTCTTGCAACCTCTTTGGGAACTTATAAAACCATGAATAGAACACATCCCAAGGGTTGGCTATTGTAATGAGCAATTTTGTGCAATTGGATTCATGATTTCCAGTTTAGTTTTCAAAGTATTTTAGAGTTTTTGATTACCTGTATGGAATAATGGATTAAATAATTCAATATGGTATTGGATCTTTGTTTTTCATATTATTACAATACTTTTCTATTCAGGTTGCAAGTTTGTAGGTGTTTGTTTGAATAGATTTTAAAATTCATTTGTAGATACCCTGCGTGCTAGACCAGTCTTGGTTCTCTGAGCAATAATGGCTCCCCCATGAGTTCCTACCATGATTTATTCATGGAGTTAGGGGACATGGGAGTAGAGCCAATGTACATAAGTTTTGGGGCCTTGAAAAGTGTGGAAAGCATTTTAAATGTGATGCACTAAGCAACTTTTTGATACTTGGTTAGGCAATCATAATAGAGAAAGGAAGGGTTTGGGGTTTGAATGTGCAAGATTCTTCAAACCAAGTGTTGTAGAATGAGGAGGGGTGAGTAATGTCAAAACCTTTCAAAGGAAAAGGTTTCAAGACAAGTTTTGTAGGGCAAACGATCATACCCTAGTCAGACTTGTCACCATTATTGTGAAACCCTTAAATATAGGCATAAAAGTTGTTTTATGGTGTACATATATCTTAGAGACTTGAGAACCATAAATTATTTGAGATTTTCCAAAATGATACTCGAATTGAAAGTTTTTTTCCACCTCCTTTAGGTAATATTAATACTAAAGCCCAAAAAGTCAAGTTGGAGGGCTAATTCTAGTAACCCTGTTTTTGGTAGTTTTGGCTTAGGAGCAAAGAACTTGATGATAACTTGCAAGATTGTTGTCCAGAAGTTCAAGGAAAGTTTAGCATCACTTGTAAGAACCCCTACAATTTTGACAAAAATGATCAAGAAAATCTAAAGAAGTAGATCAACAAGTGGGTTTGAAGAGGAATTTGGAGAAGAAGGAACTAAAACCATTAGTGTAACTAGGTAGTGAGAATTTGGAGGATGGTGTAGAGGTCATTTAGATATTAGGTCATAAAAGGAACCCTAATAGGCTAAGGGAAATCTTAAGAAAGTCCTTGGGAAGGTAAGGGCTAAGAAGCAATATGACCTAGCATTACATCAGAGTGGTATCAGAGTAAGAAGATTTGGGTTGGAGGTAGATGTTTTAGCCTATAGAAAGTTGGAGAATCAAATATGGTGACCAATGCAGAATTGGCCAAAGAGATGGGTGAGAAGAATGAGAAGAACAAAATCCTTGAAGAAGCTTTGGAAGCAATGAAGACCAAATTGGAAGAAGTTGTTGAGGTAGCTAAGAAGAAAGACCGGAAGGGTGAAAGTAGCAATAAGGGTAAAGAAAAGATGGATGAGGAAGATCTCATTCTTGAATTAGACCCTCCCATAAATGAAAAGCCCTTCCTAAAAGCTATCAAGGAATTAGGTGGAAATGTCCTAGAAGGAGTCCCTTTGTTTAGTGGAAAGATGGATCCTCAATTGGTAATGAAGTGGATTGAAGGAATGGAGAATCACTTTGAATGTAAAGGTGTGAGTGAAGCACAAAGAGTCAAGGTAGCCAAGCCTAGGTTAAGGGGGTCAACTCTAACATGGTGGAAGTATCTCCAAGAGGAGAGGGAAAAAGTGGGAAAGAAGCCCATTACAAATTGGAAAGCCATGGTAACAAAGGTGAAGGAGCAATATCTACCACAGGACTATGAAGTTCTATTACATAAGAAGAGGAAAAGTTTGAAGCAAAAGGACATGGATATGGAAACTTACACTAAGGAGTTTTAGAATTTGTGTTTAAGGTCAAGGTTGCAAGAAGATGAACCTATTAAAGTGTTTAGGTATCCGGGAGGCTTGAAATGGAGCATTCGAAAAGAGATAAATTTATGGACTCCTACTTCCAACTTGTTTTAAAGGTGAAAGAGAAGAATAAAAAGAAGGAAGGATCAAACTTTAGGGGTATAATTAAGGGCAAAGATGGAAGATGTCAACAAAACTATGGTGGAAAAGGCAAGTTTTTGATACTTGGTTAGGCGATCACAACAGAGAAAGGAAGGGTTTGGGGTTTGAATGTGCATGATAATTTAAACTAGGTGTTGCATAATGAGGAGTGGTGAGTAATGTCAAAATCTTCTAGAGGAAAAGGTTTCATGATAAAAATTTTAGGGTGAAAGATCATACATTGGTCTGACCTATCACCATTATTGTGAAACCCTTAAATATAGGCATAAAGGTTTCTTTTTGGTGTATGGATATCTTGGAGACCTAAGACCCACAAATTATTTGAGATTTTCCAAAAGGGTACTTTAATCTAAAGTTTTTTGGCCACCTCCTTTGTGGAAAATTAATACTAAAGCCCAAAAACTCAAGTTGGAGGGTTAATTCTAGTAGCCCTGTTTGTGGTGGTTTTGGCTTAGGAGCAAAGAACTCAATGATAACTTGCAAGATTATTGTCTAGAAGTCCAAGGGAAGTCTTACATAACTTCTAGGAGCTCCTCACTCTACAATGTTAAGAAAAATGGTCAAGAAAGGCTAAAGAAGTAGATCAACAAGTGGGTTTGAAGAGGAATTTGGAGAAGACGGAACTAAAACCATTAATATAACTAGGTAGTGAGAAGTTGGAGGATGGTGTAGAGGTCCTCTAGAGATTAGGGCATAAAAGGAACCCTAATAGGCTAAGAGAAATCTTGAGAAAGTCCTTGGGAAGGTAAGGACTAAGAAGTAATATAGCCTAGCATTACATCAATATATTGGAAGAAAATCTTATGATTCTATTATGAGAATTGGAATTGATGTGGAACTTAAGCTCTGTGTTGTTGTTACTCTTTTGGTGTGTGGTTATTTGTTGGGGGCTAGGGCATCTCCTTTTGGGACTCTCTTTCCTTGTACTATATTAGGTGGTATCAAAGTGAAGGTTTGATCTGGGTGGTTGATCTTATCAAAGTTGAAGTTTGACCTTGTGGAGTGAAGGTTGATCTAGGTGGTGATTTGTTGATTTGGGTTTACAAAGATTTTGAAAGATGTCTTCTAGAATATTTGACCCTAGGGCAATCGATGATCTTTGTGATTTTATGGAAGAAAGGATCTCAGAGAAGGTTAAAACAAATTTTAGATCTAAGATGGAGTTGATGAAGAATGAGACCATGAGGGCTATATTTTTTGTACCTCAACATGTGGATACTAAAGATGTCTATGAGGAAGTTGTTGAAGACTTTGAATTGTTTGGATCTAGTGGCAAAGATAGAACTAATCACATGGAGAGGCCTATGGGAGATACAACTAGTCAATTTGCTAGATCTGACACTTGGTTGAAGTTGAAGCACAAGATGGATGTTTCTCATTTTTCAAGTACTTTGAATCATAAAAACCTGATTGATTGGATTGGTGAATTGGAAGACTACTTTGAGTTAGATGATATTGGTGATCCTCTAAGGGTGAGGTTGGCACAAACTAAGTTGAAAGGACATGTTGTTCTTTAGTGAAAAGAATTACAAAAAGATAGAGAAGAGGAAGGTGAAATGAAGATCACTCATTGGAGATTGATGGTGACTAAGTTGAAAGATAAGTTCATTCCTGTTGATAATGAACTTAAGGTGTTTAATAGGCTACAAAAATTGAAAAAGATGGGTTTATTTGTGAAGGATTATATCAAGGAATTTTACAAGTTGACTTTCAGCCAGGACATCAAGAACTTTCTAAGAAAAAGGCGGCTTGGTACATTAAAGGCTTCAAATTCAATATTTAGGATGATATTGGTATGTTGAATATTGCTTCTACTGAGGATTCTTATCAGTATACTCTGAAGGCAGAAGATAAGTTGAAGAGGAGAAATTATAGTAGTTCTTGTGGAAAAGAGTAGGATCACTCAATGAATGATAAATGGAGTGCAAAAGATGAACCAAAACCTATTGAGATGAGGAAGAGAATGATTAAGGTTTCCTTCAAACATAATCGTTTTCATTGAGGTGAAGAAGGACATAGAGCTTATGATATCCCTAGAAGGTTAGTGATAGGAGAGTTGTTGTAGTGAATGAAGTTGAGGACCATGTCAATGAACCTTAGTAGGAAGGAGAGAATTTTTTGGCTCACCAAGTACTATTTGGTAAAAGGGTATTAGAACCTTGTCAAAGGAGTAATTTATTTAGGACTCGTTGTAAGTATAGTAGTAAACTCTACGATGTGATTGTGGATGGTGATAGTACTAAAAACCTTATAGCTGAGGAGATGGTTTAGAATCTTGGTTTGAAGAGAGTGAGACATCCTTGCCCTTATAGGATTGGTTCATTACAAGATGATCATGCTTTGGAAGTGAGGGAGCGGTGTCTTATTGATTTTCATATTAGACAATATAAGGATCAAGTGTTATGTGATATTGTGGACATGAATAGTTCTCACGTATTTCTTGGTAGACCTTTGTAGTATAATTGCAAGACTATGCATGATTATGTCAAGAATGAAATTACTATTGAGAAAGGTGGTAGGAAGCATTCCCTAATTCCTTTGCAGAATGAAAAACTTGATAGGAGGAACCTAAGTATTGGTGGTTGAGTTAAGTTTAAGGATCTTGAGAGGGTTAGAGATCAAAGTGGAAAATACACCTGTGGAACACCAAAGAAAGATGTAACGAACATGGAATGGAACAAGGGAAAGAGTGTGCAAGTTGATGACCTAGAGGACATGTATGTGAAGAACTAGTTTGGGATTTATGTGTTGAATCCCAAAAGATGTTCTTCTATCTACTAAGAATATATTTGTGTACCTGGGGTGTCTGATGCAAGAGCATCCTAAGGTAGTTAGCAATCCTACATTTTGGATGGACTTTGGCTTTGGTGTTGAGGACTCTGTCACCAGAGGAGTGGTGCTCAGTTGTTATTGGATGTAATGTTGGCTGAGGTGCTTGGTTGTCGAAGGAGCTCAACATATACTATTACTTAGTGCAAACTATGTTGCTCGTACGTGAGGAAATTAGCAATACTTGTAGGAGCTCATCGTTCTTGGTGGTATTTGCTAACACTCATAAATTTGGTTTTCTGAATGCACTTCTTGCAGATTTGATCAATCAGCTTGGTGCATTTATATTTGAGGAGTATGACTATGGTATGGAGTGATAGTGGGAGTTTGTGTAGACCTATTTGCATCTTGTTTATTTGACCTAGGTTTATTTAATGGGTGTTGTAAGTCTTCTAAGGCATTTAGTATTTAATATCAATTGTAGGTTGGCTTGTGGCTTAATTATGTATTTAATATAAGGGTTTATTTTATTTGTAACTTGCTAGACTAACTTATAGCTTAGTTGGCTATAATTAGAGGGCCTTGTGGAGTCTTGAGTCATTATTCAGTTCAGGATGGAGTTGCTGAGAGGAGTGAAGTTTGAGTAGAGCTAGTAGCTAAGTATGGCTTAGAGAACAAGAAGGTTGTTTGGTAGCTTGCGAGCATGAGTTTAGATTCTTTTTGGGGTTTTACATAAAGTTGTGTATTTGGACTAGCCAGTGGTTAGATCTTGTGAGATTGTGCAGAATTACTATTGTAGTTTCTTTGTATTTGGTTGTAACTCGAAAGGCCTTACAACCATGCATGTTGGATGAACATCTTATGATTCTATTATGAGAATTGACATTTTTGTGGATCTTAATCTTTGTGTTATTGTTATTTTTCCACTGTTTGGTTATTTTTTGGGGGCTAGGGTATCTCCTTTTAGCATTCTCCTTCCTTGTTTTGCATCAGGTCCACATTTTTAATTTTGTGTGACCATGTAAAGAACTTCACCAATTTTGTAATTTAGAGATTTTTGTGACTTAGCCAATTTTCCCTATATGTTGCCATCAATTCCAAAGGGGGGAATTGTTGGCAATTTGGCTAAGAGGGTAGTATGGATATACTTTAGTGTTATCATTTATGATAGCATCTAACCTATATTAAGTCAACAAGATATGAAGACATGTTTTTGGTATGAAGGTTAACTATCAGGAGAGACACCTTTTTGGTTAGCACACTTCACTAATAGAATTTTGGCATGTGCATACTTGAGATAAGGTAGTATAGGGTATGAGGATTCTATAACTAAGAGAATGAGTCATTATGACTTGTATGGACAGATATATCGATGATTTATTAGTTACAGGTTGCATAGACACAACATGAAAGAGTTGAGAGAATGATCAATTATGTTAAGGAGTTATTTTGGTTGATAATATAATTAATTCACTATTATGGATGACATCCTAAATGTTAACCCTAACTTAGCATGAAGTAATTTTATGTTTTGAGAAGTGTAAAAGAGGGTCAAAGGTTGACTGGATGGTACAATTAGGTATGAAGGAAAGAGTTTTGTATGTGAAGTGGTGGGATGACTATGTCATTGTATTATGATTATTGTATGATGTGAACTTTATGTTATAGTAGAGAAAATATAGTACATGAAAAGTTTAGTAAAGAGAGCTACCAAAGACAAATCAAATATTGAAGATATCATCTTAGTGAGAAAGGTTTTTGTATCTATACCTTTTGTATACATATTGTACTATTTTATATGCATGTTTGAGAAGTGGGCTCAGCTTGCTACTTTTGTAGTTTTAATACTAGCTCCTAACAATGTTGAGGCTTCTAACAAGGCCTAGTCCTATAACAATGGTAGATACAGTATCTAGATGTAATAGACTCCTTACATGGTCAATATCTTTCACAAGTTACTTTTCATTAGTGGATCATTTTGTAGGTACCATTCCCACTGGGCTTTTCCCTTGGTCGAGGTTTCCTTAGTTAACAAATAATGGTGTTATGAGTTGCATTATGTTACTGTTATGTTTACTTTTTAGTTTAATCTTATGTGCATGCTTAAAGATTGTTAAATATATCCATAGTTGGGAAAAGGTACATGGAATACTGATTTACCACTCCCCCTATCCCCGCTCAGTATTTCCTATTTCTAACACCCAATTCTTGGCCTCTTTTTTCTCTTCCATGTCTTTTCCAATTACAATCACAAGTACATCAAGAGTCAAGAAGGAAACAAGCATAGGTTCCTCCCCCAAATTTTTATCTTTTGTCAATCCACCCCACTACTGGACATGACATCTTGGCACCATCTTTGTTCAATACTTCACAATGGCTCTGGTCCCAATTATAAATTTAAAATGGAAATATATAGGAAAAAAAAATAGAAAATAAGAATAAACAAGAGACACAATTTATAGTGGTTCAACAATTGCCTATATCCACTCTGAAGTAGGGAGTCACTTCATTAATCCAATCTACATAGAATTTAGTACATGAATGCACACATCCATTTATACATTAGCATATGACCTTAAAGAGAATATTTATGAGAAGCCAACACATTCATGTTATTGTTGCACTTCACATTCTAAATATCTACTTCACTTTAAAAATTGATAAAATTACAGTGATTGTAATGAAGAGACCAAAAGCTTAATTTTTTTTTTATCATTTCTTGGTGTTTCCTTCTATTTGTGTCTCTTTCAAATAATTAATATTTCTGAATGATTATGAAAAATAAAATAAATTATATTTAACAATTATATCAACCAACAAACTTATGTTACTCATTGCAAAAAATAATAGAGAGCAACTTCAGACACAATTTGTAGGGTATCCATTATAAAAGTATACCAATAAGAGGAGAAAATAAATAGAAAGGATAGTAACTTACAGAGGATAGTATCCTATATAGAACCAGTTTCATAATCAACATAAAGGAAAGTAAAAGAAATCTTGCAACAATCTTAACAAACACTAGAACAAAGAATGAACTAGGTAATTTAAGCATAGTCTTTTCAACATTCTTAGAAACAAAATCTTCAAATTGTTGAGATATAGGAAACGAAGACTTCCCAAAACACGTCTCTTCTTCTCTATACACAAGAATTCAAATGTAGGTTTATGACAACAAAGATCAATATTAATATGCAACACAACTTGAAAGCTGATGCAGAAGCATCCTGCATCACAAAATAAAAGGGGGCATGATATATTTATTATTAAAAAAAATAAATTAAATTTTTTATTTAAAAAAAAAGAGGAGAGAGAAAGTGGTGAAAATTGGAAGGAAATTTTTCTTTAAAAAAAATAATAATAAATATAACTTGTGGCTTGAGGATTTATTTAATGTGAGGGTTTATTTAATGTAACTTGCTAGGTTGACTTGTCACTTGGTTTGGTATAAGTAGAGGGTCTTGTCTTCTCATTATTCATTATTTATCATGAAGGAAGTTAGCTAAAGAGAGGAGTAGTTGAGTAGAGTGAAGTTTGTGAGCAGAACTAGTAGTTGCGGCTTGGGAAAAAAGAAGGTTGCTTGGTGGCTTGCAACCACAAGTTTAGATTCTTCTTGGGATTTTCTACCAGATTGTGGATCTAGGCTAGCTAGGATTTAAATCTTGTAGAATTACTATTGTAATTGCTTATGTATTTGGTCGTAACCAAGAAAGCCTTACAACTAGGCATATTGGATGTAAATTTTATGATTCTATTATGAGACTTGGCATTATTTGGATCTAAATCTTTGTGTTATGTTTATAATTTTTTTGTTCGATAATTTTTTGGGGGCTAGGACATCTCCTTTAGGGATTTTCCTGCCTTGTACTACATCACGTGGTATCAAAACTAAGTTCGATCTTGTGGTGGATTTTTCCTTCTAAAGTCCTAGACATCTTTGTTGTGAGGTAGCAGATCATAATTTTGACTTACAATTGTAGAGGACTTGCAGATGGATCTATGGTTATGAAGATGGAAATTCGATCTTGTTGACCAATAGTTTGATATGGTTGGTGATTGTTAAGAGCGTGGATTTATTGTAGAGGGTTCGCAAAGATCTTGAAAGATGCCTTTGAGAAGATTGGACCTTGGAATGATTGTTGATCTCCATTATGTGGTGGAGAAGAAGATTTCAGAGATGCCTTCTCGGTTGGAAGCTAGATTGACTGGTCAAATTAAGGAAGGGATAGTTGAGTTTCACAGAGATTTATGGAGTTGGAGTCTAATGATCTAGAATCAAGTTGTCTGGCCAATTAGAAGACTTGTTCAAGAGAAAAGAGGACATGGCAAGGTAAAGGTAGAAGTTGGTTTTGTTTACCAGTTTGAGGAGTGTGATACGAAACCTATAGAGCAACTTGTGGTTGTTGTTGAAGAGGTTCCTAACTTTACTGATGTTGGAAATGATATTTTTTTTCATGATTAGTTAGATGGATCTGACATAAAAATTATAGAACATCTTATTGTGGATGTTGAGATTGTTGGTTATGAGGATTTACATATGGATGAGGACTTGCATTCATATGTTGTTGGTGAAATGATTAAGGATGTACCAGTTTTATTGGATATGGTTGATATGGATGTTGCTACTGATGTGGAGTTAGATGTTGCTAATGTGGTTGAGGATCTACATGATATTACAGATCTATATGTTCTTGATTTACCTTTGACTGAGGATTTCCATGTTGCTAACTTGGTTTGGAGTTTCACGATGGCATGAATTTCATGTTTGAGGATATTGCTATTGATGGTCATGATCAATTGCAAAGATTGTTGGTGAAGCATTATGTTCAGTTTGTTCCTAGGAGTGAGCGTGCTGATTGGGTTGTTGGGATTCATTTGATTCTAATGTTTGTATGGATGAAGTAGAGATGGTTGATGTGCAAATTTAATCTTGTGCCTGGGATGGATTGAAAACCTTTGGGGAAGATGAAGTTATGTACAGATATTTCTTTTGGCATCAAAGTATGGGACATATTTTTTTGTCTACCTGGGGAGTCTGATGCAAGAGCATCTTGCATCACAAAATAAAAGGGGGCATGATATATTTTTTATAACTAAAAAATATAACTTGGAGGAGAGAGAAAGTGACGAACATTGGAAGACTTTTTTTTAATAATAAATGTAACTTGTGCCTTGAGGATTTATTTAATGTGAGGGTTTATTTAATGTAACTTTATAGGCCAACTTATGGCTTGGTTTGGTATAAGTAGAGGGTCTTCTCTTCTCATTATTCATTATCTAGCATGAAGGAAGTCGACTAGAGAGAGGAGTAGCTGAGTAGAGCAAAGTTTGTGAGAAAAAAAATTGGAGCAGAGAGAAAGTGATGAAAATTGGAAGAGATTTTTTTTAAAAATAATTTATAATAAATGTAACTTTTGTCTTGAGGATTTATTTATTATGAGGGTTTATTTAATGTAACTTTCTAGGCTGACTTGTGGCTTGGTTTGGTATAAGTAGAGGGTCTTGTTTTCTCATTATTTGTTATTCAACATTAAGGAAGTCAACTAGAGAGAGGAGTAGCAAGTAGCTAAGTAGAGCTAGTAGTTGTTTCTTGGGAAACGAGAAGGTTGCTTGGTGGTTTGTGAGCACAAGTTTAGATTCTTCTTGGGGTTTTCTACTAGATTATGGATCTGGGCTAGCTAGGATTCAAATCTTGTGAGATCTTGTAGAATTGCTATTGTAATTGCTTATGTATTTGGTCGTAACTTGAAAGGCCTTCCAACCGGACATATTGGATGTAAATTTTATGATTCTATTATGAGAGTTGGCATTATTTGGATCTAAATTTTTGTGTTATTTGTATACTTTCATTGTGTGGTCATTTGTTGGGGGCTAGGACATCTCCTTTGGGGATTCTCCTGCCTTGTACCACATCAAAAACTAGGCTACCAAATGCTCCCATTAGTATGAGAAGTCCATCTATTTTGAAAAGGTATAGGGGATGCATTTTTAATTATTTTTATAATTACAAAGTGCATGTGATCTTTTAATTTTCAACAAATCATTATTTTTGTAATTATAGCATGCATTGTTTGTAAAATATAGATTTTGGTGTAGGACTATACATATTGGATGTAAATTTTATGATTCTATTATGAGAGTTGGCATTATTTGGATCTAAATCTTTGTGTTATTTGTATACATCCATTGTGTGGTCATTTGTTGGGGCTAGGACATCTCCTTTGGGGATTCTCTTGCCTTGTACTACATCAAAAACTAGGCTACCAAATGCTCCCATTAGTACGAGAAGTCCATCTATTTTGAACAGGTATAGGGGATGCATTTTCAATTATTTTTATAATTACAAAGTGCATGCACGATCTTTTAATTTTCAACAAATCATTATTTTTGTAATTATAGCATGCATTGTTTATGAAATATAGATTTTGTTGTAGGACTATACATGTACATAACCACTTTACTAAAAACATGTCTATAAAAAGATACAATTTTTTCTTTTCCATCCACATAACACCAATACTTATCTCCCTTCGAAATGGAATCTCATGCATGTAATTTACAAAAAGTTTGTAAGTCTGATCTTCTTGTTCTCTTCAACATTTTCTCTTTAATGCTATTCAATTTTATGCTTATATCTTTTTGGCATCCTCAATAAGTTTAGCATAACATATGGCTCGCAAGATTCATTGTAAACAATTGTGCTTATTATATTTTATGATGAGAAAAATTTGCATGGTTGATAGTAGTGATATTTTGATTGTAATTTGGTAGCAAATGGAAGTGAAACATGAGAATTTGAAGAGCTACAAAGATTGTAAGCAATCTTACATGTTACTAAATTGATTTCATTTCATTTATGCCATTATTTGTTTTTAATTATTTTTCCCATTAAATTGTAGGTTTTTTTTTTGCCTTTATATATTCTAGAGCTTAGTGCCCCTCATATTTAAAATATATCCCTAAATCTAAAAAGTTTAGGCATGTCTTTGTTACTTTATTTATTATTTCTCTCAATGTACATTCACCAACATTGATGGGTTAATTCCACACATAGGGTGATAATATTTTAAAGCCACCAAGAAAACAAGCCCTTGTTTCATATTGATTGAGAAGATATACTAACAAGTATGCATGATCTTGTTATCATACTATTGTTATTCTCTAAAATGTCATCAATCCAATTGGATACAAGAGCATTGCAAGAGAATCACAACTCTTCTTCCTATACTCTTTTGTCAACAATAGAAAATTTAATTGAAAGTTCTCTTGCAAGGACGTACCATAAATACCAATAAGTAGATGGTGCACAACAACAAATGCTTCCCAAAGTGCCTCCAATAAATGAAGTGTTGTGAAATGCATTGCTTGCTAGATACACTTCAACAAATTCAGATTGAACTAATAATAGATATTTATGCAAAATCAAATTATTTATTTGTGCAATGAAAGAATCACGTGAAGACAGCTAGATGATAAAAGAGCTCTATGATAAAAGAGCTACATGGTAAAAAGATAAAAGATTTTGGTTGTTAAATATAATCTTTATAAATTATATTGATGGTAAAAAGTTTCATAGTTGTAAATTTAAAAAAAACTGAAATTTAATGTCTCTTGAATTATTTTACATAGATTTATCAAGAATGCTAGTATACTTTTTCCAAATTACTTATGTTTTGAATGTGAGATGATAGTTGTTTGTGTTGTACTAGTGAACAGCTATGTTGCATTATGCAAAAGACACATTTTCCTTTGAATGTGAAATGATAGTTGTCCGCAATGTACTAGGAAACAACTATGTTGCATTATGCAAAAGATACAGGTTCCAATCACATTGTCATTAATTTCGAGGAGATTGAACGAAAAGGGAAGCTAAAGTCCTTTAGTAGTCCATAATACCAATTATGATTTTTTTTTGTCTATTCACAATAATATGAAACTATCCTCTCTTTTTTTCCAAGAGGAACCTAATTGTACTACAAACAAGATGTATGTACTCTACATTAACAAAATTTGAACATGTGACCTTTTTTCAAAAATGCAAATTTTATGCCACTAAATTAATGAGCGCCACGTAGTGGTTAGTATTTGCCTAATGGTTAATTATAATTCTCATATTTAATAAAATTTAATTAGATATTAAATAATTTAATAAAATTATTAAAATATATTTATAAATTAATAATATTAATTAAAATAGTTATTTATATATTAATTTTTAATATTTATTATATATTTAATTTATTAAAATAACATATTTTAAAGTAGATTATTTATTAAGCTTATAAGAAATTTTAATAATATCCTTATATGATTTTAAATATTTAAAATAATTATGTAAGATACTATAAGTATTTGTATATTTATTATATACAAAAATAGCTTTGTAATTTATTAACCAAATAAAAGTTCAAATTTTATAATTTAATATTTTATTTCTTAATTCTATTTTAAATTTTTTTAATTTAAATTTAAATAAAAGTATATATTACTTTTTTAAGTTAAATAATAGCTAATATTTTTAAATTTTTAAATCTTAAACAATTTTGTTAAATGAAATAAATTTATTCTAAATTCTTAATTTAATTTTTTTTACATTGGTTAAACTTATAAAATAATAGCATATAGAATCTGGTTGTTAGATTTAGGCAGGAGCCTATAACACAACAGTAAATTGTGAGCCTCGTAATTGAGAGGTCTTGGGTTAAAATCTACTCAAGCTTTAACTAATAACTGAAATAATTAATAACAACAAATAATAATAATTAACCTTAGCTTTGGCCTCTTACAATTAAAAAAAGAAGAAAAATATGGTTGTTAGATTAATAAATAAATAAAATCATAAAATTTAAATTAAACAAACATTAACCAAAATATATAACTGAATCAAACACCACTTATAATTAAATAAAATAATGAAGAATTTAGATTGGCTATAGCGGAAATCAACTCAACTTAATCGGTTCAAAAATAGAAACCATTAAAAAAATCTATAATATGTGCACAATAATCTTATTCATAAATCATTATATATATACTTTCTTAAAAAGAGGTCTAAAAAACTCAGCCAATCACATGTCAAATAATCATTTGTTCACTATATTATTTTAATAGTAAAACATGAAATTACCTAAAAATACCTAGTTCTTATTGATTCAAATCAACTGAATACAATAAAAAATCAAAATATTCACACGACACTTTTTTCTTGTTTTTTTTCCCATTTATGAAGTAGGACGCTGTAAAACGAAGAGACACATATGACGGGAGAAATCGCTCTGAAAACGAGTCGAGAACGATGAACGGACAGAAAATCGCTCCTCCATTTCAAAGAGTGCAATAGAACAGAGTGCAAGGTTGAGAATTTTTAACTCAAAAATTGTAGGCAGGAACAGCCTAGTTGTAGTCTACTTGGTTCAAGTCCCGGCTCCGGAAATCTTTTGCTGGTTAATCTGAGCAGCGTACAAAAATTCATCAAAAAGACCACCTTGCGTCTGCCGGGAGTCGAACCCGGGTCTATTGCTTGGAAGGCAATTATCCTCACCGTTGGACTACAGACGCTCTTTTGGTTAATTCTTCTTGTTGAAATTGGTGAATGCTTGCGTGCCTTGTTATTTGGTAGTCTCACGACTAAAGATTCGCTCAGACAATCTTTTTGGCTCTTCTTTTTATTCCTAGCTTTTGATATTACTTTTACTGTTTCATCTTGGAATTTTGCTAATTCCAGTTGTTGCACTTTCGAGTGTTGTACATTTTAACCACTCCATTGCATTGTGGTTGTTAGCAGCTTCGGAAGATCAAATATGCATCCATTATATTCTTATTGAATTTAAAACTTTGGGATCCTAAAAGGAATAATCTCATTTTGTAAATAGGAGTCTAGTGGTCTGTTCTAGTTTCTGCGTTAGTCTTGGTTTTGTTCTCTTTTCTTTAGGACCTAGATTAATAGTTTGGTTAAGAAAAGTCTTTTTCACATTGTATTAGATAATATTTATTGTTAGTCTTATGATATCACAAATATATATAGTAGTTGTTTATTTGTAATGTCTTTTTTCGTATAGTGTTTTAGATTATATTTATTGTTAGTGCTATTATATCATAAATATATATAGTAGTTGTTCATTTATGCTCATATAACAAGTAGTCAATAGGAACAATTTGTCTTGGGTCCAACATTGTATTTTAAAAATGGCTCTCTACGAAAGAAGAGGTTTGTGTTACTATGGAGAGCAGAGGGTAGGAATGTAATTTGAAATATTGACTTTAGTCATCTAAATTTGATACAAAAGTTGAGTTGACATAAGAAGAAAGATGAAAAGTAAACAAATTTAATAAGATATGCGCACAAAATTAGTTTTTGTTGGCCAGATTGTAATTGTGGCAACAATATTGGATGGGCAGCTCTTATAAACTAGATCACTATTTGTGTAATGAATAGGTGATATTTTAGAATTTAATTCAATATAGAAAGTGCATGAGAAAAGACATTTCGGAAAGTAAAGGGCAAATGATGGTAACTTGCACTTAGAGAAGAAGACAAAAGAACATCTATATAAACCATTTGAACACCAATAGAATAGAAATACCATTTCTTAAAATGGGATGAGCTACTAGGTCAAAATGTTGCATTCAATCAAAAACAAAATATCCAAAATTAGATAATGACTCTGACAAATACCTTAAGCATAAGAAAGTGAAAGCGAATGTTTATATTAGTATTCTATTTCACAGAGGAATTATCATGCATATGAGTTCCCAATTATTTGGAAAATAATATTACTATTGATTAATATCTACTGATAGATACCAAATCAAATTGTAGTTTTATTAACTTCTTCGAGAATAATTAGAGCAGAGTATTAAAGAAAAACTACTTCTACAGTTTGTTGATAAAACTCATGCATTTTTATTGTGTAGACATATCCTTTCTGCACATGATAGAAAAAAGATTGAAGACGACCATTTGTACATTTCTTTAAAAAAAAAAAAAGTAGGTAGAACACATTGATTTCTAGGTATATAGAGGTGGAAAGCTTGATGTTGGTTTGCATTTATGTATCTTGCTTTAATAAATATATATAAAGAATGATTTACATAGTGCATCTACATTCTCCTCTTTTCCCTTAAAGTCCATGATCTTTGTCCCAAATAAAAGAATTGGTTTTCAGTTCATAGAAAGTTATTATTGGACCTTGGAGATCAACTACTCTTTGTCATGTTTTAGCTTGGTAATCTACGTTACAAGACATCAAGTTTTGTCTTGCAATAATAAAGCATGGCTACTGGAAATCACATTCAAGAATATGGTAATTTCTACAGAAACATGAAGGGAAACAAATGCTACCGGTTTATAGTGATTATCAGATAGTTAAGAGTATTCTTCAAAGGTTCATACATAATACATCATCATATTCAAGAACTCAAGCTCATAGGAACTTACAATTTTGAGTCACCTTTATTGACAATTATTAAGAGTATCACTCTTCTTTCTATATATACAACTTAACTTTTAGAACATGTATATAAAGATTTATAATATATCTATGTCATGTATGTGTGAACAAACCAACCCATACTTGTACTCCAAGAAAAATAATTCCAAACCCAAATCAACAACTGAATTAATTTGAATTAATTTTAACATCATTCACAATGCCTAAAAAATGACCTCCAAAGTTTGTAGATCTATTCCAAAAGCACAAATTAACATTGTTAAAATAATAAAACATAATTTTGGAAGACCCCAATTGAGTTGGTAGGAGCAACCCTTTTTTACTTCGTTGCCACCTTTTTCCTTGACATCTGACAAAGTAGTGGTGGTACATCCTTTTCCTATGTGGAAGGTAAGTGTGTGTCATGCTTTCTTTTATGGACCCTTTTTATAGTTGATTCTTGGTAGTTGAAATAGTTCACATGACCTAATTGGTGGTTGATGTATTATGGTGGATACTTGATGTATTCTTTATGTGCCTTGTTGATTAAATCAAGGTTACAATAAGTATGTTCAAAGACAAAATTATAATCCACTGATGCAGGAGCATCTAGTGGTGTAAGGGCAATCTTGTATTACCCAAAAATATGCTTAGTGTTAGTTATGTTTAATGTTTTTTTAAAAAAAATTTCTGGATACCAATTTGGGTCAAATAGAGATTCCAACTCTCATAGTTCCACCATTGATTTTTTGGGTTGGTTTTTTTAGCACCTTGGGATATGTGCTTCAAAGTTATATTGAGGCACTAAATGGCCTTGTAAGGGCCCAGAAAATGGTGGACGATCATAGCTCATCCATAGGGCTATAGAGCGCTTGGAGAGCTTTTAAAAAATGTAAACAATTCGTCAATCGGAGTCCTAGATCAAAACTTATGCCTCCCATAAGTTGGACTACCATTTCTGGATTCTTCTAATTTTGCACCAACTTCTGACGTGTTTTCTAGAACCTTATGTTTTGGCAATAGATTCCAAATGGCATATTCTAAATTGTATTCCTAACCCTAAACCTAATTTGGATTACTTAAGGTCATTTTTGGCAATGTAAATGCAGTTTTGGTGGAGTTTGGGAGAAGGTACTATAAGGAGTGTTTATTGTAAGCCCCTAGGGCACGTCATTGATTCTATTTTTATAAATGTAATAGAATATCACTTCTAATAATAATATTCCCCTTTTCCCGTTGGGTTCATTTTTTCTTGGGTTGTGCCCTCATCATCCATGTGCCTTATGGTTCCACCATGGTTATCATGGACGTCAAACACATTTCATTTTGATTTTTGGTATTCAAAACTTATGTAATATATTTAATGTGAATGATAGTATCATTTGGTCATTTGTAAAACTTGGTTTGGTTATTATGTTTTCAAACCCTAGCAAGGTAGTCGTCATCATGATGTTGTTGAAGGCAGATACAAATGGTTCTAACTAGTTCTCTCTTACGGATGTTTGACATGTAATGGACATGCAATAAAGATTAAAATGGTGCTCTTCTCCCATTTTTATGGGATTAATTTGATAGTTTGAGGAGTACACAGAACTATTTTACATTTGTCATTCCAGGTAGCATTGTTTTTCATTTTTACTACTCTTTTCTTAGAAGAGTTACATTTGAAAAGGAAGGAGTTCATATTCTTAATGTAGTTGGGACAATTCGATAGTTTTCAAGATTAAGGTGAAATCAAAATGAAATTTGTGCTCATCTAGTCACGAGTTTAGAAGATTTTATTTATAAAAACTATTAACTAGGGTTTGTATACACCTAGCTTGAACAATATTCTCAACAACATGGTGATGAATTTATTTGGGGTTTTATCAAAAATATTTTAGAGGTTCTTTAATCTTGTGTTAACCCACATTGGATTAGTTACCCTATTTCAAGTGTTTAACTCTGAAGACATTTCTAAAACAAGATTACGTATTATCATTTAAAAATTAAGACATTTTCTTTAACAAGGTTGTTGTATCAATTGTAATTTCTCTCTTCTTACTATTCTTTGTCATTTGTAAAATTATATAGAGCTATGTTCAGAAACTGAAAATAACCATGTGTGTTTGTATATTTGATTGAAAGGACAAAAGAAGATGGGTGTTGTATATCAAAAAAGAGAGAAGGAAAACAAATATGTTCTCACATGCATTAAAAAAATTGTGATAAAAGAAATAGAGTGAGATTTTAAGACAATGATATTGTGCTTCACAAATTAATCATTTACAGTTGTAGTTGGAAATTTTGCAGATCATTTATGTAATCTCATAAGGCTAATGATTGTATAATTGCATACAAGGGCCTACAAAACAATGGTAAATTATGAGCCTCTTATTTGGGAGGTCTTAGGTTTGAGTCCACTCGAGTATAATAAATAATAATAATTCTTGGCTTTAGCCTCACATGACGATTGATATATGGCTTGGTGATCCTTGTAGTCGCTACCACTAAATAGATGTAATTGAGTTGGTGCTAAATTTGGAATAATATAATTTGTCATTTGCATTATTTTTTTATGCTTCGGGATTTTTCCGCTCATCATAGATTCTTATGTAACCGAGTCATGTGCTTAAATTCCTTTCTTCTTGCTTTAATATGAGTGGTTTAGATCATTTGTGTATTTCATTATGCCTTAGCAAGATCCTCTACTATTTTGATACCTTACCATTGTCTTGAGCTTTCATTAAATTCGTGTCTTAAATATTCATATGCTTTATATTACCATTCACTTTAGTATTGATTAAAGCCACAAGGTCACTTTTATCAGATATATACTTAAATGTTGAAGTCTTTGTCTCAATAATGGTGGGAACCAACAAAGTATACTTAATGTCAATCATCATTTACATTGACTAATCATAGAAATACTTTTTGAAGAACTTATGTTAAGTTGACAATCAATTATTTATATTCAATTTTCATATTTCATTAAGGGGTTTAAAAGTTTGAAGTCTTGGAAAAATTCTAGGTTACTCTCATTTTCCTACAAGCCTTATTGCCTTCACTCATTTGATGATTTTTTAGAGAAACCAAAAGAGTTTTCTAATATCTATGTTTTTTGGTATAAGACACACAATCAATCAAAAACATAATTAAAACCCTAAACTACAAAATTCATAACACATCCTTATATTTAGCCTTCACTTATGTACACCAACTTCTTCAAATGTTTAAACCATCAAAAAATTGCTTAGATTATTAATTATCTTGAGTTGATTGAATCATAAGCAATTTTTCAAATTAGGTATCTTCTATAAGTAATACAACCTAGCCATTGAAGTTTACAATGAGAGGAACTTCACTATTGATAAATATCATTGATGAGAGCTTTATTGGAAGATAGAGCTTACAACATATAATGGTTTACACTTTACCTTACTTTAATCCAGTAGATACATAACAAATCTGAAATTCGCATCAAAAATTTTTCTAGACACCAATATTGGATAGAAAATGTAATGTAGGACATAGGGAATTAAGACAAATATAAATAAGTGTCATGTTACCAAAGCTCATTACAAAGAACACAATGCAGCACGTAATAAATAGAGCATAGTCAAAAATAATAAGACAAGGTAATGAAGATCAGGAAGAATCACAATCATTCTTACAGTATCTTTGAGGAAAGGAACACAAAGACTAATATCAAATGTAAGGTAAACATATTTTATCTTGATCTTATATAGAGTATATTTCTTGAAAAGGCTACAAATCCTCAAAACTGTGAGCAATATATGTGTAGGAAAACCCCCGAATGTCCATCATCATTAGAAAAGAAATAGTGAGCTTAAGTGAGAACTCATAAGTTTGCAAACATAGAAACCCTTGTTTTAGGAAAATATAGAAGATTTGACAAACTTAAAAGAAAAAGAATAACAGAGTCATGAATGGAAATATTCAGTCATGGAATAACTCCCTTCTTAGAATCTACAAATACAGATTGAAAAACAATTAAAGAATCCTCACTCCAAGTTGATCAAAGAGCCCTATAGTCACAACATAATCGAATAAATCCTCAAATTTTCTAGTTTTCATTGCAAGGAAGGTGATGGCACTATCGACCTCACAAATGGAAATGAAAAAGTGTTTCTCGTAAAATTAATGTTGAATTAAGGAAAACTTTTAATAAAAATAAAATTAATGTAATTGACACAAAATTTTAGTGAGAACATAGACTAGTAATAAATCACAATGTATCTAAAAGAAATGTTTTTTTTATTATAAATAATTTAGTTCATAAATAGTTGATTCCATTGCAAAATAACTACATGGAAATGAGAACATCGTTAAGGATACAAGAAATATAATATTTTAGATGATAGAGTTTAGAAACCATTTTCTACTTACTATTGACGATGCACCCATAAAGATGGGAAACCTTCTATAATGTCATTCTCCATTCATGAAGCTTTTGTGAACTACATATATTACAAATGTTATTGTGGATGTAGAATTTATCGTGCATTTTTCTATTCTGGTAAAATAGATTGCTCATACCATAAACTGGGAGAAAACATCTCAAGTTTTTCATTCATCCAAATGCATTGAATAACCTAATAAGTGTTTAATATTGTAAACAAAAAATATTAAATAGATTTTATAGTGAATCTCATTATTATTATGTATAATAACCAACTACTGGCATTTAGGGCTACTGAAAAAAAATTGGTGATGATAAATACCACCTCAACAATTTTAACATTTTTTGTCCTTATTTGTGTTGAGTGTCAAATAAGAGCATGGTGTTAATTGTTACGATAAAGAAATAACTCAATCATTAAGTCATCTTGACTTGATCATTAAATTACCTTTACTTCTCTCATAAGATATCACTTTATGCATAAGTGACACTTATTAATTATAGGATGGTTACTTTTTAGGATTTCTTATTTTAGAGCTTTCAATCTCCTCTTTAAGGATTGATCATTGTATAATTTAATAAAATTTTCTAAGATTCATTTGATCTAATAATATAATCTTTCATATTTTTATAGCCCAAACCCTTGCTCTATTATTCAATTCTTCCCCCTAACAGGTTATCTTTGCATGCATGTGATATTGGCTTCATGAAGTTGGATTGACAACTTTTACATGGTATCAGAGCGTTGACCTGCTACAACTTGCTCTAGTTTTTGAATATTTTGAGTGACTGGGGTTTTCTCAGACGGATCACAACTTTTATTCTATTTTTTAATAAATAGGGGGTCACCTATGTTTTGGTACACTTTGAGCCCAAACAAACCTCATTATTGGGTTTTTTGTACCCCAAAACCCCTATTTTCATATAGAAATTGTCAAACAACCTAACAACCTTGTCCTAGTGCCTACATGCATGGTGCACCTTGTATGGCATAGTCCCTTTTGCCATGTATTCGTCAGCTTCTCTACAGGGACACACATGCAACACTAACTGGTAGGGACACACAAGCAATACCAACCAATGCCACGTGGTAGCTGATGATGCATGAAACTTAGTCTAGTTGTTGGCCTACACAACCAAGGCTTCCATGTTATCTTGGACCCACCAATGTTTCCATGTCATCTGATACCCATCATCACGTGATCAACACCACCTCAAAGCCTAGCCAACAATTCCAACATTTCAGCCCACCATTGGCTATGACAACTCTATATCACTCGTGCCACATCATCTATGGCATATTAGTTCCAAGTGGAAGGGTTCACTTTTTGTGTTGATGACCATTTGACTGTCAAATTTAAGCTCATCCTCTAGTGACATCACCATTGCATCATCATTTTTTTGAGCCCTTTTTGGTGTAAATAAGTACTTTACTATTTACACTTACTTAAGTTTACTTAGGTTAATGCATTATTTAATTATATTGCATTATTTTATTATTTTTATTTGTGAGACACTTAGGAGTTTGCACACCTTGTGAGTTGTCATGTTGACAACATAGGAGTATGCACCTCTATTTGAGCACATGGTGTCTACAACACTGTTTTGCATGTCCCACCCTTCTAGGCTTATCCTCTCATCACCGCACTTACTTTCGTGCTTAATGGAGGATAATCCATATCTGGTGGACATGTGCTTGGTTGTATGACACATCATGATGCTAACTTCTATGCATTCTAGAATCTCTCCTGTAGCCTTTATATTCAGGCACTCCTAGTGTACTCTAGTATCAGTTATTGAATACATTGTTATTCTGATCATACTCTCTCCATTTTTGGTCTACAGTTGTGCTTGTGTTTGAGTTCTTAGTTCTTGGGTGAATTTTTCCCTTAGGCAAATTCTTACAGCCCTTATGGCCCTTTTCAGTGCACCTTGTGGTTTTTTAGTTGTATCTTTCTCCTACAAACTCTATTTTTTGCAAACAAGATATCGATGAAATGTTATTTTCGAGCTCATCATAGTGGTGTAGGTTATTTTGACTGTTGTTGTTGTTTGATTGCCTTTTATGCACTAAAAGGCATATGAATGTTTTTTTCACTCCATGAGACATAACTTGAGCATATAGACTCTATTTTTTAGAAAAAAAAAATCATTGGAAAGATGATTCTATGTACTTCCCAATGATATGTGTATTCTTTCAAGATTCTGCTCCAAGGACATTCTATTCATTTTTTGCAATTTTGCACTTTGGTGGATATCTTGGATGTTTCAGGTCTGGGAATCATTTTCATTACATGAAATGACTCGACTTGGCTCAATCTTTATATTTTACCATCCTTGTGTCTATTATGATCTTTGTAGACATATTTTATAAGTATATATTTACAAATACACTAAAATAATGTGTTATTATACCTTGTATACTTGAGATCTACCACATCTTGTGTCTTATTAGACATGCACTACTTATAAAGTCATGTGGATTGATGTTTTCTTTTTTTTCACAATCTATCCTATTCATTTGAGTGTCCCATCTTCCATGACTTTAGCCTCATGATCCATGTCCAGAGACTAATCATCTTATGACACTATCATGTATTTTATGTGCATCTTATTTTTCTTGGTTCCTTGACATGTAGTTCTTGTTGGCCATCTTTTTTAGATTCCTGTCACCTCTCCCTTGTCTATACTATGGGGGGGTTTCTCCTATTGGGTCTAATGCTTATTTGGTTCATTAGAGTGATTTTTGTATATAGTATTTTTTTCCTATGTACTAGGCAGATGTAGTGGCTAGGTACCTATGCATTTTGTTGAGATGAACCATTTCCCATATAGACACATTTTTTTGTTTTTATTTTGGAGTCAACCTTCCATGTCCAATTGATTAGCTCTTTAGACTTTGGTTTTTTATGTCATCTATGCCTTTGAGCTCAATATTTTTCTTTTATTTGCCTCTTAATTTTAATAGTACCATCTAAGGACACTTGTGGAGATTATAGTCTCCTCTACCTAGTCATGTTCCATGTTTAATTGATTAGCTCTTCAAGCTTTGGTTTTTATGCCATATGTATCTTTGAGTTCATTTATTTTCCTTTTTTTGTCTCCTTATTCAAGTAGTTTCATCTAAGGGTACTCGTGTAGATTATAGTCTTCTCTACCTGGTCATGTTCTATTTTCAATTGATCACCTCTTTAGGCTTTGGTGTTTTATGTCATTTGTATCTTCAAGTTCAATTTTTTTCCTTTGTTTGCCTCTTGATTCAAGTAGTGGCATTTGAGGGAACTCATGCAAATTGCATTCTTTTGTACCTGGTCACATTCTATTATAGTGGAGATTCTTCATATCAAAAGTTACTTTTTTACAGTGTGATGTAGAGGCTATGTGAGTTCACCAATAACTTTTACTTCCCCAAACTTGATTCTGAACCATTTTATGGTAATGTGTATCTAGACCTTCCCAAGGTTTCAAAGAGTTGGGTTCTACCTTCACAAGATATTCTCTAGCCCACTCCACTCTTTCCTATCCAATGTCATTAGCCTGAGTGATTCAATTCCTTCAAATACCTAACTCACAAAGCTTCTACCAACAAGATATTTAATCTCTTTATGGTTCCTTGTCCTCCTTCAATAGCCAAGAATAACCCTTAAGTTGGGGATTAATGGGTTCTCAATAGTTTGGCAAGATTCAATTATACTAGTTAACTGGGCCTAATAGACCTACTAGAATTAGCCCTCCATTTCTAGTTGTTTCACCTTCATTCTTGTATCATCTTAAATTGGAAGCACTCCAGTTTAGTGAAGGTTTAGTGCCCATTTAATTCGATTATATCATTTATTTACATTTATCTTATATTGTTCTTCCATTTAAATAGTTAATTACACCTCATTAGACCAATTATTAATTTAAAATTAATATAAATAGGTTGGACCTTTATTTTTATTAAATATGATGTCCTCGTTCAGTTATATTGATATTTAAAATTGATCCTATCGTAGATAATATTTATCTCCCCTATAGATTAATATTATATTGTGATGGTTAAGTTGTTGAGTTGTTATCCTTGCCATCAAGGTTCAAATCTAATGGGGATGAGGTCCCCTATTTGTGTCCTCACTGGTTCATAGCTCCAAGTCAAAGCATTTACCCCTAAAAAGAAAAAAAAGAAAAAAATATTATGTGTCTCCTCTTATTTTATAAATTGGGATAGACCTTTATTATTTCAAATTAATAATCCTTAATTTATCCCCCTAAGAAATATTATTTATTGCTCCACTTTAAGATGGGTCTTACCTCATTTTGAAGTTTGAAGCATTGGCCACCTTGTGATCTCTATTAAAGGGAGCCTCCTCATTTTATTTACACATTAAGCATTCACAAGATCAAGCACTCAAGCATTCTTCAAGCATTTCCTCCATTGAAGATCAAGTATTCAAGCATTCAAGCATTCAAGCATTTGAAGGAGTTTATCTATCAATATCTTCTTCAATATCCTTTGTTGCATCTTCTACATCCATCCATCTTCATCTTCTTAATCCAAATCAATTAGTGAAGTAAGCACACTACATACAATTCAAGAAATTATAATTGTAAGGTGAGTCGTACATTTGATTTACATTTTTGCAATTCAATTATTTCAATCAAGGTTAATTCCTAGACTAGGGTTTGACTAAGGAAACCAACCCCCCCCCCCCCCCCCCCCCAACAACAAAAACCCTTTATTATTGTAGGTTGCAGATCTCAGATTAATGAACAAGTTGCAAATCTAAATACCATTTTTTATTTTCTTTGGAACTGTAAAATCAAAATCATCATCACACACAATCCATCAGGGCCACAGTTCATGTCATGCCCAAATATTCAAGGTAAAAACACACTAATTTTTATTAAAGGGGTATAATTGTGTTACAGATACACTAACTTTGAATGAGGTGCAGTTAGGATAACTATAAGAGAATGTTTACAAGTCTTCAACTTTCAAGGTTACACGAAGAGGTTACAAAGTGTTGGTTAAATGTTTCCAATTAACATTTATAACCTAGGTGATATTCCAATGATGAGGCTAATGTATGCTTAATATTTTTATTGTCATTATCCAAGTTTAACAATACTATCAAATTCAATTTAACTTTCCACTATAATTCACGTCATTATGAAGATATTCTTAATTAAGTTGATAAGACATAATGTCTTTGCTATAGGAACATGAGGTAATAAGGTTTAAAAGGTTTTTCCTTTTTTTTTTCGTAGTGTAGTGTAATTATTAAATTATATCAAAATATCACGATTCCATGAAATTTCCCACCTATGCAATTAAAGTGTAACATACATATAACCTATACATTTGAATGTATCTAGGTAGAAGCATTAAGGTTCATGTGGTAAAATGATTAGGAGCACATAATAGAAAAATAATAAGGGTTGTGATTTTAACTTTACGGGTATATCATTTGTATTAAATAATAATTTCTTAATGAATGAAATATATTATAGTATTCAAATTACTAAGACACATTAACTATGAATACATTACATTCTAACCATAAAAAATTCTCATAAGTAGACTAAAAGCTAAATTACTATCAAATCTAACTACATCCATTATCTAATTTAACCATACCTAATTTCCATACTTAGTAACAACATCATTCTCTAACTTAAATACATTACTTACTGACCACACTAAATAACTATACTAACAACCTCATTTGCTAATACCCAATTACTAATATAGCTTAAATGCAACACAACTAATTAAATCTAAACTATTTCTAACTTCCTCACTTACTAATTTACTAAACAAATTAATTCACCTTAATCTATATATAATACATATTTACCATCTAATTATCCATTTAGCCATTACTAAATATAATTACTAAAGAAATAAACTGCGCACTAAAAAACAAAACTACTAACTAGTTATACCAACTCAATTCACTTACCATTTAATTATGATTTCTTACTACTAAGTTGAAATCATTTACAAAAAACTAAAATTATAAGAAAAACAATTTTTGAAAAAATACTTTACACATTCCCCTAACTAGCTATCCTACTCATCTACTCTTATCTCTATCCTACACCCTAACCTACTCTCCCCCTATCACCCTATCCTTCCCACTGGCCAAGTGGGCCTCTACACTTGGATATGTGGTTACCAAGGGAGTTGTAGGCCCCTTTATTGTCAATTCAGCCTGTGACGAAGAGGATCAGGTTGGAAATGAAGTGAGGAAGGTTGGGGGGTGTTTGCGACCCACCCAACCAAGGGTTCCATCAAACCTTTGCATTCCCTTGTATTTTTTTTGTTTGACAATTAAATCCCTATCAAAGGTACATGAACCAAGGTGAGGAAGGGAGTGGTGGGGTGTGGGGCCCATGTGGGGTCACATCCCGCCATCCCCCACTTATCATTTTAAAAACCATTAATTTTATTTTTTTGTTGATGGCTTTAGAAGGGGTATATTATAAGTTATACTTGTAATGATATATTTTTGTTGCTTTTAATATGCACCTATGTATTTTAAATTTCAAAATATTCTAATGGAAAATTATTTGTTGCAACTTTTAAGGAACTAATTTATGTCTCATACATTTTCGAGAGAGCAACCATGCTCTCCTAGAAAATGTATATGCATATTGCTTATAACTTAGCTTTTTCCTTAAGGCTTATATTTCTTTTTTTTTCCTTAGTGGTCTATGGAGTTTACTAATTTTGAAGGATTATGTTAGTAACATAATGTTTGGTAGGGGCTAACACAAACTTCTTCCCAATGTATTTACTTAATCATTTAAATCTAATGGTCAAAACTATAGAAATGCAATTTCACAAACATGATATGAACATTCCCTCAATTTATGAATGCCATTGAATTTTATAGCTTAACTGAGCACATTACTGACATGAAAAGATTAATATATAAACAAGGCTCAATGTTGTGATCTCCTTAATAGAGTTAATTCATCAAAATCTAACTTTCACTACAATGTTGAAACTACATTTTAACATCAATTTTCTTTCTCTTATGCATTGTATTTGCTCCTAGATTCATTTCATGAACTATATAATTCATTGAAATTGGAATAATTGAATCTACAACACATGATCATGGAAACTACATAATGAAACATTCTTTCACTACTATTACAAAATATGAGGAGAAAGATTCACACAATATTTTTAACTAGTGATATCAACAAATCATCCTTTATTTCAACTTGAAGAATCATACAATGCAAGGAGATTGACATATGGAGTGAGAATTTTATCACTCTACTCATTACAATACATGGAAAGGAATAAAGGTAAGAAATGGAGAACTCTCTAACATTAACACTTAATCACAAACAATCATGAACTTCTTTCTTCACAAGGCTCCAATAGAAAGTTCAAAGACTCCCAAGCTATCCAACAAGAATCCTCAAACCTATAAATAAAATTGAACATAACCATGGAGATATCACCTCCCAACCTAGGTCTTTATGAGACCACCCATTGAGCTTGGAGAACTAAGACTAGATGGGTTACACACAAGCAATACTTACAAATGTATAACATCACTAAACAAAAAAGAACTCCCATACTTAGAGAGCACAATGTGTTACCTATGAATCCATAAGAAAGGGTGAAGGTGTACCAATCTAAGAGGATAAGTCATAAACAATAAGTATTATGTCTCATAAGGGCTTCAAAATCACATAAACTATTTCGTGCCTCACAAGGGATTCAAGATCATAAAACTATTTCATGCCACACAAGGGCTTCAATTTCATAATTTTTCCTTTTGTCACGCCCAAGTGTAAAAATCATTGTTTTGGAACATGAAGCCCATACTCCATGTTTTTTCCCTCTTCCCTCAAAGGGAAGAGACTCTAAAGTCATGGGTTTGCCTGACTAACCCCTTAATCCAAGGCTATTTCTTCCCTCATAGGGGTGAGTAATGCCTTCACACCCACGAACAGTCCCTCAAAGGAAATGCAAGAAAAACAAGATTGAAAACACCATTTCCCAACCCTTTATAAGAAAAAAACAATGCTACATAAAATACATGAATAAGATCTTTAACATGCTAATCTATTACAAAAATTGAAGAACATCCTTGGCAAGAACCACCAACCTTACTCACAATGTGATGGAATGGATAGTTCAGAAGAGCCCTTTCCTTTTTCCTCCAATCTTCAAACCCTAAAGTCTCTAAAGCTAAAGAGTGGGTGAACACCCACTAAGTTGTCCAAGGCCCTCTAAAAAGACCTCCAAAATCTCACTCACCCACTAGCAATAAGTTTTTGAGTTTGCTTCTAGTCCTTAGTCTTCATTCTTGCTTCTTACCATTAATACAAGTTTGGGCAAGTGTGTAGGTAAGTGTGTCAGCAAGGACATAAGACTACTCCATTTTCGCAATGTTTGGAAAATAGGTTGTTTTGAGGGTCCTTGAAGTTACCTAGGCCTTATAGTGGTGAAAATTAGGTCCCTAACTCATACCCCTACCATATGGGCACTTAATTTTCACTAAATTAAGCTCCTAGTATTAGTTTTTGGCCCTCAAAAGTGGACTAAAATTTTGAATTCAAATTCCTATTTGGTGGGACTTCACATAATACTTCTAAATAAATGAGATTAGCTTATGCACTAAATTAAGTTCAGTTTTAGGCTAGGTGTCTCATTGCCAAACCCTAATTTCCATGTCACTTCCACATAGACATCACATGTGTCAATCAACACCATTAAATTACATTACATAAATTATGTGACATGTCTACCAAAAAATGAATTAAATCTACTACATACATTCGAATTATGATTACAAAGTAAAATACACCATAACAAAGTTTAACTTCTTCATTAGGTTAAACTTTGGCTTTCACAGATTACACATATTTTTAGCCATGATCCATTAGTTAGTACTATGGTTAATTTTCTTGCATATTAAATTTGAATATTAGTAGTCCAATGAAAAATCACACACACACAATGTATGTATCAAATTAAAATTGCCTAATTGAATTAACCATTTCACATCCATAATATCATTTCAATGAACTTATCTTTTCTAAGCAATATTCACATAAAATACTTATGTAATTCAAACACCGTGATATAATCCATCAATTTCAGTCTTAAACGTTTTAAACATAATTCATCAAATCAATATGAATCTAATTATGATCAATTTAATATTCAAAATGAACTATTTGAATACATATAAATATAATAATCAAGGTATCATAAATAACATCATCATAAGGTAAAACACCACATATAATCAATAGTACTAATCAATGTTTAAACAATCAAATAATGTATCAAGTCTTGAATCATAGGGTATCAAAATAAGAACGTATCAACTGATATCAATTTCCATTAAAACACCTAAACCATAAAACATTAATTCATTTCCATCATCATAATCAACTAAGTCCATTAATTTTCTAACACTTGGGTACATTGATGTATCCTACAGAAGACATGCGACGTTTATGATTTAAACCATAATTTCTAATAACCAAATAACCCATCTCAATACAGAATAATAACCTCTTGTACATAATGCCCTAATAACCTTAACACACCATGACGTACTTTTGATATTTAATATTAAGTTACCCTAAGGGAACTTCTAGTGGTTTCTGATAATTTATATCTTTATCTATCAGTTGGTACTAATCTTCCTAGATCTACTTACCTTAGAGTTGGGATTGAAAGGATCAATATTTGTAACTCCTTTGAGTTGTGTAATTTTGGTTATGTGATGAAATTATAGTTTTATTTCATTGATTCATGTTTCCCCCTTAAGAATTCTAACATTGATTCAACAAGGCTATGATGTTTTTACTTTTTTAGGAACTCATTTGGATGTTTCAAATAATATCACAAATTTATATATGGGCTTGCTCATAAACCTACCTAACCCTAAATATCCACTTTCTTAGGCTTTTAAGCTTTAGAGGACAATATTTGACATATCTAGATTAAACTTACCACAATGAATGCAAATTTCTAATATAGAACTTGGAGTAGGTACACCAAAGCTTAGAAAACACCTTTACACCAATTGATCGCCTCATTAAATCCAACTATTCAACTATCATGGGTTTTTCCCAAGCTTTCTTGGCTCACCATGATAGAGTGATCAATATAGGATGTCAATTAAAAAATAGAAAATCAATAAAGAACTTCCTAAAACTACCAAAAATTAAATATATACACACATACCTAGCATTCCACTAAGCCATTTGAAATTCTAATTGTGGAATATCAGGATTTTGTCCATTTTTTAGTCAAAAATCTTATTTTGGAGGGTTCAAATCTATCTGGACTATGACTCATGAAAATAACACACCAAATCACTTCTATACTTTAAACCAATTGAAAGTAGAAGGTTATTCTAAACTCTACCAACTCCAATAGCTTTGTTGATGTGACAATATGGAATTGTACGAAAGAATATACATGAAATGCAAAAAATAGTGAAATTTTCTTGAAATTTGATCAAAAAATAGACAAATTTAGTTCTCCAAGGCTTTTTTATGCTCTTGTATTAGTTATGTTACCTTCCACCTGCTAGATGGGTCATAGGTGGTATTTTTTGCACTTTTTACAAAAAGTTGTGAAAGTCATCAAGTTGCAACATTGCAACTTTGACAACTTTGTTGCATCACCTAGAAAGATTGTTCTAATGTGTAAAATACCTCACCTATGTCATCTGAACATAAAATATGACCTCTAGCATGCCTAACCACTCTTTGACTCAACTTTGACCATCCTAAGCAAACTTGACCTATTGGTTGCATAAATGCAACTTTAGGACTTACAAACCAAAATTACATCCCTTTGGATCAATTACACTAGATTTTTTTCCAAGAGGTTTTATTACATCAAGTTACTCAAGCTACAACAAAATGCAAAGTTCTTATGGGTGCTCTTGCACCATAATCCTAGGGTAGGAAGAAACTCACGTCTCATGAGTTGTGAGGCCTAGGATAGTCTTGTCGTGTTTGATAATGTCTCCTTCTATCATCCATGGTGCTTTAGCTTTAGGAAGACCTTCCCATTTCATTAAGTACTCCTTATATACCCCTTTCCTTATTTTCTTAATTTTTTAATATCGAGAATACATTCTAACTACAGGGTTTTGGGTGGAGGTATGTATGTTATCAATTCTACTTCTATATCTATATCTTTTTGCAACTAAGTAGAGTCTCCATTTGGATCTAAACCTTTATAGGCATAGAAGTCACTCACATTGAAAAATAGGCAGCATCCCCATATTAGTAGACATTTCCACTTCATATGCATTATCACCAAATTTATGAACTATTTTCAAAGGTCCAATCTTTTTCATCATAAGTTTAGTTGGCTTACCCTTGGGAATCTTTTCTTTATTGAAGTAAGTCATCACTAAATACCATATTTTAAACTTTTTTATTTTTATTTTTATTTTTCCACTTGAGCCTTCTACTTGTCTTCACTTTGTTGTAAATCCTTTCTGACTTGTTCATGAATATCCTTGACATTTTGTGCAAAGTTCTCCCCCAAAGTACTCATTTTCTCTATTGTTCCTAAGTATCTTAACTCTATTATACCTCTGGGGTGATAGCCATACACTATTTCACAAGGACTTCTACCTATACTCATGTTTACTGAAGCATTATATGCATACTCTACTTAACCAATTACTAAATCCTAGATCTGTCCATCTTGTTTGGTAAGACTTCTCTGTAGGTTGTCCATTGACCTATTTACTACCTCAATATGACCATCTAATTAAGGATGATAAGATAGAGATAATTCCAAACTAGTGCCCAACTTCTCCCAAAGAGTTCTCCAAAATTGTCCAACAAACTTTGAGTCTCTATCACTCACTATGCTTAGTGACAATCCATGGATCCTCACAATCTCTTTGAAGAAGATAACTTCTATATAGTAGGCACAATTGGTACTTTTGCATGGTATAAAGTGAGTCATTTTGTTAAATCTATCCACTACCACATACACACTATTATAACCCCTTACTACCTTAGGGAGTCCCAATACAAAATCCATACTAAGGAACTCCCAAAGCCTAGTAGACATGGCAAGAGGTTGATATAAATATGCATTTTCTCTATGATAGATGGTACATTTCTCAAAAAATTACCTAACATATTGATGTACCTTGGGCCAAAAGTAATACCTTATCATTTACTCAAGCGTCTTGTCTATTCCAAAATGAGCTCCTAGACATCCTTGGTATTTTTCCCTAATGATGTTTTCTCTTATTGAACTATGTGTTGTACATAACTATGACCCTTTGTGTTGGCTCCTGATTTAATAGGATTTCAACTACCTTTTATGATATCAAAAAACCTAGGAATCAACTAGAAACTATATTGGGTGTTCTGAAAACAAAATAAAAGGACCAACTAACAATACCTTAGGGTCTTCTACACTTTAAATTTTGCAAGATTTAGGCAGGTTTACAGTAGGAATTCAACTTGATTTACTTTAAAGACAATGCTCTCAACATGAACTCCTAAAAAATAATAGATTATTTAGCCTTCTTTCTTCTAATTCAATGGTAATGAAGAGATGATAACAAGCTATTTTACCAAACCCTAGACACCATGAATCAAGTATAGATTAACATACATTACTTAAACAACAAAACATTAAAATATTGATTGAATATAAGTTTTCTGCATTATGCAAAACATTCCAATCAGATTAGTTCACAAGGATGGTCAATGCATAATCCATTGGACTATAACTCATAGAGATCACACACTTACTTCTGGATCTTATCTTAACATTTTGTGTTAAGATGTATGTATATTCATTTCTAGATCTCATACATATCATATGTTTGCTTAAAACTATAGTGTTCTTTCAACTTACATTAAGAATTTATATAATCCATTATATTATCATAAAAAGAAAATTGAAATATAATTTAGAATGCATTACAACTGAAACTTAGTAAACTTTTCTATTAAATTTCAGAAAACAATATAGAGACAAGATCTAGGATGAAAGTCAACTCTCAATATTTATATCAATTCCTTTGAAACTGTATACAATTTCAGTGATCATCTCTATCAGAAAATAACACCCATAGACCAGCAACTGTTAACTTGTTGTATTCAATTCTAGAATTGATTTACAATATGCATGGACCAACTCAAAATTTACATAGACTCATGCAACAAAATAAATTCAGACCTTCACTCCACATCTTGGAAATCCCTTTATAGACAAGGATCGCACCGTGCTTCAAATGGGGGGACATTTGTGACTCAAAAAACAAATACAAAGATGTTTTAGATTTTTTTTCTTTTACAAAATATTCTCTATACTTGGACAAAATGGGGAAGGCAGTTCCAACACTAGTAGGTGGCAGCTCTCTTTGGGTGTCTTCAAGATGAGCATGTTCTGCACTTTAACAACCTATCATTATCATTACCTTTTTTCTCTATTTTGTCCCTTCTTCCATCCAATTAACTCTAACTACTTCCTATTGGTAGAGCTTCGATCTCTCCAAGTGCTTCCCAAATGTATATCTCCCTTTTTATGGGCCATTTAGTGTCTTGACTCAATCCAAGTCATTAACTGCTTTGCTCCATTGGGCATCTGTTATAGCCCTTGATTTAGTTGCAAACTTGTTTAAGTCTATTTCTACTTTAAATAGGGAATCAAATAAATCATTGAAAGCAATGTCACTTTCATCTTCAAAATGGATGCTACTCTTGCCTGTGTTACTGTTGAATCAAAGAAATCTGACCATTCTTGTCAATCCTTTAATTTGTTGTTAGCATTCAAAAGTGGTGGTATGTATGGCTCGATCCCTCCTAACAAAATCTTCATTTTGTTTTGTATGATTTTTAATTTGCTAATGAAGAAGCCAATCAATTCTTTCACAATTTTCAAGCCTTTCTTCACTATGAATATTTTGTCAGGCAAATTTGGCTTCTTTTCCATCAACAAGATTAGTCTCTCTAAAAATTGAATGTATGGCCCCCATTGACTGAAAATAGGGGATAGCCATGATAATGCTTCATTGCAAACATGCTCAACACTCTGCAAGGAAATAAAAAGGCTATGTTCCTACTAAGATATATTTTTCAAATTATCTACTCTATGGCCTATTATGCCTTTTAAGACATTAGTCCTCACCTCACCACCTTTCTGTGGAGTTTGATCATCAATGCTCATTCTTCTTGGCTCTACATCATCTTATACCAACTCTATCGTCTGAGGAAACATATCTAGCATGACCCTGGTTGGTTGTTCATTGTTGCTTTATTCTTTGCTCTGTTCTACAGTATTTAGTTGCTCCTTTAAGGATGTAACCTCAACCTCTAGCCCCTAAGCTTTTTCCTCCTACCCTTCTACTCTTTTTCTATAAACATAGCTCTTTCTGAGCTCTTCCTCATAAAGTTTCCCGATATCTATATGATCATAGAAGGTTCTAGCAACTTTTGTTTCTATCTCTTCTACCTTAGCCTCATTCATTAATGAGAAGTGTTTCATGGCCTTAGAGATTTGTGAACCAGATGTTCTCTGCATGGTCCAGACTATCATATTGCCTTGAGTAGTGTTTTGTACATTCATTAACTTAGGCTTGTTTATTTCAGGATCCATGCTCCACACTACCAAGGATTTGGAATCAATATTAAAGCTTGACCCCCTATGAAAACCATCAGTACTGAATGCTTCACAAGAAATTGAATTTTCATGTCTTCCAATTTGGTCAAGCATAAAAGCTTACTCTAGATCCCATCTTGGTACTAGAAGCATTCTACTTCTTGGAACTAGGTCTCTTGCCTTTGTAGGAGTCATTTATTCACTCTCTAGGTCATAGGCATGTAACTTCTCAACCAGTGTTGAAATTAAAAAATGGGAAGAATACCTCTGAGAGGGGGGGGGGGGGGGGGGGTGTGAATCAGAAGTAATACATTTTATCCTTAAAAACTCTTAACTCATAATAAATTGCACACATGTAAACATATTAGATAAACATAAAGCAAACACATGCATCACACCACATAACCCCAAATTTGATCACCCAGAAACCCTCCAAAATGAGAAGGTAAAATTAGGGTGGGGATGATACCCACAAAATATCGCTAGCAATAATGTTTGACCACTTCTGATGGTCTGCCCTATTAAAGGCTTTACATTGTGTCAATAGTGACCTGTCTAAAGGATTTACAAACACTTTAAATGAAGTGTCACCTATCAAAGGATTTTATCACCTTGTAAAAGGTTCTACAACCTAGTTGTTAAGCTAACCTATCAACATAGGATTTTCCTTCTAATACAATTGCTAGAGAGTATTAGATTAATAAACTTGATTGCTTACAATCCATTATTTCTGATTTTAGGCACTTGATCTGCTCATTCTGCTCTGATCCTTGCTTGATATGATATTTGTTTGATGCCCTTGCTCTATTTTGACCAACTGAATATGGAATTGTTGATCAATTCACTAAGTCTTTAACACCCCTGATGCTTGCCCTGTTCTGCAATTTGCTCCCCTCAACTGTTCATCTACTTAGCAACTTTAGATCATGGGGTCTTAGCCTTATTATAAAGGCTTCAAAGACTTAGGGTTAGGTATGAATCCATGAACTTATTTTTCTTGCTCAAATCCTCATACTTTTCCTATTGGTTGCATGAAATCTCCACTTTTCTTATTGGCTACGTGCTAATTGCATAGGTAAAAGAAAAGATTCAATCTTATCTCTAAAATCCTTTGTCATTCATCAAAAAATGGTTTACATCTGAGTTTGTGAAGGCACAAACTCATATGTTGATTCTATATTACTCAGCACATGAAGGATTACTGGTGCTTGACACATATAGGATTTTGGCTTGCTCGGCTCCTATAGCAACTCTGTCTCACTCGGCATCCATTCACTGCTCGACACCTATAGTGATTGAGTAGATATGGTTCACTTGGCACCTAAAGTCACTTGGCACATTTATAACGCTTGGCACCTAAAGTTTGCTTGACAACTATTGGAATTTTGGCTCGGCATGTAAAGTGTACTCGGCTTCTATATGAAAATTGGTTAAGTGTGTTGACACTCAATTGGCAAAACCAATCTAAGACCAACAACCAGTTCTTATATTTTTTCTCCTGACTATCCTAGCTCACATTTAAGAACAAGTTCACTCTACTTTACCTTGTATAGAAAGCTATTGAATTTTTAAAAATTGAGGAACTCATCATCCTCCATGAACTGTTGTGCTTGGATGATATTTTCATCCAACCTTGTTGCTACTAACTCCAAGTTAGTCAAAGAATTTTCTACTACATTCATCCTATCTTGCAAATAATTCTACCTTAGATCAAAAAAATATTGATTCTTCCCAAGCATTAGCTAAAGTGTCATCTGTTTTACCTTTTTACGTATCTGGATCACTTTTTGTCTTTTGTTGCCCTTGGAAACCCTTGACACCTCTACAAGATCTTCTTCCTCAACTTCTAAAATAACATATGGCTCAGGGGATTCAGGGCTCACTCTTCCCTCTTTACCTATTGTTTCTATGTGCATTTGTGCCATGATCTCATTATAATCTTCCACAATCTTCCTTAGTTTGCATAGATAGGGGATATTAGGATAGAAACCTTTGAATCTTGGATCTTCTCTCTTTAGTTCATTGTCAACCCTTAAGACATCTTCAAATTTTGTTAATTTATCTGTAGCTTCCCCTTCAACTACAAGATTTGTAATTAGGTCTTCATAGGGTGACTCCTTGGTATTTGGCAACATATAACCCCTAATTTCTTTTAAAGTGTTCCACATAAAGCCCTTTGGGTCATACATTCTGTATGGATTGGTGGACAAGTTGTAATGGTGGAGGAAAGCAAGAATATGTTCTAGAGATTCTTTTCCAATTGAAAAATCTCCTATTCTAAAACACCTGCATAGAAAGGTTCCTTTATGCACTTTTGGCCCTAGGTATTCCCTATTAACCATGAATATCTACCACATGAATTCAATGATGCAAAGTCTAGGAGGGATATATTTTGGAATTATATGTGGTGCTTGGGGGCATCCATAGACTCCCATGAGGGAAATTTTTTGAAACAAGAATATATCACGCCAATTATGGTCTAGCCTCTTAGGTTTAGGCAATAGGTTTGTTCTCAAAAAACTCTTGAAAATCTCAAGAGCCCTAAAGAAACTAGGGTCTAAAATTATTATAGAATGAAACAAAATCTAAATAATGATATAACCTATCCCATACACATGCCCATAATTACACTGGAAGCTCTGTATTTGCATAAGATGTTTGGTCAATGAAGTCTAGGTTAATGTACCCCACATTCTTGTATAGAATCAGATGCATCAATAATGAATAATGGTAGAATTTGAGATTCCAATGTTCTCTTTCATCTTCTCTATGATGTAAGCTACATAATCATATTCCCCACCATGATATGCATCTTGTACATCTCAGGATATAATGTAGATTGACCCATACACCATATCAAACCTGTCATTTCCCACCACCTTGTGGACACCATATGTAGTCTTTTGGAAATAATTTTTAAACTTGTCCAAAGGCATCATTTTATCCACTTTCTTTGGGTAATCCCCCACTTTTTTGAGGTCCATAGGGATTTGTTGCATCATATCCTTTCTAGTGTAGGCCTTTGTATTCCTCTTGAACTTTCCTTGAAGTTCATCTCTATCTAGTGGCTCTCTCATTTGACCCTCTAATCCAAAGGCTTCAATGAAAGAAGCATGATCCAACGTACACATAATGCTCCTATTGTGCCTATGAAATGATTTGGTTACTAGGTTATAAGATTTGATCAAGGCCTTCACCAAATTGACATCTACAAATACTTCAGAGAATAGGAGCTTTGCTAAATTCTTCTTCCATGGATTGCAAACAAGGATCTTTCCAAATCTATTATTATAGAAATATCTAAAGAGCTCATACCCATTGACACCAGGGAAAATTGTTTCCTTGTAGAACGCATATGGGTCTTTGAAGTCATGATCATTTGCATAAATGACATTTGATGAGTCTTGGAATATCTTCATCCATTCACTTGCAAATTTGTTTGGCTTTCTCTGCTAGGGCTTTCCTCCTTTAGAAGTAGATGTATTAGTAACTTCCATATCCTTAGCTTGAATCTCTTCTACCTCTTTTTTTGACATATTGATTGCAAATTAACAATATGGAAACTCTATAACTAGCAGTGAGAACTCTAAAATCTTCACACTGAAACCCTACAACTTCTCAAATTCCTCATGCGTCTACAAACGATAATTTGTTATTGTAGACACCTAAATTTGATTACAACGCTTTGGCAATCTAATTTAGCCATCTCTAAAGGCATCATTAATTAAATTCCTATTTAATTAATCCTTTGCCATCCCCTAGCTGATTAATTTAATTAATCATCTATAGTCCTAATTGATAAATCAAATAACCTATTATTTATCAATAAATCCTATTCTTCTATCTAATTCCAAAATCCCCATTTATTAAATAAATCTATTTGATAAATAAATCCCTCAAATCTAAAAGCCCCTAACTTATCCCTAAACCCCCTTTTTAGCCTAATCCACCCCATCCACCCATTCTAACCAAGCTTAGCCACTAACTCACCCACCCTCATTAAATTCCA
This sequence comes from Cupressus sempervirens, assembly GCA_028749045.1. NCBI lineage: Eukaryota > Viridiplantae > Streptophyta > Pinopsida > Cupressales > Cupressaceae > Cupressus > Cupressus sempervirens. The sequence goes on along the minus strand of CM053786.1, from coordinate 87,219,264 downwards.
TCCACTTGCAAATCTCTAACAAGCCTAATCTAATCCTAAACCCAAGCCTAATCCACCCCCTAATGTTGTCACATTCCCTAAGTAAGCTTAAGACTTTCCTAAGCCAAGGAAAGTCAACAATCTCAACTCCCTCCAAAATATCCCAACCACCAAGCCATGAATGCTCTTACAAAAGCCATAAAGACTCTTACAAGCCCATTCATTGCTCTTACAAGCCATTATGAAGAGTCTTTATGAAGATATTATCCCTTGAGCCTCCTTTGTTGACTCATCCATCTCCTTGCCTCCATCCACTCACCATGTGACATGTGTCACTCCCTGGTTGGCGCTAAACAAGCACAATCCATGTGCTCCCCTTTGAGTGCATCCTAGCCCTCCTTAAGCTTTTTTCTTTCCTTCCATCTTAACCCTCCATTCCTCATGCCCTTAGCCTATAAATTGAATCCCCTCCCAAGCCATATCATCACAACTTTTGAGCTAAAGTTATAATGCTAGTTTGAGAAACAAAGCCTTTAAACCATACCCTTATAATGCCAAATTGAGAGCTCTCAAGCTACCAATTTTCCATTTCCATCTCCATTGAAGCTATTTTGAAAACTTTGAGCATACATCCCACATCCACATAGCAGACTCATCCCTAAATCAAGTGACCATCCTCATTGGGAGAGCCATTCCATGGTTCATATTCTCATTTGAGGGTTTCACTTTGTCTCTCATATATGTTATGATTTTTATGCTAGTTAATGCTTTTGTTGTCTTGATAGATTAGTGTTTCTTGCTAACATATTTCTCATATACATTTTGGCATGCCCGGTGGGACCCCACTATGGGTCATTTAATCATCTATTTCTATCTATATATTATTTTTTGCTAATAATCTAATGTTTCTTGTTGTTTGAGTGTGTTGTAGGATTTAATCTTGTTCTTGCAGGTTAGAGGAAGCATTGGGGAGAAAAAAAAAAAGCTTCAAAAATCAAATTCCAAAATTTTTCTGAAGAAAATTCGCATGTTTTAAACCCAATTCTGCACAGTGTCGTCTCCGCAGATCGGCGTCTCCAACTGGACAACTGTCGTCTCCAAATCTTGAACTATCATCCCCAAAGTGAATTCTGTCATCTACGTAGATCAGCATCTCTGAGTTTCAGCATCTCTTCCTAGCTTTTATTGTCATCTCCGCCTCTAACCATCATTTCCACCTAGCTGATTTTCTTATTCAAAACACAAACTGTCGTCTTTGCTGCCGCCAGTAGTCAAACTATCGTTTCCGCTGTTGCCAACAGTCAAACTGTCATCTCCACTGCCGCCAGCAATCAAACTGTCATCTTCACCATCAAAATTTTTCAACTATCATCTCCGACGGCGCCAGCTGCCTTCTTCATTAGACTGCCATCTGTGAGTTTCAGCGTCTGCGACTTTCGCTGTCTCCGCAGATTGGCATCTTCACAGATCAGCGTCTCCACCTGATGAACTGTCGTCTCTGCCTATTTATGTTGCATTTATATTTTAGCATATCAGTTCTTACACTTTTTAGTTTTAAAAAAAAAAAAAAAAAAAAAGAGCATCCGATGGTGAAAACTTGGCAATTCAAGTGCCTTGGACAAGTACCATGATGAAAACTTGGCAAACAAGCATCATGCGTAATCCTGCCATCCCCAGCTTAGCCTATCACCCTCATGCTTTTGGTCATCTCTTGACATCCACCTCCATCTTCCAATCTATCCACCTATCCTCCACCCTCCAACTTCCATCTCACACCATCCACTTATCTTCTTCAGCTTCAGCCAATCATCCCAACTATCATCCATCTCCCTAGCACCTTCAGCTTTTCCATCCTAGCTTCAATCTTATCACACCCATTGTAAGACCTCCTTCCACATGTCATCTTCTAACTAGGGGCACTGTATTCCTTGGAGATCTTGTCGTGTCCATCCTCCCTTGTCATTGGTATCTCGCTCTAGGCTATCCTCATGCAAATCCAATGTCATCCTCTCATTAGCCATTCACTCTAGTGCCATCTATCAGCTCAGCTACCACCAACCTGAGCATTGTCCCCATCCTTGGTCGCACATCTATCATCATCATTCGATGCATCTTGCCAAATCCATACCTTTCGCTATCACCCCATCCTTAGCTTTCGCATCTTGCACAACATCGAACCATCCCGCTATCCTATCATTCTGAGCTTTTGCCTGCTTGTAACTATCTTGGTTAGCTTCAGCTTGTAAATATCTTGGTCAGTTAGCTTGTACATCCTCTTTAGCTTAGTACCATTGTATCTATCCATCTTTTGTGTCAGTTCCTCTTTGATCAACATCTTACACACATCGCACAACCCTTGGTTAGCTATTCCAATGCATCCTTTAGCTAAATCTCCTATCACCAAAGTGTTATCCTTCATAGTTCAGCTTGCTAGACGCATCACTCATCCATATCCATCCGCTTAGGTGCTCTCCAATAGATTTTTGCAGGATATAGCTTTCCTCGTGTCTGATCTTGGTCCGTTAGTACCTTGTCCCACCCATCTCGTTGGCAAACGGTTCTCTTTTGGATTTTCGATTTCTTTTGATTTGGAATCTTCCCTTTTGGGTCTTGAAATATCTTTTCCAAGCAATCTTTTTGTTCCCTCCTCAAGGTTGCCACGATCTTCCATATCATGGTATACTGCGAATGGGGCAATCTGAGTGTTAGGTCTTGATCATGTATTTTTCTTGTTTTCTTTTCTGCTTGTGGGTTACCCAGTGTCATTTCCACACTGCTTCCTTTGGGATTCATGTGTGATACTGGGGCAATCCTTGCGTGTTTTTTTTGAGTCAGTTCGTCAGTCCTCTGGACGGTTGGTGAAAAGGCCTTGATGTTCTTGGTAACCTTGGCAATTAACTAGTAGTCCTATAGCAAATCTAGTGCTCAACTACATGGTGGTACTTCTCTTTGAAGTATCCCCCTGCTCGAAAGGCTTCAATGGATTCCCTTCATCTCCATTATCCACCATCCATATCCAGCACCTATCCCAGCTTATGCATCAGTATCTCTTTGAATCAATCTTCACTTTTAGCTTTAGGGATCCACAATCCTAGTCTTAGGGATCCACCAATCCAATCAATCCACCAAGCCTCACCGTTCGAGATCCACAATCCTAGTCCTAGGGATCTCCGAAACCCATCTTCCACCAATCTGACTCTTTGAAATCCTGTTGCATCAGCTTTATAATCCCCTCATCCATCTCCCTATCCTGGATTCCCTTTTATAGCGCTCTGCTCCTTCATCCTCCCCCCAATCCTGAAAGTCTTAAGCTTGCTTCCTCTTGTGCCTCTGATTCTCCCTTTATCATTCTCTCATAGTGAGAGTTTGAGCTAACTAAACCTCTTCTCTTAAGCCAATCTGAGTCTCCTTGCTCATCTCGAATTCTTGTACTTTTCAAGAAGTCGTTGAGCCTCATTTTCTTTCCTCGCCATCTTCTTGAGGGGGCATCTCTAAGTCTAGTATCTCCTCTTCTTATTCGAGACTGGGGCAACCTTGTTGCTAAAACATCTTCCTCATGTCATCTCCATTCAAACTTCTTTGAAATAGTGTTGTCTCAACACTATGTCAAAGAGGGGCAAAATGTAGACACCTAAATTTGATTACAACACTTTGGCAATCTAATTTAGCCATCTCTAAAGGCATCATTTATTAAATTCCTATTTAATTAATCCTTTGCCATCCCCTAGCTGATTAATTTAATTAATCATCTATAGTCCTAATTGATAAATCAAATAATCTATTATTTATCAATAAATCCTATTCTTCTATCTAATTCTAAAATCCCCATTTATTAAATAAATCTATTTGATAAATAAATCCCTCAAATCTAAAAGCCCCTAACTTATCCCTAAACCCCCTTTTTAGACTAATTCACCCCATCCACCCATACTAACCAAGCTTAGCCACTAACTCACCCACCCTCATTAAATGCCATCCACTTGCAAATCTCTAACAAGCCTAATCTAATCCTAAACCCAAGCCTAATCCACCCCCTAATGTTGTTACATTCCCTAAGTAAGCTTAAGACTTTCCTAAGCTAAGGAAAGTCAACAATCTCAACTCTCTCCAAAATATCCCAACCACCAAGCCATGAATGCTCTTACAAAAGCCATAAAGACTCTTACAAGCCCATTCATTGCTCTTACAAGCCATTATGAAGGGTCTTTATGAAGATATTATCCCTTGAGCCTCCTTTGTTGACTCATCCATCTCCTTGCCTCCATCCACTCACCCTGTGACATGTGTCACTCCCTGGTTGGTGCTAAACAAGCACAATCCGTGTGCTCCCCTTTGAGTGCATCCTAGCCCTCCTTAAGCTTTTTCCTTTCCTTCCATCTTAACCTCCATCCCTTAAGCCCTTAGCCTATAAATTGAATCTCCTCCCAAGCCATATCATCACAACTTTTGAGCTAAAGTTATAATGCTAGTTTGAGAAACAAAGCCTTTAAACCATACCCTTATAATGCCAAATTGAGAGCTCTCAAGCTACCAATTTCCCATTTCCATCTCCATTGAAGCTATTTTGAGAACCTTGAGCATACATCCTACATCCACATAGTAGACTCATCCCTAAATCAAGTGACCATCCTCATTGGGAGAGCCATTCCATGGTTCATATTCTCATTTGAGGGTTTCACTTTGTCTCTCATATATGTTATGATTTTTATGCTAGTTAATGCTTTTGTTGTCTTGATAGATTAGTGTTTCTTGCTAACATATTTCTCATATACAGTTATTAGCCTGGAGAATGTCTTTTATGCTATGAGTACTTCATCAACTATTTTGTTGCATTGATTTCTTACATGCATGAGCCTTAAACTCTATTTGTCCTATCACCTCAATGGAGCATTGACATAACTATCTAGCTTAGCACTTTTCTGTACCTTCTTCAATTTTCATTGGTTGAGAAGTTCTTACTATTTTCCAGCTCATAGAAAGAAAAAATCACTTTTCATGTCCTATTTTAGGGCTTTTGATCTTATGATTCATTCTAAATTTCAAACCCTTCATAACCTCATAAGAAAAAAAATTGACCTTTAAGATCTTGCGATTAATCATTCATCGTATAAGTGGAGGGCCCTTTTAAGCTTCCTACGATCTTATGCCTAACATCTTATCATAAGATCAAAAACATCATTTGCTATGTCTTCTTCAAAACCATAAACTTGTGCTAGGTGGTTTACAAACCCTTTTGTAGCATCGGTAACAACAAAAATGAACCCTTATGATCTTACAATCATAGCTTCTTGTAGCATCAGAGATTACCTTTTTGTGACTTACAATCTCATTCTCACTTATTTTTCATATGATTGAGGGACCACTTAAAATCTTTTATGCTTATATGCTTTTCCATTCATTGTAAGATTGTAACACCTAATATTCACCAGAAAACACTTACGATGATACAATACCATCATGAGTGTAAGATTGACACCCATATAAAATACTCTCATGATTCTATGATTACATTAGATATAGTATTATCGAGAGATTCAACAATAACCTTTATGATCATGCAATAGCCTTTGTCTCGTAACACTGTTAGACTTGAAACCTTAGACCTACAACTCCATGCTAAACCCTTGATCATAAGAAAAGATAAAAAGCATGAAAATCAAATGTGATCTCCTGATTAACATAAAACCTAGGGTAAAGGCCAAATTTGATTGTAGAATTAAGTAAAACTTTCAAAGATAGGGTACATGATATAAATCTTAGGACATTGCAAGATCCTTTGTTAGGGAATTTTTTTGAAAAGGGTAAGGAAATAAACCTACAAGGTTAGGGTTTTTATTGGAAATTTGACAACAACATTTGACAAACCCTAACTGCAAAACATCCTTCAAAACATTTTCACAGTATATTTTTATAATTTTGGCACAGTGAAAATGAGGGCTATCACTTTGAATAGTAGCCCATCCTGCAACGAATAATCAAAATAATCCACATGAAAGATATTAGAAAAATTAGAGCAAACCTTGTGGACTTTTGCAAAATCTTCATCTCCTGTAGAAAGGTCCTTAAGTGACTCTAACCCCACACTTTGTAATTTAACTTCTAGTAAGACTAATACCCTCCTACTTAGTGTATCACCTAATGTATTGGTAGACAGTTTCTTATGCTTGGTTATGAAAGTATAAGCTTAAAGATATTCAACCCATTTAAGGTGTTTTTGGCTTATCTTGTTTATATAAGAAACTAAGGATATGGTTATCTATATAAAACTATGAACTCTTTTGGTAATAAATAGTGTCTCCACTTCTTTAGGGCTTGCACTATTGCATACAAATTCAAATCATAGGTAGAATACCTCTATTTAGCTTCATTAAGCTTCTCTAAGAATAATGTCACGAGATGTTCCTCTTGGCTCAATTCTACCCATATGGCTAGCTTACTAGCATCACACTCCATGGAAAAAACCTTATTGAAATCATGTACTTAAGATATGATAAGTCTACCACTTTATTTTTCAACATTTCAAAGCTCTCATCAACCTTAGGTTTCCATTTAAAATGACATTTAACTCCCCCTTTTAAGGTATTGAGAATAGGTGCACAAACATGACTAAAGTTTCTTACAAACTTTCTATAAAATGAAGCTAAGGCATAAAAACTTCTAACATCCCATAAATAATTAGGAGTAGGTCAACTCAATATAGCTTCATCCTTTAAACTATCCTTTTTCAAATATCCTTTTAAAACAACAAAACCAAGGTAGACTTATTCAATTTTAAGAAACTCACTCCTTTCAAGATTGATCATCAATTTCTCCCGACGCAATTTCCTCAAGACCATGTCCAAATGTTGTAAATGCTCCTCCTTAGTCCTACTAATGATTAGTATGCCATCAAGGAAAACAATCACAAATTTTCCTATAAATTACAAAAGTACCCCATTCATTAACCTCATAAAGGTGATAGGTGTATTAGAAAGCCCAAATGACATCACCAACCATTCATATAGGCCCACATTAGTCTTGAATAATTGTTTTCACTCATCCCCTAGTCTAATTCTAATATGATGGTGTCATAATAGAAAATTCACCTTGAAAAAGTATCATTTTCCTCCTAAACAGTCCATTACGTGTTCAATCCTACAAATAGGAAATCTATGTCTTATGATAATCTTATATATGGCCCTTTAATTAGTGCACATCCTCCATTTCCCATCCTTTTGGTACTCGCACACTTGGAACTACACATGGGCTCAAAATCTTCCTTATGAGTCCCTTGTCTAATAATTCTTGCACTTGTTTAGCTATCTCTTCATTTTGAGTAGGTGTCATCTTGTACACAACCTTGTTTGGTAGGGTAGACCCTGGTATAAGGTTTAATTGATGGATAAAATCACTCATGGTGGAAATTTATTTGATATTTCTTTAACCATAATATACTTATACTTATTTGATAGTTGGTGTATCTTTGTATGAACTTCAACTAATTTGTCTTGTTTAGGTCTCAAAATGATGGCATATCCTTGTTCTCCCTCAATTTTCAAGAATCTAAGGAACTCCTTTCCACTCATTAACATGATACTAGACCCTACCAATTTCTCATCCACTTGATTAGGTAAAGGATCCATTTGAAACTTTTGGCCCTCTTTGGTTATCATGCATGAGTTCTTTTCCTCATCATGAATGGCTTTATCATCATATTGTCAAGGATGACCTAACAAAAGGTGCCATGCATCTGTAGGTAACACATCACATAAGAACCTATATTTGTAATGTCCTATCTCAAACTCTACATAGGCTTGTTCATCCATTAGGATATGTTGATCTCTATTGAACCAAGATGCCTTGTAAGGGTTTACAGGGGGTAATCTCTTTAATTTTAGTTTATCTACTATTTCTAGAGATAAATATTTTTTCAGTCTACCCTAAATCCATTATGGCCTTACATGTTATGCCAAGAGACTTGCATGTGGTTCTAAAAAAAGTATTTCTTTGAGGAGGCTCCTTATGTTGTGACACCTTCAAGAGTGTCCTTCTGAGCATCAAATTCTCTCCTTCAAGCACTAGTCCAGCTTTGCCAACATGTAACGTCACACTAGTAGTATCTTCTTCTTACACAAGATGTGTCCTCTTTTCACTAACATGGAAACTAGTAGCTTTCTCTAGACATCTACTCATAGTGTGCCCTACTTGGCCATAATTATAACATTTTCCAATGATAATTATGGTACACCTGCCTTGATTACCAAATTTGTCTCTAGAATTATTTTTGCCTCTACAGACCCCTCTAAATCCTTTGTCACTTCTATCTCCACTTCTCTCTCCTAAAGTAGTTTCTCCAATCTTAATAAAGGAATAAATTCTTCCAAAAGACCCTCTTCCTTTATATCCTCTATTACCTCTACCTCTTTGATTTTTTTCCCCTCTTCTCTTGAGTTTATCTTCAACTCTTAAGACCAACTAAAAGCATGTGTGTGCACTATATTAGGTACCAAGATATTGATTTCATCTTTAAATTTTTTGCCTCCATAAAGTTACCTTGATAGCTTCTCTACTTTACTTTCTTTCTACTTGGACTTCAAACTAAGTTTATGAAACTCCTCTATGTATGAACAAATGTCTATGCCTCTTTAGATGATTTTTTGCAACTCCCTATACATCTATACCTCATAATTTATAGGGAGAAATTGAGTTTTGAGTCTTATTTGCATGCTTTCCCAAGAATATTTCTTCTTTCTTCCAGCTTGGGTTCTTTCTTCCTACATGATAGTCCACCACACCAAGGCAGTACCCTTAAGCTTTATTTTAGCCACACTTATCTTTTTGTCATCTGAAATATCCTTATTGGTGTTTTAAAACTACTAGGTTGCAAAATACCCTATACTAGGATACTGAAAACAAAACCCAGTCTAAGGATTAGCTATTTCCATATTCAACCAAATTCATCTCAGATTTAGACCAACTTCAATAGAGCACAAAGACTCTCTACACTTTAGGCTCTGCAAGGCCAAGGCTGGTGCAACTTAGGGATGGAAATAACAAATTATTTGATATTCTTTCTTTAAAATTCATTCACTCACACTCTTCTGTTTAGATCTATCCCTTATAGCAGAAATGGTCAACAATCTTCTAGATTTGTAATAAACTCCTTGATTATAGTAGCCAACTATTACTCAGAGGAAAGGTATTAAAAACAAGTAATGACCAACAATTTGATTCTTCATTACAAAGAGTAATTTGATTTAAATGTGCTTTGTGTAACCAAATAATTGCATCAATTTGCATCACAACTTATGATCATTACCTTATCCATTACTATACAAAGTCACACCAATAAATAATTGATCTATTTAATTGATGTACAATTAAATTCATCAGTTGTTCACCCTAGACTCCATTATTATGATATCCCTCTAATATGCCTAGAAACCCTATCAATTTATGGAAGCATTTACTTAATTGTTTGAATTAAAAGTAATAACAAATTGACATACAACCTACCCCAACTGCATTAAATTGTATGAAATTTTCTCGTTCCATCCCAAGATGATAAACATATAAAAATGAAGACATAATTTAGAGACACATATATTTTAGAACTCCCTCTTTATATTAATATTCCTTGAAAATAATACATCACTGGTATAAATTCAAAATAACTCAAGACATGAAAAAAACTATCATTCAAGATTCATTTGTATTCAATATGCAAATTTGAAACAACATATCATTAACACAAAAACCAGACTGACTGAAAATAGAAAACACATTAAAATTATATAGACTTCGAACCCTCATTCCACATCTTGGAAATTGTTTTATAGAAGGATTGCAATAAGCCTCAGATGGGAGGACATATGTCAAAATTCTATTAGAAAGAAAATACAAAGATATTTCTATACTGTTACATTACAAAACATTCTTTTTACTATGATAAAAAATAGGATGCAATTGCAAAATTGATAGATGACATTCTATGTAGGTGTCTTGAGCATATTTTTGTTTGTATCCTAACTACCTATGGATGTCTTCAAATTTTCTTTATCTTTTTGTCTTTTCTACCTTTAACTATATTTTTATACTGCCTAATCACTTTCTCTGAATGGTAGGGCCTTTATATCTGCTATGACCTCCCAAATAGCAATATCAATGTCTACATTAGGCTAGGTCACATCCCTAACTACATTCAACTCTTCAAGTTGTTTTCTCGACTTTGCATCTATTATGGCCTTGAACTCTGTAGTTATCTTTGACATTTTAGCTTCCAACTTGTATAACATATCTATCAAATCATATACTACTACCACACTTGCCTCATTATTGCAATAGGCCAAAAATCAGAGATGATTCAAAATGTTGTCAAAATAAGTCATTCCATCCAATTCTTAACTCCTCCATCACTGTCCAAAATTGTGGGCACAAAATTGGGTTTTCTTGAGGCAATTACTTTCATTTTGTTCTAAATTAATTACAATTTGCCAGCAAAGAAGTCATTCAAATATTTTACCTTATTTATCATTTTCCTGACATTTATAATTATTACCTTTGGAAAATCCTTATTTTGTGCCAACATTATCAAAAAATGGAGTGTAAGGACCCCATGCATTAAAGAGGGGAGATAATAGAGAAATTGCCTTAGAACACTTAAATTCTTCCCCTTGTAAAATAAGATAATTATTGTGTACATTCTAAGAGATCAGCTTTAATGCATTTACCTTGTGAGCCAGCAAGTTCCTAATAGTTCTAACTTCACTCTCCTTGCTGAACTCCAACTCATCTTCATCTATTGCCATGGCTTGACCTAATGTACCCTATGTCTCAGGTATTTGGCCCTCTATTTGTATGCTCTAGTCTTTAACCTTTGTAGTGGACTTGGTAGTGCTTTTCAAAGTCACTATTTTATTCTCCAACTGAAGATTTCTTTGTTCTAAGACACATGTCTTCTTCATTTTCTCTTCATAATGCCTCATGGTTTTAATGCACCACACATATGCTCCTTCTAGTTGTTCCTCTAGTACACCTATCATGTTTTTGCCAATCATTGATGTTGAATTTTGCAACCTATATATCTGGCTACTAGAAGTAGAATGCGCATTCCAGAATATAAAATTCCCCCTAGGGGACTCTTTAATTTCCATAAGAGTATGCTTCTAGTTTTCTTGAGCTAAGCTTCTTATTGTCATTATCTGGGTATCAATGTTATACCCATAGCCTCTTAATTCTCCCATCTGATTCTCATATTCAAAAGATATGGTTCCTTCTTGTCTTATCATTTGATCCAATAAAAATGAAGAGTTGATGTCCCATCATGGGAAGACAATCATACCACTTCTCTTCACTAGTTCTTTGGCTTCCTCTATGGTGAGGGTTTCACTAGATGAGTCATACTCTTGTAGCTTCTGAACCATCTCATCAACTACTTCATCTAAGTCACCTAGATTCATTTGCAGGGATAGCTCATTTTGTTTCAATTTAAACAACAAACCCTTGAATTCCTTTGTTTTGATGAAGTTATCATCACTCATGAATTCATTTGCCTCTATGATCCTATCATCAAGCATTTGAGCTTGAAGCTCAAGCATTTTGGCCCTTTTTTCATCATCAGTGGGTTGGGTTATCAAAAAATTTCTTCTCACAGTATTAAAATATTGGTTGCCCCTTAGGAAGATTTGTAAGGCTTTCTATGTAGCCTTTGGTGGAATCTCCTCCATTTTCTTCTTCTTATTTATCTATTGGGCCCACTCTAAACTCTCTACCTGGTCTTCCTCATCATCATTGACTTCTACCACAATGTGTTGGTTAGAAGACTCGGGGTCTACTCTTTTTCAAAAAATTTCAGGCACTTGAGCTGAAATTTCATCAAAATTCTCAATACATTTGTTTAGTCAAGCCCAATACTCCATCTATGGATAAAATCCCTTGAAACATGAATCAACCTTTTTCATTTCTTGTTCAAAACTAACAACATCTTGAAACTTAATCATTCTCTCTCTACATACATCTTCATCCAATTTGTCAGCAATGATATCCTCCTCCCTTAGGCATTTTGTTGGAGGCAAGGTATAATTCATCATGTGCTTCAAGGCATTCCTACTTACATTGTTGGGGTCATAAATTCTAGGAGGGGCCATTGGAAATTTGTATTCCGTAAGGAAAGCATTAGTCTCTTTAATTGCATTTTTTCCTATCTCAAAATCTCCTACTTTTGTATGCCTACACAGGAAAGTTCTCTTAACTTGACAATTTTCCCTAAGTATTCCTATTTAATGAAATTAATTACAAGAATATCTCTACAATTCCTAACCTCTCTAGCACAAATTTTGGAAGAAAATGGCGGGGAGGGGGGGCTAGGAGCTTCCAAAAACCCTAATAATAGTATAATCTTCAAAAAGAAAAAAACTACCCCAATTATGTCCTAATAGTTTTCTCTTATCAAAACATAAATTTGGCTTAACTATCTTCTTGACACTATGTAGTATTCTTTCATTAATAGTTCCTATCATCTTTAACACAGGGTGTACAAAGTCACTATACAAAGAAATAACATTAGAATGAGGGTAGAATCTTTGCCATACCCTTGTCCATCTTTGCACAGGTAATCCTTCTCCCCACTCCTCTGTGCACTCAAAGAAACTATGATAAAAAAGATCTACATTTTTGAACAATATCAAATACATGAGCATGGAGTAGTGAAAGAACCTAAAGTTCTCCAATCTTCCCTCCTATGCAACAAAATTTTTATCATGTATTTTGGTGATGATGTACTCAACAAAATCATATCCCACATTTGTGTTGGGATCCTGCATGTTTAATGCCATGATGTAATGTGCACTAGTAGCATACATGGTTCCATCTAAACCTAGAACTTTGTTCAAAGCAAAAACAATATTTTTTATATACCTCTTGAAGAACTCAAGAGGCATGATTTCATCCACTTCCTTTTTCTTTGGTATTTCCCCTTTCTCTTTATGTACTTGAGGGATTTGCCTAGTCATAACCCTGCCCATGTAAAAATTCTTGTGGCTTTTGAAATTTTCGTTAAATTTTCCTATGACAATTGGAAGTGACACAGGGCCTCCCAAGTCAAATGCTTCAATGAATGTCTCGTTATCCAACACCAAGAAGATACTCCTATCCTTCCTATGACATGACTTGCTGACTGGGTTATAACATTCTATTAATGCCTTCACTAGGTTGACATCCACAAAAACCTCTAGCATAATTAACTTTCCTAGATTCTTGGTCCAAGGATGCAAATTGGGACTTTCTCTATTCTATTTTTGTAAAAATACCAGAATAGTTCACCGCCATTCCTGTCAAGCACTTCTACATATCTGGAGAATATGTAAGGATCCTTGAAAGCATGGTTGTTTGCAAATTGTGCATTAGACAAACCAAGTAGAATATGCATCCATTCATCCATGAATGGGCTATGACTTTTCCCTCATGCAATCAGTTCTCCTTCTTTTTACATCATCTCTAAAAATAATCTTAACAATTCTGACTGCTGGATGCTAGAAATTAGCTTGAATTCACTCTACAACTTAATCTTTGCTTTGAAAACTTAAACAATCATGCAACTGGTAATGAAAATCTTCGTGCTTCTTAGAATTTATTTGTCTCTACAAAAGGGAGCATGGCATTAATGGATTTAAAAACCCACATGCTTGAAAACCTTGAAAAGCTAGGGATGTTTTCACTTTTTCAATTATCCATGCTTCCAGTTCATATTTTTCCTTCCAGCTTAGATATGGTCATTTTAAAACTTTTTTATACCTTTAAAAATGAGGGTTACAATTATGTGATGACCTATTTGTCTCTCCTTCACTACGGTTTTCTTAACTGTTATGTTTGGACCACGATGTTGCACTTCCCTTTAATTGCCACTTTGCAACCTCATTTCATTTTTTACCTCTTGGGCTTATGAGACTATGTTCTCTTCATTTTATGCTTTATCATTGCTTCGTAGTTATTTATCACTTTCATTCACTAACTGCTACAATCTGGCGATGACCATCAAACTAACCATCTCGCACCTTCATTGTGGTTCAAGACTTAACATTTCTTTTAGTTGCAAAATAATGGTGGCTAAAAAAATTGCCTTGTCATTTCTTTGTGACTGCCAGAGATAAGGTTTGTTGTAACTATGCGATGTTGCATTGAACTTTTTTGATAAATTGTCACTTCACAACCTCATAGCTCAAAATCTTAACAATAGCTTTGACCCCACAAAGATGCAATCATGAGCATTTCACTACTTCGCAACTTTGACCCTAAGTTAATCTTAACTCCTTGCAATGCTGCAATTGTTTTGACCTTAACTGTCTTGATTATTTTCTGCACCTTTGCAACTTAATATTTACTATAATTCAAACTCTTGCGACGGTGCGATGACCATTTCCTTTAACTATCAAATTCTCTTCTTAGTTTCACAACTTGAAATCTCTTCTTACCTGCTACAATGCAATAGCCATTTAAGGTTAACCATTTCATGCCATTGCAACCTCACAACTTGAATCCTTAACTCATTTCTTAATCTTGCGAAGATGCAATTACATGCTTTCGCTACTTTGCCACCTTAGCTTTGGGTTACTCTTAACCACTTGCGAAGATGTGCTAACCTTAAAACTTAAATAATGTTGCCTTTTGCATCCTCACAACTTAAACTTTAGGGTTATTTTATTTCTTGCGATGGAGCAAATGTTCAAATTTTGATAGCATGGTTCTTAATCACTCCTTTGCAACTTAAAACATCATAAGCTTGATACTTATTGCCACCCTACGATCAATATCTTATCACTTCTTTGCAACTTAAACTTGACATAAAACCTTAATAGCTATGAAGTTGCACTAACCATGCTGAGAACTGTTTCACATCTTGTCATCATTGAAAATAGTTAGCAATCACAAAGGAGCAATGTTGTTATTGAAACACTTTTGCAACATCACAACTTAAAAGAACTAAGAGGCATGAAACATAACATGACAAAAAGTTAAAAGACTTAGGGATATTTAAAATATAAGCAAGATTTTTCACATATCCCTATTTTACATTTGCATGACAATTTATGAATATTTCACCAAAAACAAGACATGTCTTATTTGCCCTAAGGTTTTTCATGAGGGAAAACAAATTTTTAGAAACCTTGAGCAAATTGAAACACAAATTCTTCCTAATTTTCACAAGATTTTACCTAGTTTTTTGCTAGGTGAAAAAGTAGGCCATCAGTGGCTCTGTTTAGGGATGATGGATAACTTGTATCCATGCAATAATTCAAAATTTTTGGGTTAAGAAGACCACATACATGAAAATAACATTGACAAATCTGAGAGAGCAATACATACACAACAGAAACAACAAATATAAAGAGGGGCACACATATGTACAAGAATACCTATTGTTCATGGAGATAAAAAAATACCTTCAACAGAAGTATTTCTTCAAGAATTCTCCATGTACTGGCAAGTCAAGAATGTTCCTTGATAGTTCTTTGATGAGATAAGAGTCTTCCCCCCAATTCTCATGGATGAAATATGGTCCTAATTGGATGGGATCAAATTTACCATGTTTACCTTTGTCTTCCAATCTGGTATTCCATAGCAACACCATGGCTTTAGGATAAAAATTTCTTGATACTACTTTTTTGTCATACAAATGTTTAACCTAAACTTGCAACTTTGCATTTGTGGTAGAGGCCTCTCTTCTTGTCTCATCTAACTGCATAATATCATCCATTCTAATCTTCATCTCATAAATGAGATCATCATCATAATGTTGAACAAATTTGTACATATTCCTATAGTTATTTTGTGGTAATCCAGCTTGTATTCCATATCAACCAAATCAAATGCTAAAAAACCTATGGCTTTCTTTATTGTTACTCTATTAGCCTAGAGTGCCAATGGCAATTTGGAATCCCAAGCTTTCTTCTTTTCTTCTAAAATTCTCTTGATGATCTTAAGCAAACTTTTGTTGCTTGATTCAGCCTACCCATTTCCTTGTGGATGGTATGGGGAAGAGGTGGATCTAGTTATACCATATTTTTCAAAAAAAACATTGTATTCTTCAGATCTGAAGCACATAGCATTTTCTATAACTATTTTATTTGGACACCCAAATCTAATAATGATATTATTCATAATAAAATCCATCACCACTTTACTAGTAAATTTTCTAGTAGGGATTGCCTCTACCCATTTTGTAAAATAATCAGTAGCTACTAGTATCTAGGCATGTCCTCCACTTGACTTGTTTGCAAACTCACCTCTAAAATCTATTCCCAACCGTTGAATAGGTGCTTGCACCTTGTTTTAATGGCAGATTTCTAGAGAATTTTAGTTTCCCACTGAACCTTTGA
The DNA here is from genome assembly GCA_028749045.1 of Cupressus sempervirens. Lineage (NCBI taxonomy): Eukaryota > Viridiplantae > Streptophyta > Pinopsida > Cupressales > Cupressaceae > Cupressus > Cupressus sempervirens. The sequence goes on along the minus strand of CM053786.1, from coordinate 87,202,933 downwards.
CATGCATCACACTTCCTCACAAGCTTATATATATCCTTAAAAAGAGTAGGCCACCAAAATCCTACTTTGATCACCTTATGGGTTGTTGTAATAGCCATATAATGGCCTCCACATACTCCACGATGCATCTCATCAAGAATTATTGATGCATGTTTCTCATCAACACATTTCAACAACACACCTTCAATACTTCTCCACCATAACTAACCACTTACAATGACATATTTAATAGCCTGTAACTTTAAAGTTTTTCTCTGATTATCATTCAAGCTTGGTGGAGCTTTCATGCATTGCAAGTAAAATATGACATCCTTATACCAAATAAAGGTATCCATATCACATAATCCATCTGTACCATCACCATCAAATTGATTTATTTGATTTGCTTTGAGGTTGGCTTTTGCCATTAGCTTGGCAAGTACTTGACCTCTCACCAACTTAATGATTGAAATATCTATATTAAACTCTTGAGTTTGTTAATCCACCTACATCTTCTTCCTAAAACTCCTTATTGTGAGAAAATGTCTTTTGATGTAGCACTTGGAACAAATGCAATTACAGTAGCTCCCATCAAGTAACATCTAAATGCTTTTATTGACTTGACCAATACATAGGCCTGCTTCTCATTTATAGCATATTTTAATTCTGTAGCTTGCAAAGACTTACTGAATAATGCTATGGGTTGCTCATACCCATCCTCATTCTTTTGCAATAAAACTGTTGCAACAATATGGAATGAATCAAAGGAGAATATGTGCATAGACTTGGAATAATCAGGGGCTCTCAAAACAAGAGCATCTTTGATTGATTACTTTATCTCATGGAAAGCCATGCTTGGTTCTTCATCCCATTTGATCTCAGAACCTTTCTTTAGCATCTTAGAAATGGGTCTACTTATCTTAGGAATATTTTTGACAAATCTTCTAAGAAAATTGATTTTCCCAAAGAATGACTGAGTACCCTTCACATTCTTAGGTTTTTGAATCTTGTCTATAGCTCCAACTCTTTTAGGATCTATTCTGACTCCTTCCTTTCCAACCAAGTGGCCTAATAATTTACCTTCAGTAATAAGAAATGCACACTTCCTAGGATTCAAAGAGATACAAAACTTTAAAGCTTTGATGAATACCTTTTCAAGAAGCATGTAATGATTATTCTCATCTTTTGAATATATTTTCAAGTCATCCTAGTACACCACTAAGAATTTATCAATAATATTAGAAAAGGCCACATCCATGGTTCTCTGAAAAGTGGCATTGACATTGGTTAGGCCAAAAGGAATTCTGCTACAAACATAAGTTCCCCAAGGTGTTGTAAATGTTGTTTTGTATTATTCTAATTCCTTTACAACTACTTGGTTATAGCCAGAGAAACCATCCATCATAGACATCAATTATGATACAGTAACTCTTTGCAACATGGCTTCCATGTTAGGCAATCCATAACTATCCTTCAATGATGACATGCTTAAATTTCTGAAGTCGACACATAGTTTGATATCACCATTTTTTTTCTAATAGGGATTAGATTTGACACCCAAGAAGAATGCCCAATTGGCTTTATAATTTCAGCATCTCTTAGCTTTACCAATTCTTCTTGCATCTTTAGAGCTAATGTTGGATTAATAGGTCTTTTTTTTTTCTCTAAAAGGCCTAGCTCCTTCCTTCAATGGAACCTCATGCTAGAAAAAATCTTCTCTATATGCCTTCAAGTCAGCATAGGACCAAACAAACACATATCTATATTTTCTCAATAATTCAATCAAAATTTTCTTTATTTTAGGAGATAATTTCTTCCCTATGTATGTCTTCTTAGGTGCTTCTATCATCCCAAGGTTTACCTCCTCTAAGTCCTTTGCATCATGCTCTTTTTCACTTGTCTTGAATTTCCCATGATTATCAAAAACAGTTTCCTACACAACTAGACCCTTAGGAATTTTACTTGTTTTTAACACCAAAAAACAATATCCTTACCATCAATGGTTTCTACAAGTGTTGCACAATCAATCTCTTGCCCCCATAATTAGTCTTCACAATTTAAAAATCTTATTATCTCTTTGTCTTCTTTAAAGGCTTACACATTTTAAATATTGTCAGGGATTGAGGGTTTGATTTGTACCTCCACTTTTGATAGACCAGGAAAGGTTATATCATTAGGCTTAATAGCAATGTTTTCCAGTAGATCTGTCATCTTATTATTATTTCTATCCTTCCATGTGATTCCAAAGGCATCAAAAATCTTTATCATGTCCCAAACAACATTTCTATATTGCTTTAGCCTTTTATTCTTAGAAACATATACTTCCCTTACATGGAAAACAATCAATTCTAAATCTCCTATAACATGCAAACACCTTATACTGTGCTTATGAGCTACCTTCAATCCTAATAGTAAGGCCTCATACTCTGCTATGTTATTTGTACATGGAAATTTTAAAGTAAATGAGAACTTATAAGTATGGCCATTAGGAGAAATCAAAAGAATACATGCTCTAGATCTTACTTTGCACTAGACTCCATCAAAATACATCACCCATAAATCACCCTTATTTGATTTTGAGTCAGCTTCCTTTGCAATGGGTGCTTTTATTTTATCTTTATTTAGTACCAACACTTCAACCCCAAAAGAATTTACATCAGTGTCTACAAAACATGTTATATCATCTTCAACTTATTTCTCAATCATATAGATAGACTTAGGTTCTCTATTCACCTTTACCAACTTGTCATCAATCTGAAAAGTTGCATATGCTAGATCACAATGCAAACTCCCCCCATTGCTACACTCCATTTTCTAGATAGTAACATGCCATATTGGGGTGGCATGTCTACATCTAGTACACTCATGGTTTGTTCCTTTTTAGGATAAGAAAGTAGTTTGTAAGGTATTGCATTTATTGTCCCTATGACAATAATTTCCCTTTTGTCCATAGCACAACACCTAACCTAAGGAGTATCCACTTTCAATCCTAATTCCTTCATCACCTCAAAAGGCATTATTGTATTAGATGGTCCAAAGTCAATCATACAATTCTTTAAATTATTTCCATTGACAATAATGCTTAAGAGGAAATGATCCACACTTCTTAGACATTGATTCACTGAATCATCTAAATACATAAGTGGGATTTGAGACACAAAAAAATTAGTTTCTAATTTCTTCTTAAGTTCATCAGGGACTTGATTGGTATTACAATCATGATTAACCTTATTGTCTACATCCTTGGCCCATGCTATAGCTTTGCTCTTATGCTTAGTCTTAACAATTCTAACAGAGGAACTTTTACTGTGATTTGTGACAACAGTGACAACATATCAATAGGAGGAGCAGTAGAATTATCAATTGACATACCTTTTATCTCCTTTTTCTTGTTAGATGAACTTGGAGTATTATGATTTTTTTGTTTCTTACTCATAGTAGTGATTACTAACAATCGCCTTTCCTTCTTATTGTTATTAGTTTGTACTTCAGGACCTTTTGCAATATCTCCTTACTTGGCTTCCCATTTCTTGTTAACAGTTTTAACGTTGATATTATTTTTTCCCTTTGGTTCACTGATCTCTATTTTCTTTGAATCAATCTTCTTGATAAAAACACGAGACACCTTGTTTGATTCATTGTTTTGTAACATACCTTTGTTTTGAACTTGAGCAAACATGTTTGCATTGATCTGATCAATTTCCTCTTTAGTAGGCATCCTTAAGGTCAATTCATTTTTTGATGACACCATATTACAAGTTGTGTCATCCTCATCCTCTTCATTTGAGAAGATTTGTTGATGTATTGTAATATCAAAATGTTTTTTGTCCTGAACATCATTATCATTATCATCACATTCAGAATCATCATCATAATATGACTCAACCATTTTACATCCAACATCTTTAACACCACCATCATAACCAAGTTGTTCTTCATTTTTATCTTGATTAGCAATAAAAGACAAATGCAACAACACAATATTATGGTGCATGAGGTAATTAAAAAATCATAGACCATTGAGGGTCACAATATTCTGGTGCTCGAGCGGGTCCTACCAGCCCATTTAGCTAACTTGTTCAACACTTGCATGCATGGTTCTAGGGAAACACAACTTTTACTTAAAAAAAAAAAAAAACTTTTTGAGGGTACTCGTTATGGGCCCCACCTCCTACATTCTCCATTGTAAGCTTGGACAGACATTAAAGTTTGATGTAAAAAATAAAAAATATTTAAATAATTTAAGGATCAAAGTCCTACACACGGTAGTCCCACAACCCCTATATTGGGTGGCGTGTGAGGACATACCTCTACATACCTTAATAAAGGTACGTCAGGGTATGATAAAAGGTAGTTTTTTAAAAAAATATTCTTTAAAAAAAAATTTATTTGTTTTTAAATTAGATTTTACTAGAAAAAAATTTATCGATAAAAGGTCGTAGCCATATTATTTATATTGATTAAACAAAAAAATTACATTGTCTCCATTCAAATCAACACCGGTAGGAAAGAATGGAGAAGAAAACATCTAGTCTTGCTCGAGACATTTGTCCTATACACTTTTACATCATAAAATGGGCATACCCCAATTTACAAGTTTTTAAGAATTATCATTTCTTTAAATGATTAACTTGTATTCATTTTTTGTACAACTGCTTTGGTTACATTTTCAACTTGAAAGGTTTGCCTTTCATTGTGATTCCATATTTACTTCTTAGAGAAATTTGGTCTCTTGATTAATTTTTGCTTGACTAGATGCCTCCTTTCATTTGAATTCCCTTAGCTTTGATATTGTTTCTTTCTTCATAGCCTCTGTATTTTGCTACAAAATTCACACTCATTTAAACTGTTAGTCTAAATAAGGAATATCACTAAAATGTTTAACCTTTCTCCGCCATGCAATAGGGGGTATTTAATTATTAGTCTACATATATATCAATGGATATAGAAACTATCAATTTTGAGTTTTCTAAACAATATAGAAATCTCAAAGATAGAAGGGAGAGAGATAAAATAATAAAAATCTTCATTACCATGTCTTTTCTAATTTCTCAGAGTGGTGAAAAAAGGGAACATAATTCATCTAAATGTATTAATGTAAAAACTGTTTGAAAAAGGGAAGAAAAGCCCTAAAGTTAGGGGTATTAATGAGAAGGGATAAAGGGATACCATTTGATGACCAACAAAAAGAAAAACCAAAAATATGTGAGGAATTAAGATATGAAAATAGTTTAAATAGGCAACAAAGCTTTACTAATTATTGCTATAGTTAGAAGATTTAAGCTAGATGGAGATTTTAACGCTTGTTTTGAGGATAAGTCTTGATCTATCTAGTTTATCTATTTTAAGAATTTAAATAAGTTCTCAAAGTTTCCAACTAGATTGATTAATGATTCATTCTTCTTAGGTTATTAAGGTTAAAATCCTTGCTCCGTCTCCATTGAATTTTTTGATTCAATCAATAAGTTTCTTTTCATGTCAAATTTTCTATCCCTTGCTTCATCTTCTAGTATCTTTTGAGTCTTATATTTTAGCATTTCCATTTCTTAATTTAGATTTTAAGGTACAGACAAGTTAATCCGTAGGTTTTGAACCTATGTTTTAGAATATATGATTTGATTCAACCTCCTCTGCTTTTGGATTAAGATCACATTCGATTCCATTTTTAAACTGAATTCCTTTTTCTAAGCTATACCCAAGTCAAAGGCGATGCGAGCCATAAAGAAGTAGATTTAAGAAATATATTATATTGACTATCGATATGTTACAATACAAAAATAGTTTTTCATGTATTAACCCCAGAGATTTTGCTAAATGTTATTATTATTTTATAAATATAATAACTATTATATTATGTATAATATTTAAAATATATAGATTATTTAGTTTAATAAGATATATTCTATTAATTTATAAATATATTAAATATTATATTTTATATATTATTTAATATATTTATAATTATATATATAATGCAAAATATTTAATAAACATAATGTGATGAATATTTATATTGCAATACTATTTGGATTTGAAAGTATTTGGTATTATGAATAAAATTGAATTTTAATTAATGAATATTATTTTGTTACATTTCAATTAACAATGATCTACATTTGTTGGGGTATAATTGGAAGCTCAATAAATATTATAAAATCTTAATTAATCTATTTAGGTATTTACTTAAAGTTTCTATAAAACAATGAAAACTGGAACCCTAATTTAAACAATTATTTATTCAAGTGGCATTTAAGGAAGTTTTGACGTAGATGAGTATAATTTGAATGTGAGTTAGATAATGATAAATAAACTTAGTTGATCAACTGAAAACTTTAGTTCTATGAAATTCAAGATTAAGAGATTGAAATTTGAAATAAGATTCACATGAATATTCAACATACGTATTTAACTTGTATTATGAAAACATACAAATCAATTATCAACGTAGTATCAATGTAGTTACAGTTCAACATAGTTAACCATGTCGTTTAACCTCTTTAACTTAGTTTCAAAACTATTAGAAAAAAAATTGTTGGTATTTTTGTGTGTGTTTTGTTCATTAAATTTGGGCATGACACTCCCAAGGTTTCCTTTAGTAGCCTCATAGAAATTTTATTTTAGCCTTTCATTTGGTGAGTGGACCACCTCATCTGTACCTTTTTCTCCTTAAAGATTTCTAGTATAGAAAACCCAAATGCGAAACAGAAGGATACATCCACTCCTTAATCAACTCATCCCATGTAATGAAATTAAGGTCTTGCAATCTCAAAAGCTTACTATTGAGAGTCTTCATACCTGCAAGTTCAATCTTCTTGAGTAGCGCCTCAAAGGAAAGAGAAAATTTTGAAAATAAGTACATATTCTACTCCTCATCGATAAGGAAGGTATGCACTCCCAAACACCACCCCACAAATTGTTTGTGAACAATCTAGGTCACCTATCCATTAAATCAACCAACTAAGATGATTCTTAAGGCCAAGGTTGAGTTTGATTTGTAGCAAATCCTAACAACTTAAGACTACCATGTAATTTTTTAGTAAGTATTCACATGACTTGTCCACATTTAATACCCACCTTTAAGGATTCTTCTATGTTAAGTTGTCTATAGAAAAGATCTTGCTTTTGGAGGGTAAATTTCCCCCAACAAAAATCCTTGTGCCATCCTAATATTTCTTGCACAACCTTTAGAATTTAGTACCCTTATTGTTTTGAGTACCTACCATACTTAGCTTTGCACTATACAATATCATCCTCCCTACAATTAAAATCAATCTTATAATCACTGAATAGCCCTTTGAACAAAGCCTTCGCCTCCTCACTAACCTCCAATTTGTTAATCTCCAATCATTTTTCATCTTGGCATATTAGTCCCTCTAACAAGCTTGAGGTAATCAACCACCTTTGAATTGAATATACTCCAAGGGTGACACAAATATCATTTAATTCCAATCTTCTAGTGGTGGGAAGCCATTTCAACAGTTGCATTGGTTTCTCAAATTGTTGGTTGAAATCCCATGAGCTTGCCACTCAATGCTGGGACGTTCAATATAATTTGGGCAAAGAATGGGTTTGATCCTTTGAGAATCAAACACCCCTGCACTTTAGGCCTTGCAAAACCTAGGCGGCTTCACTTATGCTCTCTTTCAAAATGGTTCTATTGCTTCCAAAGGCAGGCTTTCTTGATGATACTCTTGAAAATGGCAAGTAGTCTTTCAAGGAGAAAGCACAATTATGAAATGAAATACCTTTGGAATGTTTTAGTGCAAGAATATATGTGAAAACATGTAGATGGGTATAGTAATGAGTATCACCAACCACAAAATGTTACCAATTCTGATGAGTCAATAAGACTAGTCCCTTATTTGATTGGGGAATGGAGTCTAGTTCAAACAAGTTGTAAATATCAAACTACTTGAAGATACATGTGCCACCATTAATTACTGGACAAAGAGCTCAAAGTTACATAACCCTAGTCAATTATTTTTAACTTCAATTTTTGAAGACTGATTAAGCAAAGCATACACATGCATATAAACTTCGACAATCAAGGGCTTGCACTAATTTCAATCTATCAACAATAATGTATATCCAAGAGGATAATTTACAAATGCTAGTTATGAAGATCAATTCCCTTCTTTGGAATAGAAATCATAGTATTTTATTAATTCAAAAAATTAGGTACAATTGGGCAATGACTGGTTGCAATACATATATGAATATTGCAAAAATAAGCTTTATCCTTCCTAGTAATATATCTATACATCTATCTTTTTAAATCTATATCGCTATATCTATTCAAGGTCTTGGCACCCCTTCTTATAGAAAGTGAAGGGGTGCACAAACCTTCACACCTTTTCAAAACTATAACTAATTCTAAACTAATTGCAACTAGTCAACATAAATTACAATCACAAACAAAAAAGTAAACCCCGAAAGGGCTAGAGTTCTTGCATCATTTCTAGAATTTCATCAAAATGCCTATTGCCTCACATGTATTAGAATTGAGAAAATATCATCTACAACCCAAGGCAGTCACAAGTATAACTTGCATAATTGGTCCTTAACTCCCATGCATTAACATACATACTATGAAGAATGTCTAGTTGATCTTCTTATTTCGGAGTCAAGTCTGGTTGCATGACTAGCTTCGACTCCTTGTTCTTTGTGTGCTCTTGAATAGGAAGTCTCATTGCCTCTTCATGATAAACTTGCAAACACAAAACAAAAATATGCAACTTATGCTTCAAGATTTTTTTGTTATTGATATGAAACACATGCCCTCGTAATATAACTTATGACTTTAGGGTCCGTTTGGTTCCTGGAAGATGACAGGAATTGGCTTTTTCAAAACCCGGATTTGAAAATTTGTGCGTTTGTTTCAAAATTTGCAAAATGGAATTAGCATATAGGACTTCCAATTTTGCCTCAAAACCAGGGTTTCCAACTTCCTAAAAAAAGTAGGAATATAAAATCAAAACCTGGTTTTGTTTTTTAAGGAGTGTAAAAACAATAGATTGGACTACTTTTTGAAATTTGCCTTCAATACCAAGCTTACGCATAAAAATGTGCCTTCACACGCATCTTCCAAGTGAAGCAAATGATTTCAGTAAAATTCCAAAAATCGGAATGAAGATATACAAAACCTTGATTTGGCTAAACCAAGGTTTGTAGAAATATGAGTTTTTTAAATTCCACGAACCAAACGGACCCTTAATGATCTCCCACTTCGAATTTCATTTGAAAACATATCCTACAAGATCACTTTCATTCATGCTTTAAAATTTTTTCACATTTGCTCAACCATTTAATTCCCTTTTGTACTTCCCAAGACAAATCATCATTTTTTGTTGTTTTGCACGCTTCATCAACAATGGGTTCCAAAAATGTGATCAATGTATCTTTCCCCTTTCATGGTTTTTTCCATTTCAGACCTCAGTGTAATCACCCTCTGTGATCTTGCTGAAATTCACCGCTTCAGAACCTTGTTTGGCCATGCCTTGTGAAATCGTGATTTTGAAAGATAGTTTCCAAGTGTCTTGCGAAATGGCAAATAATCTTTATTTCGCTATGCTCTAAACATAATTTATGCAAAATTCTAAAATCTTGCATCTTCGCTAGGTATCCAGTTTCATGTTTGTGAAATAGCGAAATTTCACTCTTGACCTTAAAATTGTTCCTTTCGAAAATGCGAAAAACTTTCTTATAATAGTTTTCATAATTTTGTTAGAGGCTCCATAAAGTTGATCCAAAAATTGACAAATTTAGGATAATTATTATAGATTATTTCTACTAAACAATAAAGACTTTTATTGCAATATTATAAAGAAAAAAATTCCCACCAAATAACACTTGTTCATTTCATAATAAGACACATTGAACTTGTCCATTTGATAATAAGACAACTATTGATTTTCCAAATATGGGGCATTAACTCGATACATCAAAACTTAATACCTTTCCTAATTATACATGATACGTACAATTATGAACACTTCCCAATCATACATTGATGTTCTAATTTATGGACGACATAGGGGAAGATATCAAATAGTGGATTGGGGTCCAATAGTTGTTCACTCAATTTTAATCATTGAATATAACAATAATGGAACATTTATATACCAATAGTTCAACAGTGGATCATTTATATACCAATAGTTGGTTCAATTTTTGGGTTGTTTGATCTATGATTGACTCATTTGTGCACCACTATTGGTGATTTATGAACCACTAGTAGAGTTTGCTAGTAGCTATGGGGCAACTTATATTTTTCATTCAATCAATCACCAATCACTAATAATTATTCATTCAATCACCAATCACTAATAGTAGTTCACAAAATATCTAATATGAATTCAGAAAACTCTACAGCTTCCTCTACGGAACAACATTTTATGCACCTTTATTCAATGTAAATATTAAAGTCTCCGATGTTTAGCATTAGCAAAGGGTGCATGTAAGTTGCCCTGTAACCATTGGCAAAAATATAGGCACTCTTCCATTAACAAGCGTAGACATCGATGATTGTTCAGTGCCCTTTTTGCTGACGGGTTGCGTGCATGGAAGAAACAAAATGGGCACGACATTTAATATACTATATCTCTCACGTCAAGGGCTTCCTTTATTAAAGATTTTCAAAAATTCAAGTGCGGTTGTAGATTTTCCACTCAATTTTTTCGTATCTAGAAAAAGCAATGTACAATAAGCAATGCACAATGATGAAGCAGTAACAGGACTTAAAAAGAAGAAACTGCAAATGTCATGCCAGAGACTGAGCATCAACGTAAGCAGGCCCAATAATAAATGTCTCTCGTATTTTCTGATCGAATAATGCTCATACAGTTCTTTTTGTCGCCACAACACCGTCACCATGCACGTCCTTCATAAATCCCACTCACAAAGAATACCTACTACCGCCTTTGCTAAAACTAATCCTATTTCTCACTCATATATATATCCTGAGATTTCCCCAATATCTGTATGCTTTGATAATCCTAGTTTTCTCAGATGCCCACTTTCTATTAATGTCTCAGAAGGCTTGACACCGAAGCTAAGAACCCTTTCTGCGAAAAATTTGGGGTTAAAAAACTTTGCAATGTCTACTGAGAATGAAGAAAAAAGCAAGAATAGGATGGAGGAGTTTGTTGAGGTGGGGAACAAGATTGCAGACGCTGCAGGACAGCCTATTCGTCAATATTTTCGCAAACATGTAGATATTGTGGACAAGGACGACTTAAGTAAGTAAATTAAACTATATGAAAAACTTTATATAGTTCCTAAGATTTCGATGAATTATTTATAATTATATGAGAATTTTTCAACCATGTAGATTAAATCAATTGTTTGCAATTATATAATAAATTTCAATATATAAAATTCTATATTGAAAAGTTTCAATCAATTGTTTACAATCATAATATAATTTTCAATATATAGATTCTATAATCTATTTATTGAAAATCTTCAAATAGTTTATGTGACTTCAAATTTTTATCTTTTTGAGAAATTTTAATTTACTTTTCAATTAATCATCTATAAATGTGATTATATAGTTATTCAGGGTGTAGTTTTGTCACAAGCAGAGTGGAATGAATCCACAACTCAGTTGCATCCCATAGTTTTTATGGAATTTGCACCTGTCCCATTGAATGGGTAGACACCACACTCAATGAATGAATTAATGAAGGTATTTTAATGATGTTCATGGGACCCAATGCTCCAAAATACCAAGGGACACCAAATTAATCCATTTTTAAGTTCTTATCCATTTCAACACTTCTGTTATGAATCTCGAGTAAGAAGCTAATTGGTTTGTGAAGTCTTGCCTCTTCAAAAAGCTCATTCAGGGTGTCCACCTTTAAATTGTTTTCAAAGTGACTGAGAATATCTTCATACACTGCACATTCTTTGATTAAATGCCATTCCATTTCCACCACTCCCTTGGCGCAGTAGATGCAAGTCCTTTGTTCCCATTCTTCTTTAGGTAGCTTACATTTGTTGGTTTCACATCTCAAGTGATGAGAACTAGTCCTCAGCTGTGCATTAAATTGTTTAGCCTTTTTCTTAATAGTAGATCTCAAATAAGCGTTTTCATCATGCTGCCATGGAGGCTTAAATTCTTTGACATACTATGCTTTTTTCCTGCTCAGCTGTTTTGCACGCACAATGTTCCTGCAAAGTCGCACGGATATGGATATGGATACAAATACAGATACGCTATTGGGTATGGATACAGCTGGACACGACATTAATAAATAACACATATACATATATTTAACACAGTTTTCTAAGTTATTATAAGAGATTTTCATTGCTTCAAAAACAATTTTGACGCATAAATGCTACATAAATATTTATAAATTAATTTAACACTTCCCAATATGTAAACATAATAGAGTTGCATTAGAAAATAACCCAAAAAATCAGTTGTTGAAATATAAAAACATTTTATTTGTTGTTTTCATTTGCTGCAGGCTTTGTTTATACTAATTTAAAAAATTGCTTTTATAAAGTTTTTTAAAAATTAAATTCGGGAAGATTTACATCAAATCTTAAAAAAAATAAAATTCCATAGTATTTGGCATCATTGGAAAATCAAGTGTTTTTAGGCAGATATGGGTGCAATATTTGACGTGTATCTGGGCAGTATTGGATACGTTTCCAAATTAGATACAGGGATATGCACACCCAGGAGGTACATAGGTGTTTGCCGTAACTCTGTGTTCATGAATTGTTCTGTCAACCACTTTTTTATCTCCTCATTGTTGTTTGGATAGTCATGCAGATGTTTCCTCGCTTGTTCATCTACTTATTATTCTGTATCTTCCGAGTTTTCCTCTTATGACCTAGCTCCTCTTCGACAATTATTTTGGGTTACTGGTGCTTATCCATATTTTCAACCTTTTTTAAGTAGCAGAACAACTTAGTAAATGGCGAAGCCTCAATTGGGAACATACCTGCCTCAGCTAAAATAATCTCACACGTGTTGATTTGACTTTAAGGCAGCTAGTGAATTTGTTTCCATTTGTGGTTTGACATGCTATTCCCCACAAACCTCTTACATGTAGAGGATAACTGGCACTACAAAGTACAAACAAACTGAAAAGAGTTTTCTTAGTTTTCCAATGCCACAACTCCACTTTTCTACACCTGTTTTGAAGAAGGTATAAAGTTCTCCATCCACGTTGGATCCTGTATGATATACACGTCCACCGAGCCTATTGTGAAAAATCAATTCCTAGGTACTTGTATTTCATGACTACCTCCAAAAGGCTAACGTTGAAGATAATACTAATCTGCCACTGTTTCTTTTTCAAAGGGAAGTTCATGACTTTGGTCTTGCTGATTTTCACTTGCATCCCAACCTTTTGATGAAAAAAGTTCAAGCACTTCCAATGCTCTCTCAAATCTTGTAGGGAGTTTCTAATAAGAATAAGTTCATCTGCATATAAAAGTAACTTCACAACATATTTCGCTAGTTGGATACCTTCTTCCATGGTTTTGTTTAACCACTTTACAACTTTGCCAATATATAAACCAAACAATTTGGGGGTGGTCACCCCTGTATTTTATTCAATTTCAGCACTTTAATATGTCTACTGGGCTTTGAGTGGATGCAATACTTTCCCTAATTTAAGCATGTCATTATTTTCCTTGGCCTTTGGACCTAGATCTCTTCTTTTCAACACTTAAGTTTTTCAAATGAGGTTTGAAATTGAGCCTCTGGACCTTAACTTCCACTCATTCCACAATGATTTTGGATGTACGCTTTTCCTAGTTTAAGCATTTTATTACGTTTCTTGGCCTTTTGACCTAGATCTCTTCTTTTCAGCACTTCAGTTGTTCAATATAGTTTTGAATTGAGCCTCTGGGCCTCAGCTTCCACTCATTCCACCTAGCTTTTCTCGATGGCAATTCTCCCTTAGTTTATTTCATACTGTTTGCTTTTGTTTGTTGAACTCCTGCTGTGGCAGTCACCTTTTGCCTGGTCATCTTTTTATTTAGTAAATTTCTTTTGTGGCAATTGCCTCTCGCTTTGATGCCACTACTAGCTGTATTTTGTTTGGTAAATTCTCTATACAAGTTTCTGGATTTGATTGTGTAAATTGTAATAAGTGATATCAGATTTCCACAATTCCTGACAATGAATTTTTACTTCTGGGTTCGATTGTGTAACAGTTTTTACACAATTGAACCTGGAAGTAAGAAGTCATTGTGTAAATTTTGTTTTTCCATCAAATCCTAAAATGTTTACGTATTTACACAATCAAATCCAGAAACTTGTATATCATTCTAATGGATTGTGGAAATCTAGTAGCTTTGATAAATTCTTGTTGAGGCAGTCACCTTTTGCACACTCATCTAGTTTGTTTGGTAAATTTCTGTTCTAGTGGTTTTCGTCTGCCTCAATGTTGCTAGCAGGGATATTGGTTCAATTAGAGTTGTTAGTTTGCATGTATCAATTAGGACTTGAATTAGTTCTTGTTTTTTGCTTTCAAGTCATTACTAGGTACATTCTTTTGATCAAAGTTGTATTATCATTCATGGACCAATCAAGAATTGAAACCAGGACTTCCCATTTTCATGTTTGAATGCTTTACTACTATCCTGCAAGTCACTTCAGTTTTTGCAGGTTCTTTTTTTGAGTTCAACTGCCGCACATTTTCTTTAACACCCGCTCTTGAGGTACACTTTGGTGCTCAAGCACCAAATAATACTGCTGTTTGAGGCACATATTGGTCCTCAGGTATTCAACTTGTCTTTGGCACCATCTTATTTTGCATGGAAGGGTTAGGGCATGAATTACAGGACCTTCCATTTGCATGTTGGTGTGCTCTTCCCTTGAGCTACTGCCACTTTAGTGACCAGGATTTTCGACAATATACTTTTAACAAATTGTTTATAGCCCATTACCTCCAATAAGGCTGACCTAAATTTGCACCTTGCCTTCAATCTGAAGCTAACAGCATATAACTATGAGTGCTGAAACCTTAATTTTCATGGAAACCTTGTATTTTCTAGGAAATATGATATATTCATGAACCCCAAAAAACTTAATCATAAATAATCAGTTTTGACCACTCTTGAACAGATATGGTTATACTTTGTATGTGCCATTCGAGTTTGGCTACAGCCTTGTGAGATCAATGCTGGGCAATATTAATTTGATAAATCAATCATAATCAAATGATTACATCCAACTTCATGACTCTTAATAGTCATCAAATTTTGCATATTGAGATCAAAGAAATTCCTAATGCACAACACTCTAAATTTTGGAACTTAATGCCTCATAAGGGAAAGCAAATGATCTGACACATTCTCAAAGGAAACAAAGGACTCTATCTACACTATCTAATTAGATATACATATGTGTGTTTAAAAAACTGGAAAATGCAAAGGATATATATTTTAGACAAAATAATTGGTATTCCTTGTGTGACCCATAATCTTTCAGTGGTACAGATGAGCATTGTCAAAAAATATCACGTTGACCATGGTCTATGAGGCATGGTTCATGCCTAAGGGATTCCATGCAAGCATCATTCCGTGTTATGGGAAATGTTAAGCATATACCAGATTGAACAGGCCTTAACTAAGTTGGAAGATGGATGTGGTGTTAATAGTAGGGACCATTGAGATGGATTTGCAGTTGATGCCAATCATGGAGTTTGAGCTGTGACATGGATCATCGACTGAATATATGCATTGGAGCTTGGGCTGTAGATCATACTTGCTATGTGGAGTCACATCCACATGGAACCATACTAATGCTCTTTTACTTCTTTATAGTAAATTATTTGAATTGATTCGTTGTACATCTGTTTTCTTACCGATATAACTCATAATAATGTTTATTGTATGAGCATTCATGCTTAGAATTAATTCTTCAAGCTTGACTTGCATGTCTTTATTAGGTTTTTTCATGCAAGATTACTGCAAATGTATGTGTACTTGTCTCAAATATCATTGCATAGCAAAAAAGTCAAATTGAAGTGTGTTTCCTCTGGTTCATAGAACCCTTACCCTTCACAAATGCTTTGTTTTCAATGTGTTTTGGCTGGTCCCATCTCTCAGTTTTATTATGTAGCTACTGTGGGTTAGTTTTGTAATCGTGTGTATTTTAGAGAGCCATAATGCCCTTCTCTTTATTTTTATCCATTGTTTTTTCCTCTTTTATGGGGTTGTTCTGATTTTTTTGATCACTTAAGAAATACTTTTGCTGATACATTTTTTTTCATTAAATGCAGGCCCTGTTACAATAGCAGATCGCGCTGCTGAAGAAGCCATGCGTTCTGTTATTTCTGAGCACTTCCCAACACATGCAATGTAGGGCATGGTTTTAATAGTGTATTTGCAAAAGAGAACATTTTATTTCTTTTATGTTGGGAGATTCCAACCTCTGGTATGCTAGTTAATTAGATTTGCAGAAAAATGGTAACTAGTTTATGTAGTACTTAATCTGCAAAATGATAATGGATCATGGCCGTGGGTATCTATTGTATGTTATTTACATTTTTCAGCAATATCAGCTTTTAAAATTTAAATGTCTTCTAAAAGGATGATTCTAAAAGAGATTGTTCACAGATATGGGGAGGAGAATGGATGGACTTGCAGTGAAGAAAATGCAGAATATATTTGGGTTTTAGATCCCATTGATGGCACAAAAAGCTTTATCACAGGCAAACTTTTCTGTCTTGACTTTTTGAATTCTACTTAATCTACAACATGTACATAAATTGTAATTATAAATAAATTATCCATCTTTGAGTAGTTAAATTGACTTGAGTGAAAGAGGAAACAACAAATGCATAAACTTGTTGGAAGTTTGTGTGTAAAACTCAAATTCTTGAATGATAATGTTAAAATTCTCAACCTTTAGAATAGGAATTGATGATTTGATTTTAGCAGTAAATTTGTTGTGCAGGGAAACCTTTATTTGGGACACTTATAGCTCTTGTTCACAAAGGAATTCCGGTAAGACATGGGGTTACCCTCTCTCTTATTTTGCATAGCAGCGATAGATAGCATATTTTAGTCATCTTTTTTTATCAGGGTAATATATTCTGAAATGTTTTATAAATGTCATATTTCATTTAAAATAAATTTTACCTTTACCAAGAAATCTGTATTTGTTTGAGGTTATTATATTGTATGTGGTAAGATTTGTTGGGTACTATATCTCTTGTTTTGCATGGAAGCAATATATAGCATAATTAAGTTATCTGTTTTCATCATAGTAGTATATTTGGAAATATTTTGTCAAGTAAGTTGTATATTTGGTTTCACTTTCAAATAATTTCACCTTGACCAATGAGCTCGTATTTGTCTGAGATTATTACATGTTATGTATTAGTTTATTAATTCCTTGTTTGTAGCTATTTGTTTATAATCTAGACTAATATTGAGATAAAGTAGAGCTATAGGAGTTTTATCTGATCGCATACGTTACAAAATCAGACCTATGAAACAAGATGAAAGAGATAAGAGGGGTGGGGATATGTTTAAGGATTGGAACTTAGTTGAAAAAGGGAAATCGTCAAGGACCCAAGATTTCCGCCCTGATTTAGAAGGAAGGAAAGGAGAGATTAAGGCGTTGAAATCAAGTGAAAGTTGTATCTGATCACGTACCTTACAAAATGAGACCTATGAAACAAGTTGAAAGAGAGAAGAGGGGGTGGTGATATGTTTAAGGATTGGAACTGAGTTGAAAAAGTGAAATCATCAAGGACCCAAGATTTCTGCCCTGATTTAGAAGGAAGGAAAGGAGAGATTAAGGCATTGGAATCAAGTGAAAACACAATCAGATTGCAACTTAACACAACGATGGAAAGGTAAGATTAAATTAGACCAAGTTTAGGGTGTGATGAAGGTTGAGGTTGTATGAGGAACTCTGATTCCTCTTGGCATCCTGATCTCCCTCTTAGGCTTGAGGGCTTGGAACAAGTTTTTTAAGGATAAAGGGTGATCAAATCAAATAAGTGCAAGATGATCAAGTGAAGGGAGAGTGGCGGAAAACAAGGTGCCATGAGTAGTTTTCCCTCTGACTAATTTCTGCCTTTGATATAAAGGATTCCTAATACATTTAGACTCTCTCCACAATTGACAGTTGGAACCAGAGTTGGCATGCTGACTCGGAAGTGAGGGATTAATATCAAATTGACTAAGTTTAACAAGGAATGGAGGTGCAATTTGGAGAAAGTCAAGGGAAATTCCTTGACTCCCTAGGTGAAATTCTGCTCATCTAGCTAGAGAAAAATCCTAACCATAAAGGTCTCTCACCCTGAATCTACAATGTTTGGAGCTTATTGTGAGCATGAAGAATTGAAAGAAATGAGGTGAAGTAGGAAAGGGGAATGTCGAGTCGGTAAATAATCAGTGAATGAATCCTATCCTAGGGGCAGAATTTGAGCCCTAGCTAGAATTCACAATCCTGACCATGATGAAAATCCCCCCAAAATTGTATGGACAGGGAGAGGTGTGAATATTTGAGAATTTGGTGAGAAAATGTGCCTCTGTCCTCTTTGACCAGTTGGCCTTGAAGGGGCTTAAAAAACAAATTAATTTTGTTAAATTAATAGGATCATTGCAGATTTAATTGAATTGTCTTCTAGGTATATTCTTTCCAAAGACAATGATCTTATATTTATGATAGAGAAAGGATCAAGAGTAGACATGTCCCATGACAGGACATGTCCTTTCATTAACATAATGATAATTATATATATCATTATATTAAATTCTCTAATATAATAATAGTATACAATTTCTCACATTATATATATATATATATATATATATATATATATATATATATATATATATATATATCACATTATAATAACCTCATATCTCAAATATATATAAATTATATCTCATATATAATTATATATATTTTTATAGGCTAATCCGATTGAAGCTACCAAACATCAACACTCCCTCTTAGCTAGGGAGGATAAACACAATATATATATTACACCATTAGTAATATTAGTTATGACAAATTTAAATTTATCTTTGATCACAAGATATTCATTATTTTGATATAATGAGTCTAGGTCTCCCAGAATATTGACATTCAATATCCACCAAGTGCTCAAAAAGTTTTGATATCACATTTGATATCATGAGTATTGGCCTCCTAGAATATCAATGATATTCACCAAGTACTCAAAAATGTTGGATATCACATCTGATATCATGAGTATTAGCCTCCCAGAGTATCAATGATATTCACCAAGTACTCAAAAATGTTTGATATCACATCTGATATCAAGAGTATTGGCCTCCCAGAATATCAATGATGTTCACTAAGTACTCAAAATAAGGTTTGATATCACATTTGATATCACATTTGATATCAAGAGTATTCGCCTCCCAAATATCAAAGACATTCACCAAGTACTCTTTGAGCAATGGCCTCCTAGAACGTTGAGATGCAAGACATTCACCATATACTCAATTGTTTGATCTCATAATACAAGTTATTGTAAGATCATCACCTCGCAAAAACTTCTCCAAATACAAGTGATGATCATGTGGAAGTTGTCACTTCCTCATGATGTACACAGGGGGTGGGCCCATTAAATTCACATGGTCACCATGTATATTCATGAATCATAGTCCTCTTGACTACTACAGTTTTATTTATTTATTTATTTTGATCACTAGAGAATCTATCACAACATGGTTTATTCCCTCTCAATCAAAATGAACGAGATCACTAAAGATTGACTGAGTCATATCATCTATCTTCTCCCTCTCTTTCAAAGTTACCTTCATAAAATGTTAATCTCCCTCTTTTTCCTGCAAGAACAATCTCAGAAGAAAAGATCAAGGCAAATCGCTCTTATAAAATAAAAAATAAGAGAGAAACCATAATAATAATCAAAGATAATAAATAGTTATGCACAATAATATTATTATCCTCTTACATATTTCAATGACACAACTCTTCAATTTAAAATGTTCAAAAATAAGAAATAAGATAACATAAACTCAATCTTCACTTTTCATACTCACATAATAAATCTCTTTAACATTTGGCAAATATTATATCAAAATTATAATGTCATCATTTCCTTACACTATCAAATATCTACCATAATATTAACAATGCAAGAAATTAAAATATATATTTCATAACAATATCATTTAAAAAAACATAATTAATATACCTCCATACTTGGTTGGCGGTGGGTCCCTAGTTCTCAAGATCTGTCAAATATTAATGGCTCTCTTGCATGTTATTCCTTACATGAGTCTCTCCTTTCAATGCATTGTGTGGACCTTTAATTATCAATCATCTTAATAGTATTATAATTGTGAGTTGTAAACTATATATATGTACAAACCCTTTGACCTTGTCATCCTGACCTTACTTGGCAATATATTAATTGACACACACACATATTTGTATCCCTTATTCCCTGACAACGTAGAATCCATATTATTTTTAACATCCCATGTCACTTGTGTATCTATTCTAATTCACAATGTTCTTCTTCTACCGCAGCAATCCTTGATTGGCTTGACTACGTGTTGTACGATACATTCTGCAGTTTCATATTTTTTTTCTTGGAATTCTACTCACTATCCACTTATTTGATTCTTTTCTTTTATCTTTTTCTTGTCTCTCCACAACGAACTTCTGCCTATGATCATGGTCATATCCGTATCCCTCCCCGTTTCTCATTTTTCTGCTCTCTGCTAGTCTCTTCTTAATATCTTCTATATTCATGACCCACTTCTGATTTTTCAATAGACTCTAGATATTTTTCTTCATTGATATTGAGTGAGTTTGTATGTCGCTCTCAGCAAACAAAACCGTAAACTAGTAATATAAAATATCTGATGTTCAATTTTTACCCTGTCTCTTGTTATGATTATATAATCATTTTAAACTTTATTTCTAATTTACCGTGAGAGTGTCCGACTCTTGATAAATAAATCTCAGTTGTATACAAACTCATTACTTTATGTTCACTTGATTTAGACAATGGTAAGATCCACAGGCCTGATTATTGTGCTTCCTTCCTTATTAAAGAGTTAAATAGGGGCTGTTGTACTCAATGGTGAAACTCACTAGCTGTCTCTCATATGCAAAAGGAGATACGTATCATTCTGAAAGTTTTAGATCATTATTATAATCACATTTCAACACCATTTCCCAGTGATATTCAAAGGATAGTCATGAATTTCTGAGCACCATTTAAGAGCACCATGCAACTACCAATCTGTCATGTATTTTTATTTGATTTACATCTACAAATAGGCTTTGATACCATGTGAAATTAATAGGATCATTGCAGATGTAATTGAATTGTCTTCTGGGTATATTCTTTCCAAAGACAATGATCTTATATTTATAATAGAGAAAGGATCAAGAGTAGACATGTCCCATGACGAGACATGTCCTTTCATTAACATAATGATAATTATATATATCATTGTATTAAATTCTCTAATATAATAATAGTATATAATTTTTCACATTATATATATATATATATCACATTATAATAACCTCATATCTCAAATATATATAAATTATATCTCATATATAATTATATATATTTTTATAGGCTAATCCGACTGAAGCTACCAAACATCAACAAATTGAAATAATTCATTGGCTTTCGAGAGCCAAGTCGGCCAGCATTGGGGACTGTGCATTTTCAAGCTCCCATCACCTATATAAGAGAAGCAAGACCAAGCCATTTCCACACAAAACAAATCAATTTCCTCTCTGCCTATGGGCAGCGAATTAGCAGCAGTAGGGCAGCAAACTTGTCCACCTATGGACTGCGAATTTCATTTCTTGAAGCATCAAATTGCATATGGGACAACAGATCACATTGGGAAAGGATGCATCTTCAACAAGGCAGCGAGCTTAAGGGGAAGAATTGATTCAAAGTAAGGGACAAATGAGATAAATTGAAGGAAATCTGGGCATGCTATAGTAGAAACTTATCTAACTTTCCAGATTTTTTCATAATGTTGATTTAATCTTTTTTCATGAAACTTCAGATTTCCAATGCATGTTCCTCTCTCTTGTTTTGCAAGGTGAGTCATTGGAGAGGGTAGGAAGGCACAAAGGAGATAACTCAAGTCGAGGACTCCAAATGAGAAGAATAATTCTAATGAGATTATCAAAGTACAAATTCAAATCAAGTTCAAGATGGAATTCTAGAAATCAAAATCTACAAGTGGAAGAAATTCTTATGAACTTGAATTTCCCCCAGAAATCCAAGTTTGCTTCAAAGGAATCCTTCCACATGAAGGACTTCATCACTTCAAGAAGTCAAGATTCAAGTTTATAAGTTCAAGTAATAGAGAAATTTTCAAATGACAAAGATGGCAAAAATCGAAGATCAAGGCTCCATCCTTCTTTGCAAACTTCTGTTAGGCCATGATAGAATGAAAGCAACTTGGGCTCCACTAGGGTTTTGAGTCTTGTATTGCCAAACAACGAAGCTTCTGAACAAGGTTGCACATTCACATGAATTACATGAAGCCCACTAATAGGAGAACAGTCCAGCTTTTTCCCAACCTTGCACATGTACAAAACTTGTAAAACACAACAAGAACCAACTATGAAGGTTCACCTCCGAACCATAGGCCTCTCATGAGACCACCTCCGAGCTGGAGAACCTTAGCTAGGTGGGGAAATATCAAAATTACAGCCATTCACACACACATAGCAGAACAGATTTACAGAATACACAAATGTTACAACATTCATATTACTCTCAAACCCAAGGCTTGCACGTAGGATCACCATTTATCCATTTAAAAGGGTGAAGGTGGAAATGAACAAATGGGGAGAACCACAATGCATTAATATATAGAAAACATGCCTTCTCAAGGCTATCACATACCATTCATATATCATCAACCTCTATTCATATCCCTTAATATTAGAATAATCTTTATGTTTTTTTTCAATGCTCACTATTGTATCTTATTATATCTTTGTAAATATTAGAATGTTTCTAATATTTAGGTGTAGTCTAGAATAGAATGTTTCTATTCTATTCGACTCTCCTCTTTGTATATATAGATCATTTTGATCTTTGATTAATAAGTCAAGTATTTTGCCATTTACGTTTGTAACATGGTATCAGGGCGTAGTTGAATTATTTTTCGAAAATAATAATTTCTTAATTGAAATTTTCGGATCATTATTTTCGAATTTGTTCCTCACATACCCGCTTCCTAATACCTAGTCACGGCTAGGGTTTCAGAGTAAAGGTTTGCGAATTCGTCTGGAAAAATGTCGTATTTTCTTGGGAGTTTTTTCTGAAAATCGCAAGTTAGTAATTTCTTGTGCGTTTGGTCTGCAATAAAAACGACTTCAGTAATTTCCAGCTCTGTCCGCGTTTACAAACACCTTTGAACAAGGGCCGTTTTTTTACAGATCTGCAAAACGCGTTTGCAAATCGTGTTTTTGTTTTGCCTCAAATATGGTATTTTTTTCTTGACAAATCTGCTTCTTGGCGGCACTCTTTGGTCTGCAAATCAGCTCATGTCTCTAAAACTCCATTTTGCAACCACAGATTGCATTCTTTTGGCCTGCAAACACATTTTTTTTGTTGTCTTTGACCTTCCAAGCCGCCGGCTAGAGTTTTGCTCGAAACCCTAATTTTTGAGGTCAGAAATTTTTTTTGATCACATATTCTTGGTGGGTTTTTCAAGATCTCAAATGGGTCTTCATCAATTTTTTGTGGGTGCCTTGTTTTCTGTGCCTCGATTTTTGAGCCAGTAGATTTGGATTCCGACAGCATATTATTTTTGGGTTTTTCGAGCTCTCGTTTGGGCACCTCCGATTTTTCTAGGTCTTTCATTTTCTCACCTCGAAGTTTGTGCCAACTGAGATATTCACATATTATGAGCATCAGAAGTCAGACTCAATTAAAAAGCAAGCCGATGCTGCCCAACACTCAAAGCAGAAAGAATCTATCTACCATGCCTTTATGGCTAGCATACCTACAGATCATGTGAAATCTTCTGCTTAGTACATAGATTTCGGTGCCTCCCGACATTTCACTCACAGGCGTGATTGGTTTGTTGAATTCACTTCCTATTCTGACTTAGTAATCTTTGGAGGCGGTGAAGAATACAATATTGTCGGCAAGGGCAATGTTCAGATTCAGTCCGGAGGAAGAAGACTCATGTTCCTCAATGTATGTTATGTTCTTGGCATGAAACATAATCTTCTGTTTGTTAGTCAGATTATGAAGCACTCCCCTTAGTTGGATGTCATTTTCAGTGGAAATAAGTGTTCGATTAGTGATCGTTATTCTCGCACTACACTTGCTATCGGTCTTGAGGATCATGGTATTTATAATCTTGTAGATTCAGGCGATTCCCTTTCGCGTGCCTTCATCACAAAATCGTCCACTCTCAGTAGCCTTTGGCATTAGCGATACGGTCACTTGAACATTCAATATCTAGCACAACTTGCTTGGGATGATTTAGTCCATGGTCTATCTGATATCCAGACCCACAAGCATCGTGTTTGCGGAGCTTGCCAAGCAGGGAAGCAACATAGGACACCATTTAAGGATGGTGAATCATGGCGGGCATCTAAAGTACTCTAGCTGGTCCACGCTGATGTATGTGGTCCTATGAATACTCCTTCTGTTGCTGGGAACAGGTACTTCTTACTCTTTGTGGATGGTTTCAGTCGCAAAATGTGGGTATATTTTCTTAAGCAAAAATCAGATGCTTTTCTTGTATTTCAGCAGTTTAAAGCCCTAGTAGAAAAAGATTCTAGTTCCCCCATCCGTACTCTTAGGACCGATAATGGGGGGGAATTCTGTTCTTCTGCTTTCTCTGCTTTCTGTACTACTCATGGCATTAGACGTCAGTTCACCACACCTCACACCCCTCAGCAAAACGGTGTTGTAGAGTGTCGAAACCGTACCATCACAGAAACAACTAGAGCTATGCTAGAACATAGAAATGTTCCCAGAAAATATTGGGCAGAAGCAGTATCCACCACTGTCTACCTTCTTAACTAGTCACCCACCCTTGCAGTTAACCATAAGACTCTTGAGAAAGCTTGGCCTGGTCGCAAACCTAGGATCAACCATTTGAAAGTTTTTGGCTCTCTGGCATATGTATGGATTCCTGATGCCAAACGCACTAAGTTGGATTCCAAAAGCCAGAAACTCATGTTTACAGGATACAATCACACACATAAGGCCTACAGACTGATTGATGTAAACACTGATCATTTAATCTTTAGTCGTGATGTTGTGTTTGATGAGGAACTCAAACCATTTCAGCTCTTTGCCTCCCCACCACATTCCAAGATTCAGTCTTCAACAATCTCTAACTTGGGTCCTTCTAGTTTATATGAGTCATCTGATGCCACCTCCAGACCACCTCGGCCACCTCCAGATAATACAGCTCCTGCTCCTCCTCATCCAGCTATTTTGACAGCATCTGATATTGGCTCCTCTACTCTTCGGCCAAAATGGTGGGCTCAAACGATTAGTGATCTTCATCTTGATGAACTCATTGAGGGTAGAACCTCTAGAAATAAGAGCATTCAACACAACACAGTTAATGTTGCTCTTATGGCCAACATCCACAGTATCCCTGAGCCCCAGACATATGCAGAGGCCAAAGGAATTCCAGAATGGGAACAGGCAATGGATGCTGAGCTTCAGAGTCTTCAAAAGAATCACACCTAGGTTCTTTTAGATCTCCCTCTTGGGAAGAAACCCATTAACTGTAAATGGGTCTATAAGTTCAAGTACCATGTAGATGGTACCTTGGACAAAGACAAAGCCATACTTGTTGCTCGAGGATTCACCTAGCACGAAGACATTGACTATGAGGAGACCTTTGCTCCGATAGCCAAGATGAGCACTATTCGCATTCTTTTTGCCATTGTAGCTTAGTATGGTTGGAAAGTTCATTAGATGGATGTGAAGAGTGCTTTTCTCAATGGTGAATTACAGAAAGAAGTCTACATGATGCAGCCCCCAGGTTTTAAGGTTGCCGGTTCAGAACCAAAAGTATGTAGACTCCAGAAGGCCCTCAATGGTCTTAAACAAGCCCCTCGGGCTTGGTACATAAAGATTGATCAGTACTTGGTTGCTCAGGGATTTCAGTGTAGCCCGTCAGATAGTAATCTATATATTCAACACTCTGGTAATGATATTCTTTTTCTTGTTGTCTATGTGGATGATTTGATCATTACTGGGAGTTCAGAACATTTGATTTCAGAAATCAAACAGGATCTATGTAGAACTTTTGATATGACAGATCTTGGATTGCTTCATTATTGTTTAGGTATTAAGGTTTGGCAGATTGACAACAATATTTTTTTGTCTCAATCCAAGTATGCCAGAAATTTGCTTGATAGGTTTCAAATACAGAATTGCAAACCTGCCTCCACTCCTATGGAGACTTGTTTGAAATTGTCCGCACAATCTGATTCTCCTCCTGTAGATGAAACACTCTTTAGACAGCTAGTAGGTAGTCTCATCTACCTTACTACTACTAGACTTGATCTCAGTTTTGCAGCCAGCTACATCTCATGGTTCATGACGAACCCCAAGACTGATCATTGGATTGCAGCGAAACGTGTGTTACGCTATGTACATGGTACTTCAGATTATGGTCTTCTTTACACAAGGAGTACTACTCCTCAGCTAAGTGGATTCACTGATTTCGATTGGGCCGACTTAGTTGATGATAGGAAATCTACTTCTATCTATGTGTTCAGTATCGGATCTATAGTAGTTACCTGGACCAGTAAGAAGCAACAGGCACATGCACTCTCCTCTACAGAAGCAGAATATAGAGGAGCTATCAAGGCAGCTTGTGAAGTAGTTTGGCTCCGTTAGATGCTTGCAGATATGCATATTCCTCAAGTAGGTCCAACTTCTTTGTTTTCAGACAATCAGGGAGTACTCGAACTTGCCAAGAACCCAGTGTTTCATGAATGAACCAAGCACATAGAGCTTCATTGCCATTACATCCGATAGTTAGTAGAAGATGGATCTATTCAGTTACTCTATGTCCCTACCTCAGAGCAACCAACAGATATTTTTACAAAACCACAAAACCACTTAGTCCTGACAAGTTTGTTAAATTTAGGGGATTTATTGGTGTAATAAATAGATTGAGCATTAAGGGGGGTATTAGAATAATCTTTATGTTTCTTTTTAATGCTCACTATTGTATCTTATTATATCTTTGTAAATATTAGAATGTTTCTAATATTTAGGTGTAGTCTAGAATAGAATGTTTCTACTCTATTCGAATCTCCTCTTTGTATATATAGATCATTTTGATATCTGATTAATAAGTCAAGTATTCTGCCATTTACGTTTGTAACATTATGTTCCCCAAGCAAAATGTGGCATATGGGGCCCATAACACCCATATGCTACCCCATCCATCCCAAGGAGAGACTCTTCACCCAAATGGATTCACTATACCCTTTACCCAACAAGCCTTACCTTCCCTCCCAAGGGTGAGGCTCACCATGAACTCCCATATGCATTTAGTCAAACAAAAGAAACTAAAATGTCAAGAACTCACATGAACACCATAAACACTACACAATTCAAGAACACCACAAAACACATCCACAATGCACAAATTTGCAGAACTACACAAGAAGATACAACACAAGACAAGAAGCATAATTATAACTATTTACCATGAACATAAAATCCACATGATAGGGGTGATGGAACCCTATTTTTTGGCAAAAAACTAGGTCTCCATTTTTGAAATAAGGATGGAAAATTAATGGAAATGAATCTCTTTTCTACTTTATATGATGATTTTGCTGACAGGGAAGAGATTTGGGGTGAGAGATCAATATAAATGAACTCTGTTAATAGTTCTTCTGCTGATGATGTACAGTCTCTCGAGAAAATGAAGGAAAGGACTAAGGCTTGCTCATCTTTGTCTTCTACTAAGGATTCCAGATGCAGTATCACAAAGCAAGATTACTATGCTTCCCACAATGATTCAAAGAAACCTAGTGTATCAACATGTGAAGAATCTTTACAAGAAGTATGCGACTCCAATATTGGATTGACAGCAGACAATTATGCTTGTGGTAATCAAATGACAAAACATTATATTCAGCACAAATATTCAGAGACATCTCAATTCCCTACAGAGTGATATATTCTCAATAGAAGGAAGCTTCAATGAGTTTAATAAGCTTGGGCACATATTTATGCTACCTACAAGATGCTTCTCCTAATCCAGAAACAACTATAAATGTGACACACAACAGGCTGTGTATGTTGCACATACGAAGATTACCAAATACAGTTCCGATGAGCAAAAAGCACTTTCATTATGGTACAGCCATAAAGAACAATAAGAAATTGAAGTGAAAGTACTATTTAGAGCCTGCAATATTCGGTCTATGGAGGAATCGAAACAAGCATGCAGTTGAGACACAATTGGTGTGTGATTAAAGAGAACCATGTCAAGCCCCATCAGCAATAACATATCTACAGATTCTGGAGCGAACAGTTATTTTCTTGACTTGGGTATGCTGAGACTAACTCTTTTTAAAAACAATCTTCTGAAGACCATGCAAATTCGTGGGTACAATTGGAGGGAAAGTACTCACAGTTGCAAAGATTAAAAGTATATTTGCGTATCAGTTTGATCAACACAAAGTTTTTGACCATGTCAATCATTATATTCAGAAAGCACAATTTTTTTAACTAAGCAACCTCAGAGACAAAGAAACCACAGCCATTCATAAGGAATAGATCCACAATGTAATGTCCCTTTTTTGGGACATTAGAAATATTAAAGGCATATTATATATAATATTAAAATTGACTTGGAGAGCGTGGACTCAAAATATTAAAGGTCAATTTAATATTACGAAGTGGGCAAAAAGGACAAGGAGAGATAAGACGAAAAGCCAAGAGGGAAGTCGAAGAGTCACAGCTGTGAGGATAAAAGGAGATGAGATTCTTTCATTTGGCATGCTTGATTTATCATTTAGATTTCAGTTTCTCTCTTGGGAGAGTAATCGGAAAGCTTGAGCTTTCAACCAGTGTGAGGACGTAGCCCTTCGCGCCGGCAGACATTGGATGCAAACCCATTGTCTGGGGAGACATCAATTTAGGTGTTTCATATGCGCTTATAGGTTCTTATTCTAGTATTCCAATCTGACTGTTAAACTGTATTTAAGATTGGATTTGTTAAGTGCTGGTTATTGTATTGCTTTTGTATAGTGCAATAACATATTTTAAGGAGTTATAAGAGTTTGCTGGTTTCTATATTACTGGTTTGTAACACATTGTTATATGCTTGAATCTTGAATATTTTCGGAAAGAATAGGTTATTATCTTGTGGAGAATCTTCTGGTTTTATTGTTGTATCGTATTACATTTGCCTATGTTTGAGTTTTGAATGTTATATTCAAGAAGAAGCTGGATAAATATCTGTTGGCATTTCTACTGGTTTCGATTGTGTTCGAAATACATCTGCAATGTTCAGCCTTGAATATACTGTTGAAAAGGAAATCGAGTAAATATCCGGTATGGGACATTTCAGTGGTATCAGAGTTGTGTTTCCTATCATCTTGTGGAGTTTATTTTAAGACAAGTTTCCAAAAGTTTTATCAAAGGTATTGTCAAGAATTTATGCAACAAATTCATAGGAAGTTCAAAATTATCTCTGTGTTGGCTAAGAATGTCCAAGTGAGGAAATACACGCAAGACTATGATTAGTTTATATTCATTTGGGATAACAAAGATACTTCTATTTGCCCTTTAAATTCGGGTATTGTTGTACTGCTTCTTTTGTCCATGATCAACAAAATCTGGTTTCAAAGAGAGTGATGCACGAAATTTCTTGCACAAGATTGAACTTGAAGCTTGAGTAGCCTTGGTATCCATTCATGGTACGTGAGCAATATAATCTCTACAAATTTCCAGCGTGTGGAAATGGGCAGTTATTTGCAAGATCTTTAAGCTTTAGATTTGATTTTGATTATATCTAACTATATTCATGAGGTTTGAGTCTTCATAATATGATTTATATTGATACTGACTTTTTGAAAGCTTAATTGGCTATGAACTAAATTGTTATTGTTGGCATTCTATAAGGTGAAGCCCTTTTAGGGAAAACACTTCGTATGCCCCTTACTCGCATATCGATTACAGGGAGTCGTCAACTTGATATAGATTGCCAACTCATTTGCAAGTTTTTTTTGTTTATAGTGGAGTAGAGGCCATCGAGGAGTGTATGAGTTGTGATGGAATGTTGAAGGAAATCAGTTGTAGAATATTGTTTACCGAGCACTTGCATGGAAGTGAAAGCTTCTTCATATTTCTGTCCTCATCAAAGTCAAGCCAACAACAAGTGTGTTCAGGTAGAGTTATATCTCAAGCTAGTAATTGTTCTATTGTCTCTTCCAACGTAGCTAATTCTCATGTGTTAAAGTTGGTTGCAGCGGCATCAAGAGACTTGTTTTCCAATGTGCCTAGGTGTGGGAAATTAATGTGCGTTAACGACTTCTTCCATTGCTGAAAATGGTGGTATCAGACGTGGCCCAATAATCTTTTTTTGCCCATACGTTTGACAGTGAAATATAGTTGTTTGGTGACTAGCGATAGTAATCTCCCTCACGTCCAAGTTCAACAATTGACTCAGAGTGCAGTAGGGAGCTA
Organism: Cupressus sempervirens; assembly: GCA_028749045.1. Lineage (NCBI taxonomy): Eukaryota > Viridiplantae > Streptophyta > Pinopsida > Cupressales > Cupressaceae > Cupressus > Cupressus sempervirens. The sequence continues at coordinate 87,172,274 of CM053786.1, read as the reverse complement.
GGCAGCAACATACTAGCCTCGTCTCAGTTGAAGGATTGATCGAACTCCTCCAGGGAGGTTGGGTTGTCTACCATGTGTAAGGGCAGTTGGTACAACGGTCATCAAGGAGTTGCGTGAACAACAAACTCCCTCACAACCAAGTACAAGTTCCATTATCATGCACTCCATTAGCATTAACGTTATTAGCTATACAGGTGTATCATTGTTTTCAGCAACCGCTGGAGGAATATTAATAGGTGTCATTAAGGAGGTAATTTGTTTGAAACGGTTGTTATTGACATGTTTGGTAAGAGTCCTGATAGTTGGCAATACTGGCACATTCTATGAGCGTGGGTTAGCTGGAGTATATTGGTTACAATACAGAGAATAAAATTGGTTGAGTTGTCAAATATTAGCAAAGTTGGGTGCAGAAACAGAGAGGTATGTGTCGAAGAATCAGAAGTTTGAAGCCTTCAAGTAAGACATAATTGGTCAATTTCACCTGTCGGAAATGAAAAATTCAGCAGGCCTTATTAAACTTTCATATTATTAGGCAGAAGTAAATATACGAGCTATGAAGATTGATTAATCAAAGGAAATCACAGGGATACTTCGACCTGTCAGATACAACTATTTTGTCTCATTTCTGCAAAAGACAAAGGAGATTAGTAGGCATCTAATAGGCTTCCACATCATTTAACAAAGAGGAGTGAATTTGTTTTGTGTGACGACTTGAAGACAAAACTATGATCAAGTTGGTTGCCTAGGTGTTAGCTTGATTGCATGAAGTCAAGTCCAGAGGAACGATGTCAGACAGATATGATGTGATTGTTAGTGGAAACTGTTACGAGGCGTATTTTAATGGTAGATATAACATGCACTAGAAAGGTCGCTATGCATTAGCAAATATTGCCGTGATTGGAAATACTGAGAAGTTAAGTATTGGACTTCTGGAGATTCGAGGGTGTTGATGTGTTAGTTGGTGTGGCGAAGAGCGCTCCAAATTTCTGTACTATATATGTCATATCAAAAGGACATCATTATGAGGTCATTGTAATGGCACCTTGAGAAGCGTTTATGTTAGTAAGACATATACCATTGGTTTTTTAGATCAAATAAAAATTGGATTGACATTGAAGGCATGATATAGTAACAATAAGCAACAAGATACAAATATGATTCTCTTATTACAATCAGAATGAAAGTTAAAGGGTGAGACAAAGAAGACCAATAGCAGGGTATATAGCATCCAAAAAAATTAAATCAGCCAATAACACCCAATGTTGGAGCGTTGCAAACAAAAAGCCTTACAAAAAAGAAAGCCAAATAAAGTCTAGAGGTATAATGAGCATAATGAAGATTAGAGGACCGTGGTTGATTAAATAAGCAGTAATTTTAAAGCATCAAAAGTATATGGACACTAAACAAACTTACCATAATATCGAATGGAATTTCAATACAAAGATGACAATCAAGATAGTTTGACTATTTGAAAAAAAGGCAATTCTGGGGCAGAATGTAGCCGTGTTTCATGACTTATAGTAACAGGATAACAACATTCAGCAATGGGAAAAGATTTGGATAAAATCGGGAAGGGTACTATGAAGCCCCAAGAGTATTTAGTTTAGAATTTTGAATCCGATATAAGAACTGAAATACTCAACATTTACAAAGAGTATCAAAGACTTCCTACCCGAATTCAGAATGATTTACCATTCAGCGATTACTTGGAGCTTCATCTAGAGCAGTAAAATAAGATGGATATGGAAAAAAAGAAAGTACTTTGAATTGGTTCAGGATCTGCTCGAAAAAGAGCAGTGCAAAAATTTGTATAAAGAATTTGCAGTAGGTCAAAATCTTCTAATAAATAGTCTTGAAAATGAAGAACTATCAACCACCATTGATTTACAACCTTCACATGATTCCGTAGATGATGTTATGCAGGGTGTAAGTTTCTATGTTTGTGAATGGGAGGCTAGCCTTGACAAGCAGGTTGATAAATTCGGTTGCGCACAGGGTAATAGCATGACAAGGACTTTATATGATGAGTCTTAATATACAAATGATAACCTAACAACACTTTGGCCTTTGCGAGCAAGTCAAGAGAATGGAGGAAAGAAAGCCTATGAACTTGAGAGGTGTGATGAACCAGGCATTTCTTATGCCCATGACATAGAATTAGAAGAACATACTGAGATGACACTGCAAAACGATGAATTGCTTCAAAATGACAATCATGAAATGCATACCTTAAAGAACCAGTTGAAGGTAAATGAAGATAGAGTTGTGGCATCTCTAGTACATTATGACAACACTCACAAGATGGTTGAGGATCTCTATAGGAAGGCACAAAGGAAAAAGAAAGGAGATTGGCCTGTTACTGTTTTGCAAGTGGTCAATGTAATGATCCTGTGTCCTACGTCTACTCTAAAATGATCTTCCGTTCGTGGGGGAAAAACTCACGTGATGGCATTATTGCAAGGGTCGTATGGTGGGTTGGATAGTGGTATGGAATTGAGAAGATATTGTATGGTTATCAAGGAAATAGAAGCCATATGGTATGTTGTGTATGGTGAAGCAAAAGGAAGGATGTCCATACAATAGTATGGACTAGCCGTATGGTGCTTAGGAATGGTTATACAAAGTCTAGAAATGGCCATATGGTTAGCAAGGAAGATCGTACAGATGATATAGGGAGGCCGTACGGATGGGGGATGGAAGATGTAAACACACAAGGCCATACGATGGAGGGAAATAGAGCCGTACAAATGGAAACACCTGGTAGTACAGATGAACGAATGGGTGAGATTGTGATACTTCGAGCTGTGGGGGTATGTTGGAGGGAATGGTCAGTCATGCAATCATAAACTTATAGATTCAAAGTTACTCGGTAAAATCAAACAAGAATAGAGATTGAACACATATAATCTTTAATGAATATTTGCCACAAGATGGTGCTCCGATTTGCCAGATCTGAGAAAAATATTACAAACGACATAATAGGGTGAGGGTTGAATCCCATCGAAACCAAATAAATTTGGCGAGCGTGGACACAAAATATTAAAGGTCAATTTAATATTACAAAGTGGACAAAAAGGACAAGGAGAGATAAGACGAAAAGCCAGGAGGGAAGTCAAAGAGTGACAACTGTGAGGATAAAAGAAGATGAGACTCTTTCATTTGGCATGCTTGATTTATTATTCAGATTTCAGCTTCTCTCTTAGGAGAAAAATTGGAAAACTTCAGCTTTCAGCCAGTGTGAGGACGCAACCCCTTGCGCTGGTAGACAGTAGACAAAAGTCCATTGTTCGGGGAGACATCAATTTAGGTGTTTCATATGCGCTTATAGGTTATTATTCTAGTATTCCAATTTGACTGTTAAATTGTATTTAAGATTGGATTTGTGAAGTGCTGGTTATTGTATTGCTGCTGTATAATGCAATAACATATTTTAAGGAGTTATAAGAGTTTGCTGGTTTTTATATTACTGGTTTGTAACACATTGTTATATGCTCGAATCTTGAATATTATTTTGGAAAGAACGGGTTATAATCTTGTGGAGAATCTTCTGCTTTTATTGTTGCATCGTATTACATTTGCCTATGTTTGAGTTTTGAATATTATATTCAAGAAGAAGTTGGATAAATAATTTTTGGAATTTATACTAATTTCTATTGTGTTTGAAATACATCTGCAATGTTCAATCCTGAATATATTGTTGAAAAGGAAATCCAGTAAATATCCGGTTTGGGATATTTCACATAATAAGAGGCAAATCAAACATGAACATAATCAAAGGATATGTAGGAAAATTGTGGAAACTCCAATGGTTGTCGCGTAATGAATATAGAAGTGTAGCTTCTTGACCATGAGTCATAGTCACACATCATAGCATGGTGAGAAAATGGCAATATTATCATAGGTCATCGAATGATACTAGAAGTCTGTCATGAATTTATAATACACACCACCCAAGTCATCCTCCACGTAGTCCCAAAATAATTTATAATCTAAATATTGGAAACATCATTCTCCACATCGGGTGTATATATGGCTATTTGAAGCCAATAAGACAAGATATTCATAATTGCTTTTCATGCCACAAGAAAAGTCGGAAGGCATAGAATAATCGCAAGAGCACACCCCAGCGGTTGCTAGCCATTGTGGAAATCCAAAGCCTTTGCATTAGCGATGATTAGAAGAAAATAAACCAATAATGGCCTACGTGTTAAGGAGTTACTAAATGTTGGTGGCTTTATACTTTGAAAATGAAAACACCAATTTTGTGAAGCAAAACATGTTTTTGAACACAATACAGATAATGGCTCCAGCTCCGCGTTGAGTTATTGGTAGGTTGCGATTTACTTTGGTAAGGAAAAATATTGAATTGAAGAGCCTCGACACATGTTGCAAACAATTGAATTTGTTAATATGTTAACGAAGCTAATTTATTACTAAGAGAATAGGGGCGATTATGTGGATTAAAAGGAGGTGCTTTTTTATTTTAATAGGACATTGAAAAGTCATATCCTTTTAAGTATCAAGATATAAAAAGAGATTCAACAAGAACAACAAAGACACATTCTAAAAAAATACATTTCAAAGAAGTATTCATATATTCACTTGTAAGGAGGAATAAGGAGCTTAATATAACTTTATAATGTAAATTCAAATATTTTATTTTAATAATAAAATAAAAGGTCCTTTGTTTATTTTCAAATGGCATGGAGATTTAAGTTGTATATGATTCGTCCTATATAATCATTTTTCAAATTCTGTATACAATTTAAATGTCAGATAAGTAGATATGGTCATTTAGCATCTTAAACACTATCATCACAAATATTGTGAAATATTTAATTGTTTTCGTATCTGTGTCCAATTTGTCTCCCTATTAGAGGAGTTAGAGTTCAATTTGGATTAATTTAAGATTGCGTATATATTTGACCTGTCACATCTTGATTATTTAATTGTCGGCAGTATAAGTGCGTAGAACATTATAAAGTTGTATGTGAAAATCTTCATTGAAGTTGACTCTATTGCCCGAATGAGCAGAGGCACTAGTCTTTTTATTATTTAAGTCAAAATATGCATAACTTACCACAACCTCAAATCCATTGTTAAATTAAAAACCTTATACAAAACATTTAGCATTTAATCTCATTTTGATCGAGTTTAAGGACCTTGCCAGCCAAAGAACTCACCAAAGCTTATATTCGCTTTCTAAAAGCTTTGAACCAGGTGACCAGGTTCGAGGAGTGCTACCCATCTAGGTGTAGCAGAGCCTGAAGTGTAGGGGAATCAAGGCGATTCTTGTTTGTTGGCCAGAACTGATTGCGGAATCCATCGGAGAAGTGGCAAGCTCATGGATTTTCAATCTGCGGTTTTGGGAACCAACAAGGGGTACCAACCTCACTTCCAAGCTTGCACAATGGATCACTTGAACTCCTTCCTACCCAAGCTTTCTCTCCTTCCTTCCCAAGTTTCCTCCCTTGCCTTCACCAAATTCTCAAGAATCCTAAAATCTACTAACTTCACTAGTGCTCCCCAAAATTGGAGAGTTGGGAAGGCTCCCAACCACTCTCATCTACCATCCATCATGGTGGAAGATCTCATGAGTGGTTTTCTTCCATCCTTGTCTCCTTATCATGGGGGTAGATTTCTTAATTTTAGTAAAAAGAAGCCTTTTCCTACCCCAAAATTCATCTCTCTCTTCTAAGGCACTTTTGAAGGGTCATCATTGTGTTTGGGAAGTTCAAATGGCCTAGACGACCCTCTAGAGTTAAATTTTACCTCCAAAAGTACACCAAGAGTTGACCTATGAAATTGGGTAATGGGACAATCATCTTGGTTCTGTAAGCAAGAAATCTCACCTAAAACTCATACATGGTTACTTCTCTACCCAACCCAACTCACCTTGGCATACCATATCACAACACATGTCAATTGACACCACATTAAATACATCACTTTACAACTACTAGGCATGCCAACATGGATATTCACAATTACATTTAACAATTTACACCTTTCATTCCGCACAATGTGCAACTAAAATAAAATACAATTACAATTAGGTCATGTCCCTCCTTAGGGTCAGCCTTGGCCTCACAAGGAATTGCACAACAATTCACCTAGCAAAGGTTCTCCGTAGTATCCATGGTTATGCTACTTGCACACTCATGAAAAATATCAGTAGTCCAATATGAGGTATACATAAAATCAATGTACATGATAACATAAACATCATATTCATAAGTCGAGTATCCATGATAAAATAGCCAATACATAAATCAAATTACATAACTTAACATCCACATATTTCACATTCATTGACATTCTCTAATCTATATTGCAGAACATAATACATCATGATCACTTCTTTTTATTTCAATTCATAGAGTCAACTCACATAAACTAATATAGGAATCAAATGTAAAATGTAGAATTTCAATTTCCTAACATTAATAATCATGACATATAAATCATAAGCCCAAATATGTAAGCGTGTCCTAACATGATAAATAGCATCACATGGACTCATCGCATAGTCTGCATAATCGAGGATCACTATCCAAAAGAACCCAATGTATCAAAATAGTGTTTCACTGACATAATCAAAAAGCAAAATGTCAGAAGTGCTAGGATGGGTCGGGGTAGGACCTCACATTACTACCGTTGAAGGCTGCACCATTATCATTTCTGGCCATATAGGCCCTTTGGGAATTTGGTGTGAGGATCCAAGGTTGAAATGCTTAGGTTATGTGGGGTTTTCCATCATAGTTGGTCGTGCCTTGGTTATGGCCATTGCTTTTAGGCCTCATTGCATTGAGCAACCTTAGTTTAGAGGAGTTTTTATATAATTTTAGTGTTGGCCACCTCTGTTTTTTAGCGCCAATAAAGTGATGTGCATGACTGTAAATTAATATCAGACTAGCATGACAAGTTTTCAGCAAGTTTTATTAGTGTTTGGAGCTGATCCTCAAGGAATATTGGATTTGCATTGTTTGGGAATAAAGAGTGAGATGGGAGAGTGTTTTGGAGCGATATTTGTTGTTGTAGACCTGTAGCAGCACTTGCTGAGGACATATCAGAATTGAAGTATTTGTTATTGTCTATCATTTGAGCTATTTTCTTATGGGTATTCTATACTCTTCATTTATATCACACTTAGTCAACACTTTGGAGGGACTTATCATCGTAAAAAATTGTGTTGGCATTGTGTAAACTCTGATTTTATAAATCTAGAACTTGAAATAGTAGTAATGAAATGATGTTTCAGTATGACATACCAAATTGAAATACTTGAACATAGAAAATTCACAACACTAACCAAAACCATTGAACATCTAACATGGTAACTTAGTACATACCCAATACTAACATTAAAAAATCAAAATTCAAGTACTCATCCTAGCTGCAGTGTGGTTGTAGAATGGTGGAGTTGGGGTTACTCGAGTACTCCGAGAACCCAATGCGGAGATGTCTAGGGATAGGTACTTCGAGGCATGTTTAATTGGTTTTGCCCGTTATGAGGCCATCATAGTCTATATTGAAACCACAGTGATAAATTGGCAATTTATTGCTGATAACTTCCAAAAATATTTGTGATATTGTGATATCCCAAGTTTGATAATTGTTGTCGGTAAATTGTATATTGTAGCCGACGGGTAGAATAGTATCTGAAAGGGCGCATGACGGTTGAGTCACCTCTTCGGGAAGGTATATGTACACCATCCGGAATGGTCTTTGCATCATCATTGTAATCAATCATATCGAATATTGTAGTATCTTTTGTATACATGTGAATAATAAAAAGAATACTTTTGTGTTATATGTTCTTGTCTATTGTCTGAATGCATTAATAAACCGTTTACCCTAGACGGTAAACATTTGGCTTCGTTGCCTATAAGGACCGAGTGCTATGAATGTTGAACACATTGAATAAAGATAGAAATAAGAATCCAGAAGATGACAGCATACTTGTGGCACGAGAAATATTAAACCACACACAACAAAGCGACCAGAGGCATAGACTCCAACAACTTGCCGAAGGGTACGACAGTGGTGTCACATGAGGTGACCATAGTACCATGGGAGCACTGACGGACGGAGTGCAGTCACCAAGTCATTCAAGGGAGAGTGTCATATCCCCTTTTTAAAATAGAATTTTAATAATTATTAGATAATACAATGTTATTAAATAAATAATAATTTTATATTAAAACTAATACTAAAATATAAAACAAGAAAATAATAACTATTTAATCTATATTATTAATAAAATAATATTTAGTATGATATTTTAAATAATTAAAAAATAATAAAATTTCAATGAGTAAAGAAAGAAATATAATTAAATAGAAGAGACAATATTGTAGAAAGTATGTTAACTTTCTAAATAGAATTTAATAATAAATAAAATAAACACAAATAAGTAAGTAAATAAATAATATAGCATTGAATAATATAAATTAACTAAATCTAATAAAAATTCAAGAGATGTTTAACAAATAGACATGACTCCTTAAAATTAAGATATAAAAGGGAGGAGAGTTTATTTTAGAGAGGAGAATAAAGGAAGAGAAGAGAGGAGTTCAAAGAGGAAAAATAGAAGAGGAAAGTAATACGAAGAAAATAAGGAAGTGACTTTCTAAAGAGGTATCAATGGTATTGAAAGGATGCGAACCTTTGAAAAGGTCACAATTATGAATAATTGCGACTCTTCAAAGATATTTTGATTATAAAGTATTTGGACTTTTCCAAAGGATTTTAGTTATGAAGTGTCGTGACTTTTCAAAAGGATTGTAATTATGAAATGGTGTGACTTTTCAAAGGATTTGTATTATGAAAGGTTGTGACTCTTGGAAAAGGAGAAACAAAATAGTATATTTTGTCCTTTCTTTATAATTAGAAAATGAAGAATTTTGGAAAGTAAATATAGAGTTGAGATAATCTAGAATGAATAATTCATTGAAGGGCTGACTAAGGATAGAGCCACATGGACCAAGAAAAGAAGGTAAGAAAGGTATGTTTATGGATTATATTTATTTAATTATGTTTATGACTTTATTTATATTAATGAATCTATTGAAGAGAAATGTAGTACACATGTTAAGATAGTCTCATAGGTCTTTGAAGGATAATGGCTAATTAATCGAGGATTGTTTGAGGAACCTAGAGGGTCTTCCTAGAGGATTATAAAGCCCGACTTGAAAGGTAGTTTTAAGGAAGAAGGCCAAATAATCGAAGGCCATTCCTCATGAACACAGGGGATCCTCCTAGAAGGTTAGGAACCCAGAGTAAGGGATCCTCAAAGATGTGTAGAAATAGTAACATTCTTAGATATCAATCATTAGAATTGAATTTAATAGATTATGTTGCTAATAATTTCTATAGGTAAATTTGTCTGTAATAATACATTAATCTATTAGGAGAATTATAAGACTTGAAGCATGGGGGTAGCAAGGTATTAACACCTTGAACTGACCACCATGGCCAAGAATTCTCCATATTGCCAAAATATTCTGATGTTGTCAAACATATGCATATATCGTTGGCCTTAGATAGAGGATGCTCGTCTAAGAAGAATTTTAAGGGGTGCGCTCCTAGGATGATAGTCACGTAGTTATGAGCTATGAAGTCTGATCTGGAGACATCCTTAAGATTGGGGTTAGCTTAGAGGGTAGAATAATATAGTTAGTTTTATTATTGTTGAGATTCTAACCTTTATTTTGCAGGTATTACTTGTCCGTAACTAACCATATTAGTGGGGACATTACAAAGAGGTTGATAGAAGAAGCCCGAGAAAGGCGAAGGGTGATTGAAGGAACAAAGGAAGCCTTGACAAACTGGTGTACGCCAAGGGGGAATTCAGATAGAAAGGAAAGGACCAACACGGCTCAGAGTGTCGAAGGAACACGAGCATGGGGTGAACTCTTCGTCCTTGATACACCTGACGAGCAAATACAATTTGGTCGAAACAACCAAGTCCTTGAGGAAGCCTTCACGCCACTCGAGAACGTAGGTGTCTGTAACGCGGGTGTTCAGAGCAGTATGGGAGTACAAAACAACTCGGGTACTGATAGTAGCGCACAACAAAAGAAAGGGTACCGATGGCCGGTCCAAAGGAAAAATTATCAAAGTTCGACGGGGATGGCACGACTGACCCAATCAGACACTACAAAACTTGTGAAACAATTTGGATAGCAAATGGAGAAAATGACCATGATGAATGGGCAAGGCAATTTCCAGCCACCTTACAAGGTGTAGCAATCGATTGGTTTTCGAACACCAATCCAACAAAGCTAACCACATGGGAAAATGTAAAGAAGGAATTTATTACAAAGTTTCAACTGCTATGAGACGACAACGAGATAGTAGTAGAAATCTACACCACAAAATAAGGAAGAAATGAAACAGTCCGTGTATATGCTAGAAAACTAAAAGAATTAGTAAATAAGATGGAAAGTAAGCCAACAGACGGGCTGAAAAGGAGATGGTTCATAGAAGGACTACTCTCCGAGTTAAAAAAGAAAATGAAGATTGTATCGCCATTGTCATACACTGAAGCGTACAATCAAGCGAGGGACTTAGAGTGAACAAAAAACAAAGAAAAAGAAGAAGAAAAGTAGATCATTAGACTCGGATGAATCCTCTTCTAAGGATAGCAGTAGTGATGAAAATGGCAGTAAGAAGGTCCTAGCCCTCTAGAAGGATATGATAAGGATGATGAAAGAGTTTAAGAATATGTAGAAAGGGAATAGCTAGACCAAAGAAAAAGAGCTATGGTGCACAAAATGCAAGACAAAAGGTCACACTGAGGGATCCTATTCGAAGAATCAGTTCTATGATATCTGCCAAATTGCAGGACATTCCACAAGGAATGCCTGTTCAATATGAAAACAAGAGGGCATCAACAAGTGCTCCTGACATAGGAAGCATCCACGTCAGGAGGGAGCGGAAACACAAACAATGACGGTGCCACCTCGGGTGGGTACAAAAACAATAGAAGGCGACAAAACAACAACACCAACAACAACAATAATAACAAGAATAATGGGGCCACAGTCGGATTTAGTATGATGCGAACAACCGACCGATGGTTTAATGTTGGGCATGCAACTTGTGGGGCCACTTCGCACGAAACTGTACAATGATGAACACACTGTAACTGTTATGCAGATGGTGTGGTCCTAGAGACCATGAAGATGCCAAGTGCCCGTAATTGAAATCATGAGTGAATTTGATCAACATTGAATCGGGAACGGATGAAGAGAAAGTCCTAGCAATTACACGTAAACAGGCAAAGCTGTACCTAGACCCGACGGAAGAAAAGAAGATTGGAAGAAGCACGGGCAGAAATTGAGAAGGGGATGCAGACAGAGAAATCACAAATGGAGAAGGGGGACACTGCGGGTACCTCGATGAGGAACTACGTAGAACGGAACATCATAAGGCAGATATTACAAACTAAAGTGCTAGTAAAATTAAATGATCTGATCCTCACAATGCCCCAACTACGAATGACACTCACAAACATAGCTCCAACTACTAAACTACCAGAAGAACCTAGGAAGGAGAATGGAAGTGGAACAAGCGCAACAGATCCAGTGCTGCTAGCCCTTACATTAGGAAGGCATCCGACAGTCGTAGAAATGGGTATATTGAGAACGATCCTCTCAAACACAATTGTGGACGGAGGTTCGGGGGTAAATGTCCTACCAGAGGATACCTAGAAGAAGTTGGGACAAACGACGTTGTGGCCACCCGTGTTCCAATTTCTAAGTATAGACCAGCGTGGCATTAAGCCTCTAGGGATCCTGATGACAGAACTAGTAACGATTGGAACATAGCCGTTCTTGCTCGATTTTGTAGTCATCCTGCTAAAAAGAAGGGGATATGACGCCATTCTTGGACGAGGGTGGCTCGTATAAGCAAAGGTTAAACATGACTGGAAGAAGAATACACTATCAATGGAGAGCAGAGGATGAAAATTTATTATTGATTTACAAACACAAATGGTGGGAGAAGAAGTCGGATCGTTTGATTCAAAAGGAGAGGATGAAGGTAAGAAATAAATGTAACCGGATGAGGAAGGAGTCCTATGGTTAGAAGGTGGATTGAAGGACAACGATCTAGACTCGGTGAATGGCCTTTTCCACTCGCAAATAGAGGATTACGAGCTCTTTCCAAGCTGTAATATGTTAAGGATTGACGAAAGTGAGAAAGGAGAGGAAAATGAATGTCTGAAGGAATATAGAGAAGCGAAAGAAGGAAAGGTGGTTACGACTGAAGCTAAAGGGAAGAACATATCGTACGAACCCAACAAAGGGAAAGATTCCACCGTAAGGTACACGGTGAATGGACTACGTGGAAAGAAAAGGTTGCACCGCACCACGGATACAGTAGAAAGGTGCCGACAGCAAGGAAAACACATCGTACAGTTTGCATAAAGAAACAAAGAGGAAGGGCTTAATAAAAATTGCAGTTGTACGGAGTGAAGGTTCTAAAATCAAGAATATAGTTATGGACAGCAAGGAGTGACAGCTGATGGAATTCATGGTATGGGCAACGAAGGTTACATAGAACAGGCATAAGGCATGGCACGACAAGCACTTGAAGTTGAATAGACTTCAATCGGGACAGCTAATGTTGAAGTATAATGGACGCAACAAGATCAGATCAGACAAATTTAAAATAAAGTGGGTTAGGCCATATAAAATCTGCAAAGTGGGCAATAATAGAGCAATAAAATTATGGACGCTCGACGGGAAGTAGCTGATGCAGTGAATGGGTCGAAGCTGAAAGTCAATCATGAAAGAAAGAACACACCTCCGTGGACGAACAACTGGGAATAAATAATGAATATTAATGTATATATGTAAATTAGGTGTAAAATAAAATCTTTTTGTTTTTAAGTTGATAGACATAATAAGATATAAATAGGAGAACCTTGTAACAACAACCATACTGTACGGCCTTTGTAAAAATCACCAAATAGGAAATAAGATTGATAAGTACGGCCCGTAAGAAAGCATTAGAAAGGAGCATTGATTACGTTTAGTTGCGAAGAGTAAAGCATCGTACGGTCACATAGCAGAACCACTCGTACAGACATTTGAAAAATCTTGACCGTATGGCCATAAAGGAACCTGTACAGACATAAAGGAGGCATCATACATAGGAGATAAACACTGTACAACGTAAAAGAAAGGTAGGAGGAGAAGCAGGTAAGTTGTACGACCAACAGAGGAACAGTTACGATCATCAACTAAAGGATTGAAGTCATCGTATAGTACGATCAAATTGAAGAAACTGTACGACAAACTTACACAACATTGGTGCGGAGAACTAAGTTGTACGGTCTGTACGGAATCAGTAACCAGAGTAGGAAGCCTGTATGGTATCAGGAGGGCCATACGGCAGCAAGGAAATATAAACATTGGCAAATTATGAAAGAACTCAGATGTAGTGTCCTCCCCTATTTTTTTCCCAAATAAAGAAACTTGCAAGCTACTTTATGATATCAATCAATTTGCTTAATAACTCAAAATAGCATTTTTGTCAAACACTTGGCACACATACTACAAAATATAGGAAAATCTGAAACTTCTTATTTGCTAATTAAATATTAATTTTTGCCATGTAAATGTGCTCATACAATTGTTTAACATGCTGTGATAAATATCAGTCTTGTATTCAACAACTACAATGCAAAAGTATAAAAATTTGACAGAAGAAACTTGGAATTAGTTGTTGTAGTATTTTTGCAGATGTAGTCTGCAGCCTTCCAAACCCCCAAATCAGGAAGAATAAACAATAAACTTGTTGCAAATACTGTTCACGCACTGTAACAAATTCACTATTCATCCGCACTGTAGCAAAACACTATTCACGCGCACTGTAGCAAAACACTATTCATCCGTACTGTAACAAAACACTAAATGAAACCCAGTGTGTTTGGAAACACTGTTAATCCTCTTGACTGTGTCTTTCAACAGCGAAGAGAATGCTAGCAAAGAGGGATTCCATCCTCCAAGCCTGATAATCAGATATCCAGCAACATAACATTAATCTTCATCCAAGCATACAAAAAAGAAGCTCTTCCATTTCTTTTATAGTGTTCTCACAAGAGCTCAATCCTTCGTTTTCTCAATGTGGGATAAAACATAACTCCCTTTATGTAACTTATGTCTCCAATGTGTTATAAAATAAAGGGGACTCTTTTAATTTAAATATTTCCCACAAACTATAGTCTATGCATTAATAAAATTAAATATTTAAATTTAACTTTATAAAATAGCTTTATCAATGCATAACAAATCTTATCAATGATAAACAAGTCTTCTTGTCGATTTTAAACAATTACCATCGACATATCGTTGCCACTGGATGTCTGACCATGTCCAAGATGACTTACTATAAATAGTAAGTACGCCCAAAGTTGCCTCAAAACCCCTCAGAAAGACCTGCAACTGAAACTATGTAGGCAAAATGGCCTCTGAGTCCCTTTAATGTCATGGTTAGCCTACGGGACTGTGGGGAAATAGGCTAACGACAACATCATGCTATGAATGGTAAACAAAGGACATTACAGTCCGCCCTTTCCAAAATTGCTTGTCCTCAAGCAATTTCAACTCTGGATGCTGTAATATTTGCTCATTTTCCCAAATAGCATCCTCCACTGGTAGATTTCTCCACTTGACCAAGTACTCTTTGATGATCCGCCTGCGAAGCACCCTCTCCTTGGAGTCAAGTATAGCCTCGGGAACCAAGATAAACTTTCCCTCATCATCAAGAGGTGGCAATACTACTAAAGGCACCTCATTGTGGCCCAATGCCTTAAGGCGTGACACATGGAACACATTATGCACTTTACTGTTTGCAGGCAACTCCAACTCATAAGCTACTTCACCCACTCTCTTGATTACTTTGAATGGTCCATAGTAGCGTGGTTTCAATTTTTTTGCTCCACTCTTCTTGAGAGAGGACTATCTATACCGCTGTAACATGAGGTACACCATGTCTCCTACCTTGAAAGACCTCTCAACCCTGTGCTGATCAACATATTGCTTCTGTTGATTTTGTGCCTTTTGCAAATTTTCCTTCAAGGATCGCATAATGTCCTGACATTTCTGCAAAATTTCCTTGGCCTTAGGCACCCTATTGTCCCCAAATAACAAATCCAGAAAATCAGGAGCATCATACCCGTACAGTGCCATGAAAGGGGACATTTGAATAGACATATGGAAAGAGGTATTATAGCAGTACTCCCCTAGATGTAGCCACTTCACCCAAGCCTTCTGCTCTCCTACAATGTAGTTTCGAAGGTACCCCTCAACCCATTTATTCACTATCTTTGTTTGCCCATCAGTTTGGGGGTAGTAACTAGTAGTCGGAGTTAGCTCTATTCCACACAACCTGAACAACTCATGCCAAAAGTGGCTCATAAACCTACTATTCCTGTCACTGACTATGCTCCGTGGCATCCCATGTAATCTAAATACCTCTTGAAAGAATAGCTCTGTTGTCTGTACTGCTGAATATGTGAATGAAATCGCAAAGAAATGTGCAAATTTTGTCAATCTGTCTACCACAACAAAAATACAATCCCGACCCTATACCTTTGGAAGGCCTGTGATAAAATTCATGGAAATGCTATCCCACTTCTTCTCCGGTATAGGTAGGGGCTGTAGTAAACCCCCTGGAAAGGAATGTTCCTGTTTGTTCTGCTGACAAACTGCGCACTCCCTAACGAACTGTAGCACTTCTGACTTAAGCCCCTTCCAAGTGAAGCGCTCTCTCACCTGCCGATATGTCTTAAAAAATCTTGGATGTCCTGCTAATGGTGAATCATGAAATGCTCTCAAGATCTTTTGCTTCATGGCAGACCCAGGTACCAAATAAATCCTTCCCTTGTAAATACAACAGTGTATCAACTATCCTGAATAGCTCCTTCAATAACACTAGATGCCCAACTATCCTTGGCATACTCTGCCAAGATCAACTCTCTCCAATCATCCAAGACTATCCCAACATCAAGCAAATTAGGCCTTTTGGATAAAGCTGCGACAATATTTTTCTTCCCTTTGACATAGACTATGTCAAAATCATAGGCCTGTAACTTACTCACCCATTTCTGTTGCCTGTCATTAAGATCCTTCTGTCCAAGGAAATGTTTCAAACTGTTATGATCTGTTTTTACTGTGAATCAGCTCCTTGCTAAGTATTGCCTGAACTTAGCTAGCGTGTGCATGATTGCTAGCATTTCTTTGTCATAGGTACTGTAAGTTCTCTCAACACCTCGTAATTTCCTGCTCACATATGCGATGGGATGTTTGTCCTGCATGAGGACAGCTCCTACGCCCTCTCCCGAGGCATCACACTGCAGCTCGAAAGGTCTGGTGAAATCTGGAATGGCTAAAACAGGACATGTACTCATCAGCTCCTTGAACCTGTCAAAACAATCCTGAGCCCTCTCTGACCACTTGAAACTATCTCTCCGTGTCAAATTTGTAATTGGTGCTGCTATCTGTGAAAATCCCTTCACAAATCTGTGGTAGAACCCGCAAAGCCCAAGAAATCCCTTGAGTTGTGAAGTGTTCCTTGGCGATGGCCAATCCAGAATGGCCCTGATCTTGTCTGGGTCAACCCGAACACTTCCTGCACTAATAATATGCCCTAGATAGAGCAACTCTGTCATCCCGAACTCGCATTTACTCATATTGGCATATAATGACTCCCTCTCTAGAATGCTGAGCACTGCATCAATATGCTTCAAATGTTCCTCCCAAGTACGGCTGTATATTAGTATATCATAAAAAAAATCAACACAAACTTCCTTAACTGATCTCTGAATACTCTATTTATACAGGACTGTAAAGTGGCGGGGGCATTAGTCAACTCAAAGGGCATGACTAAGAACTCAAAATCTCCGTAGTGGCATCTAAAAGCTGTCTTCTCCACATCCACCTCTCTAACCCGTATTTGGTGGTAGCCGGATCTCAAATCAATCTTAGAGAAGTAGCATGCACCGTGCAATTCATCAATAAGCTCATCAATGCGGGGGATAGGGTATCGGTTCTTGATTGTCTTCTTGTTTAGCTCCCTATAATCAATGCACATCCTCATTGTACCATCCTTCTTCTTCACCAATACCACTGAAGAAGCGAAAGGACTCTTGCTTGGCTGTATTTGCCCCATGTCAATCAACTCCTTGATTGCCTTTTCTATTTCATCCTTATATCTCTTTGGATGGCGGTAGGGTGTGATGATGACTGGCTTAGCCCCTTCCTCTAACTCAATAACATGCTCGATTCCCCTATTTGGGGGTCTCCCTGGAGGTACCTCACCAAACACCTTAGTATGTTTGGTTATTAGTTCCTGTATATCAGGTGGATACTATTGTTCATGCTGCTCTGTCATCTCAGGCATTGCTCTGAACTTTGCTGCCCACTGTACCCGATCATGTCTAAAGAAACTCTGCATCCGCTTGAGTGACACTACTCAAAGTCTCCCATCTGACAACCGTCTGAGCACTATCTTCTTACCATTTGCCTCAAACCTCATTTCCATTTTCTGGAGGTTAAATGTGAACTCTTCGAGAGACTTCATCCAGTTCATCCCAAGCACCATATCCTGATCACCAATGTTGACCACAAAGAAATCTCCTGTCATGCCATAATCTCCCAAACGAAGCTGCAAGTTGGAGATTTTCTTGGTACAGTCGATTTTGAAGCCATCGGCAACCATCACCTTAAATCCCCTATGCTCCTCTATATGTAGCCCTCTGCATGACACAAACCTCTCATCAATGAAGTTATGTGTTGCCCCTGTATCAATGAGTGCCACAAATCTCTGTCCATCCAAAGTTCCCCTAACTCTGAAAGTGACGGCCTTCTGTATACTGGACAACTGAGCTATCGTGCTATCACTGCGTGCTTCCTCATGTGAAGAATTATCGTCATCTTCATCTGATTTTGATGACCGCTCTGAATCTCCATCCATTGACTCTTAGGCTGAAAAGTACTTCATTTGCTTAGCTTTTGCTTTCAATGGACACTTATGTGACAAATCCCAAGGCTCCCTGCAATGAAAACAAAGCTTCTTCTTCCTAAGATCATTAAGTGTCTCATTGTCCAACCTCTTACTTTCCTCCTTAGGTGGCTGAGCCTCTCTATGGAAAGGTTTCATGTCCTTATCTTTGCTCGAAGGGAAACTCTTTGCCTGAAATTTATTTTTAGAAGCAGAAGAGGAATCCATGTCACGAGCTTTCTTGATGGCTTCCTGCAAAGTGGGAGGGTTGAGAGCTTTAATCCACCCCCTCAACGGATCAACTAACCCATCCATAAATAGAACCAATATCTTCCGTTCAGATACATCTGTTACTAATACTGCAAGTTTCTGAAACTCTAAAATGTATGTTTCCAATGATCCCCACTGTTTAACTTGAGCTAATTGCTTGAAATGGAGTTCTGGATCCTTCCTGTCAAAATGTTCAAGCAATCTCTCCGTAAACTCCACATATGAGGTAATGTGTGCATGACCCATAGTGACCATACCATGATGCCACCACTCGTGTGCTAACCCATCCAGGTGAATTGCTGCATACTTAATAGCTTCTTCCTCAGGCATAGGGTTCAATTGAAAGTATGTGTCAAGCTTTTGAACCCAAGCTCTTGCTGTAGACTTCCTCGAGCCATCATAATATGGTAACTAAAGTTTCCCTACTTTCTTCCATAGCTCATAGCTCTGGTTCCTGTCATGTCCACGTGGCATATGCTTCATCCGCACATCCATATACTCCCTAAAGGTAATTGCGACAGTAAAATTTGGACCTCTAACTTCCCAATCTCTCCTTAACTAGTCCTGTATATCAGTGATCTGGGGTTCTGGTACGGGCTGCTCTGGAGCTCTAGGAGGAAATGTGGGAATCATGGGCCTCGAACTCACTGTCCTAGTTTGCTGGGGTGCATGACCGAAATTGTTCCCAACTTGTTCGCCTCCATTATGTGTCCCATCTTGGTTATTACTATTTTGATTATTTCCTCCACCCACATTAGCATTCAACCCCATTTGACGAGCCATCATCTGCATCATAAGCTCCAATCTCTGACTCTGTTCCTGTGCTCTCTGCTTTGCTAATCGCTGTCCCTGTGCCAAGGTGTCTAATAACTGTAAGAATCTTTCCTCTCCCTGATCTGGACCAGCATTCCCGCCTGTGCCTAATCCTGTATTCCTGTCATCTCGGTCACCCATATTGCTGTCTTGATCAAAGAATACCTCCTCTGTGTCCGTATGACTGGATTCTATGTCCACCTGCATGGATGAACTAGACTGTTCGCTCTGTTGGTCTGAAATCCTATTTTGTCTTGCTCTGGTATTGCGGAAATTATAAGGTCCCTGTCGCATGATCAAACATAAATTCTCTGATTTTAGTGTTTTGACATTTCATCAAACACTTTCCCCTCTATCCGACTGTTCCAAATTCCCTATAAGACCCCCACAGGATGGCAGGACTTATAGCTTTGATACCACTATAGTGTCCTCCCCTATTTTTTTCCCAAATAAAGAAACTTGCAAGCTACTTTATGATATCAATCAATTTGCTTAATAACTCAACATAGCATTTTTGTCAGACACTTGGCACACATACTACAAAATATAGGAAAATCTGAAACTTCTTATTTGCTAATTAAATATTAATTTTTGCCATGTAAATGTGCTCATACAATTGTTTATCGTGCTGTGACAAATATCAGTCTCGTATTCAACAAGTATAATGCAAAAGTATAAAAATTTGACAGAATAAACCTGGAATTAGTTGCTGTAGTATTTTTGCAGATGTAGTTGGCAGCCTTCCAAACTCTCAAATCAACAAGAATAAACAATAAACTTGTTGCAAATACTGTTCACGCACTGTAGCAAATTCACTATTCATCTGCACTGTAGCAAATTCACGATTCACGCGCACTATAGCAAAACACTATTCACACGCACTGTAGTAAAACATTATTCATCCGTACTGTAGCAAAACACTAAATGAAACCCTGTGTGTTTGGAAACACCGTTAATCCTCCTGACTGTGTCTTTCAACAGTGAAGAGAATGTTAGCAAAGAGGGATTCCGTCCTCCAAGCTCGATAATCAGATATCCAGCAACATAACATTAATCTTCATCCAAGCATACAAAAAAGAAGCTCTTCCATTTCTTTTATAGTGTTCTCACAAGAGCTCAATCCTTCGTTTTCTCAATGTGGGATAAAACATAACTCCCTTTATGTAACTTATGTCACCAATGTGATATAAAATAAAGGGGACTCATTTAATTTAAATATTTCCCACAAACTATAGTCTATGCATTAATAAAGTTAAATATTTAAATTGAACTTTATAAAATAGCTTTACGAATGCATAACAAATCTTATCAATGATAAACAAGTCTTCTTGTCGATTTTAAACAATTACCATCGACATACTACTTCCATTGGATGTCCGACCATGTCCAAGATGACTTACTATAAATAGTAAGTACGCCTAAAGTTGCCTCAAAACCCCTCAGAAAGACCTGCAACTGAAACTATGTAGGCCAAATGGCCTCTAAGTCCCTTTAATGTCCTGGTTAGCCTACGGGACCTTGGGGAAATAGGCTAACAACAACATCATGCTATGAATGCTAAAAAGGGACATTACATCAGAGCCATTCCGCACGATAGGAACTTGAGAAAGAAGAAGAACCGTATGATATAGGCATAGTCAGCTATACAACATAGAAGTCTGAGATCACTGTACTTGAAGGGAAGAAGATTCGAATACACCAGTAAACACAAAGGAAGGGTGATAGGAGGGTCGAAAAAAATAAAATAAAAAAAATGACAACAAATCAAAAAAGTTGAGAATGGAAAATGTATGGTTCTAGAGGGACAAACATAAATAGGTAATGAAGAAAACATAAGCGGTTGGCAGAAAGAGTGTGGGATTGGAAGAAAATCACAAAAAATGGTGTGTTTGTATGCCAGAGGTGGAAAGGGCACTAGAGAAGCCTTTCGAGAAGGGTGCTATGCTTTGAGACACTTGGAGTAGGTGTTGGACATGAGGCTGTCTTGGTGGATGCATAGAGAGCTCGGAGGAGCTGACCATCTAGTTGGAGGCAGTAGAGTGACACTTGGCTTAGTGTACCCAGGAGTGGAAGCATAGAAGGCGGCACAAGTGGCTATCAAGGTCAGATTGGCTAAGGAGATAGTATTGTGTTAGCAGAGGCTACATATGCAACGTGTTTTCGAAGATCAGTTTGGTGCAAGCATAGGAGGAATGTGAATATGATGTGACAGAAATAGATTTGTCTGATTATAGTTAGTCATAGTTAGTTTATTCCGTTTTGTTAATTTGTCTCAAATATTTTGTAATTGTTGTCTGGAGATGACTTTTCTTTTGAGGGGGTGATGTTGTTGGTAAATTCTATATTGTAGCCGATGGGTAGAATAGTATCTGAAAGGGCGCGTGATGGTTGAGACCCCCCTTCGGTAAGGTATATGTACACCATTCGGAATGGACTTTGCATCATCATTGTAATCAATCATATCAAATATTATAGTATCTTCTGTATACATGCGAATAATAAAAGGAATACTTCTGTGTTACATGTTCTTGTCTATTGTTTGAATGCATTAATAAACCGTTTACCCTGTACGTTAAACAATAATTATATTTTAATAAATGAACGAATTAAGTAATCGATTAAAAGAATATATAAAATAAAATAACTAAATGATCATAAGTAAATCAATAATATATCGATTTAATTGCTAACTATACTATCAATTAATTATCCAAATGATTCGTATAAGGGGAACAATAAATGATAATAGCTAATACCTAATCAAAGTCAAACTAATATATCAAATATTATTTTATATACACTTTGATAATCAAACAAATAATAAATAAAAATTAATAAACATAAGTTACTAAATATTAATAACTACTTCCTAAGTGCACTAATATTTCTTAAACACACCGCACAATGGTGGGACACGTCCACACGTTGGATGCCACATTATTTGAAAAGGATGTGACCTGTGGTTTATGTGAGTATATATATACCAAGCATCTCTCGGGGATATGAGCATGGAAGAGAGATAAAAACCATTCTGTGCGAATACTTATATTTGACATGGCCCATCGGCGGGAAAGACATGGAAATATCAAGCGTGCCAAACAAGGACAAATAAACATAGACATAAATTAATTCACTAACCCAATTTTCCTGCAAGGACTTGGTCAAACCATTGATTGGAGTAAACCAGAAGTTAATATTTTACATTGCTTGGTCATGTGGAACGAATAAGGGTGGGCCCTGACGGAGCCCCAACTATTCACAAGATTAAGACCTCCATTTATATTTTTCATTTCATTCATAGGATAAATTTTTATCTTATCAACTATGAGTCTTCTTGCTTGTTCTTAAGATTTATTTTTAAGCTTCATATCATTATTTTCATTCAGCAGTGCTGCTAGTTTTCAACCATTCAAACTATATGTTATTCTATGGATAAAGCTGCTCAGTTTTCATGTAGTAATCTCTAGTCAACCTAAAGGATTATGCATAGAAGAGAATGTGATAGTAACTGTAATGTGGATTGTATAGATGCAGCTTTAAATGATTGTGTCAGTGAGCTTTCTTTCAATGGGGAGGTTTCATGAGATATAGTTAGATGAGAGTGGATATATCCTAAGTGATATGGTTGCAAGGAATATGTCCATAGTAGAAAGACTTGTGTCATAAATGTTAGGTCTTCTTGAGAAGGCAGCAATGACTTCAAACAGCATAGCATAATCAGGCAGAATTTGTAGCATAGAACTATATGTGTACAAGATAAAATTTTGCCTGTGAAAGAGATTGAGATTATATCAGCCTGATCGGTGTTTGAAGAAGCAAGTAAAATGATTTATTCCACATATTTTCTTGACTGAAGTATGTTACATATATGGAAGAGTTTGAGGAACATGTGTAAAATGAAGCCACCTATTTTGATTGTGTATACAAAAGGAAGTTGATTACTGAGGATAAAAGGAATCTGTATGTCCACAGATACAAGCTGCCAGCCTGCTTGTTGATCCATAGAATGAGGGATTGGAAAGGGACTGTATTGATTCAGTTTCCTATAGGAATACTATTAAAAATATATACATCCACAACAACTACACCTAGAACTTTACCAATGTGAGAAAGTAGCCAAAAGGGATCTTACTTCAGAACTGTAAGACTCGGAGAATTTCGAGAAAAGATGACCAAGGGATGTTAAGGCTTTGATGCTGAAACTCACAAGATACAAGTTGTGTTTTTAACATGTCTTTGTCTGGATTCCCCCTGAACATGCAGGACAATTTAGTGGTGTGCCTGAGGATGCGAATGTTTTTTCAAATGCAGTCATGGAGACCATTGGGAGTAATGTCCAAACAAAACTTATTATCGAGGCATGGAAGAAGTAGCAACGATTTGAGGATCATGTGATATACATGAAGGCTATCAGCAATCATTTCCAGATATTCAGTCCTCATGAATAGTGAATTGTTTCTCTTCCAACAAAGCAAAAGAATGGGATCACAAGATAATTGTCAGTATATCAGTACATTCCGAATGAATTCCTATAGTGAAGAGATATCATTGGAAACTAAATGCAAAAGTTAGAATCATCAATCATAAAATATCTGGAATTTTAACAGTAGAGTTGCATCCTTTTAGAGGACCCTTGTTTAGGAGGGATGTGCAAGCAATTATGGTGATCCTTGGCCAAGGTGCAAGGGGCCAATCATAATCGTATGACCATTATTAAAGGATCTGAAGACTACCACGATGAGACTATTCAGGTATATGGAGCATGTGATTGGGAAGTAGTGCTACATACGAGCCATCCTGATGAAACAATGAACAAACAAATACACTTCTGAAAGTTGTCGTATCCTACAGTAGTCTCGTATCCTTCAGCAGCCTCCCAAGCAAGGATTTGTATCTATCATTATTTGATGATTTGTATCTAACGATGCTTCATGTGTCTTGCAGGTATGAATAAGCACATAGAGAGAGAGTGTCAGCTCAACATGGGATGAAGAAATACGTGCAGCAATATTGTATGAAGTTGCATCTGCATGTTTGGCGTTAGCATTACCATCAATACCCAGCCATGGAAAAGGTGTATCCAGTGCTCATGCTATTTTTGCATTGAAACAATCAAGTCTTTTGTCGAAATCCATATTCCATGAATGCGTGCGATGGCGGAGAAGGTATATATGATGCATTAGGGATGAAAGGGATTTACCCCCGATGTTTTGGTATCTCTCACGAGTATTTGAGGATCTCTTGAAATCGACGATGAAGGCAAAAATGTCCATGTCACAGTGCAAGAGGGAGAGTATATACAATGGAAGTTATAAAAATGATGCTGCCGGTTCTATTTTGACAGAATTAAACCATATTAAATGTTTAATATTGGTTAGTTATTAATTATGAAGAGGTGCCAAGTTTGGAAAAGCAACCGATGTCTTTTAGTTGTAGAATGGATATATCACAAATACCGATGTATGCTAACCTCATAGCTATGTTCCCCGTGGACGCATACCTGGCCTAAAACCCGACGTTTCGGAGACGGGGGGACGGGTATGGGACATCCCCTAGCTGTCCCCAAATGACCTTTTTTTTTAGGGGATGTTTCGGAAACTTGGGGATGTGGGGGGGAAAAAAGGGGACGGCCAGCCGTACCCTGTACGGAAAGGGGATGTCTATCCGTCCCTCGACTGTACCGGGTACGGCCGACCGTCCCCCTTTTTTGTATGAACATAACTTAAAAAAAAAAATAAAAAAAACTTTTAAAGCCTCCTTCTTGGTCGGCTAGTGGGCCCCACTCCTCCAAAAGCCCTAAAATGTATATAACTCCACACATTTAAGTTGTTTTAACAATTGTTTGGTTTTCATTTTATGTTGCAGCCTGCTGGAGTTTTCATTTTGCAAGTAGGGGAGATAATATTTTTGCTTCCAAGAGCTTGACCAAGGGTTTGATCTTTTATTTTGTCCACCAAGTAAGTATAAAACTCTTTGTGCTTCCATCTATCATTTTTTTAATAAATTTGCAGCTTGCAAAGTCTGATTTTTTTTTTTCATTGTTTCAGCTCATATATCTATTCAATTGCATATTTAAACACAATGAGCAGCAGTGGGAGTACAAGTAGTAGTAGTGAAGAAGAAAATGTAGGGGTTGATGTTGCTAGTAGTGACACTAGGCAAAAACCCGATCCTAAAGCTGATTTGTTTAAATGCCCTTCTGCCATTATGAAGAATTTTGCAAAGGGTCCTTTCAATAGGAAAAAACCTCTTCTCCAATATGTCACACCTCGGCCAAAAGATAAAAAGAATTCGGGAGGGACTAGGGTGTGGGATTGCTATGTTTGTCTTGATGATTTTAGGGGCAGCTATACAAGAGTGAAGTCACATTTTTTAGTTGTTTCATGCCAAGGAGTCAAAGTTTGTCCTAACCTAACTGATGAACAAAAATTAGAATGCCAAAGATTGCACTTAGAGGCTGAAATAGAGGGGCAAAATTTGACAGTTACATCACCATCCATTCCCTCACAATCATCTAGGCATATTTCATCTGTCATTGGTACTAGTGGCAACCCTACTGGGTCTAGAGGGAAGAGAAAGATGAGTAGTGGTGAGAAGAGCTCAGTGGAAAATATGTTTAATGCACAGGAAAATGAGAAGTGTGAGGCATCCATTGGTAGATTCTTTGTTGCTAATGGTATCCCATATAATGCAGCCCGTTCCACTTATTATAAACAAATGGTGAAAGATATTTTGAGCATGAATTCCTCATTTGTACCCTTCGGTGAACATAAGCTACGAACCACTATCCTAGATGAAGAGTACTCAAAGGTTGCTTTGTTATTTGAGGATACGAGACGCACTTAGGTTAGGAATGGCTGCTCTATTGTGATGGATGGGTGGACCGATGTTAGACATCGACCATTCATCAATATCATTGTCACATCCCCTGCTGGCTCTTATTTTTTGAGAGCCATAGATTGCTCAGGAAAGAAGAAGGATGCAAAATTTCAATTCACCATTTTGCGAGATGTCATAGAGGAGATTGGGCCCTCTAATGTTGTATAGGTTATCACAAATTCTGCACTTGTGTGCAAATCAGCCGGTTTGATGATAGAGAGTGCTTATAGGCACATATTTTGGACCCCTTGTGTTCATTCCTTGAACAATGCATTGAAGGACATAGGGAAGATTGAATGGGTGAAACAAGTGGTGCTAGAAGCTAGAGAAATGCAAATGTTTATTTGCAACCACCACACTTCACTTGCTCTATTCAGGTCCTTCTCTAAGAGGGACTCAAACCAGCCGAGACAAGGTATGTCAATTATAATTATAGTTTATTTTTAGTTTGTTTTAACTTTAAGTTATTTAAAAAAATTATTAATAAGTTTACTTACATGTGATGCTTTTAGTTTTAAATTTTAATCATTAATGTTTAAGTTTAAATTTTTAATTTTTAATTGTTGCTATAGGTATTGCACATATTTCATCTTGATGGAGAGGATGATTGAGGTGTATGAGGCCCTTCAATTGATGGTGGTGAATCCAGAGTGGGGACGATGGCCTCATTCTAAGTCATCTGAAGGAAAAACGGTGAGGCAAAGGATCTTTGATGAGAGTTGGTGGTCCACAATGAAGTAAGTTGCTGATTTTTAAATTTACTATTAGTCTTTTGCTTGCTGATTTTCCTACTAATAGTCTTAAAATTCTTAAAATTCTAATTTTAATTTTGATTTTTGTTGGCATCTTGATCTTGCAAATATATTTGCTCTGTCATAGCACCCATTGTTGATGTCATTAGATATGTTGATACTGATGCTCCTAGTTTGGGAGAGATCTATGAGACTATTGACAGCTTGTTGGGTAAGATAAAGAGAATTGTTGCGGCAAAGGATTCTACAATGGGCTTTTATGAGGAGCATATTAGGCCTATTGTGACGTGGAGGTGGAACATGATGAATACCCCGCTTCATATGGCAGCCTTTGCTCTAAATCCCAAATGGTATGCACAGTTGGGTGGAAGGGGCCTCCCATGTGATGATCCTTAGGTTTTGGATGGCTTCACAAGAGCAATTGATAAGATGTATTCAGCTCAAGATGCCTCTATTCTTCGTGCACAGTTCCTTGACTTCACCAACCTTCGTGGCCCAAACTTGGGTAAGCCACAAGCAAGGTTGGATAGATTTGTTTTGGCACAGAAGGATCCTATTGGATGGTGGACCTGGCATGGGAGAGATACCCCTAAATACTTGCTAGTCGCCTCCTTTCACAGGTTGCTAGTTCTTGAGCTGTAGAGACGAATTGGTCCACATATTCGTATATCCACTCTATCAAGAGGAATAGACTTACCTCTAAAAGAGCGGAGAAGCTAGTGACAGTGCATCATGCTCTTCGACTTGCCGATCGTCAGACTCCAGAGTATAGGCAGACACCAGCTTTGCGATAGGATGTTGAGTTTGAGGATGTGGCCTAGATAGATGAGGATGACACAACACTAGGCTTGGTTGGGGTTCCATTAGATGAGACTATGCTTCTTTTGGAGGATGACAGTGAGGAGGACTCTGATTTTGATGCCATGGTAGTAGAGACAGAATAGGAGTAGCAATCTGCTTCATTTTCTATGTTTTGCTTTTTATGTTGAACATGAACATGATTATGATACATTGATAATATGATACTTATCACTTTATGGCAGCCCTCTACCCTTTGGGCATATTTTGATTTTGATTTTCAGATTTATCATGCTTATCATTATGAGTCTTATGGTATTGACAATTGTTAATAACTTAATGTTCATTGTTCAATGTTCTTTGATACTGTATTGATATGCATTTTGACAATTGGGTACTAAAATAGTAAAATCGAATATTATTTCGTAGATGGCATTCAAATGTTGTATGTTATGGTTCTATAATGTTTAAATGACATGCTTTGTGCTTAGTTTCATATGATTGACATGTATATTTACAAATTTCAATGTATATTTTAAAATTTTCCTATATATATATATAGTCGTCCCCGTTTGCCGTCCCCCCAGTCCCCAAAATCGCCAAAAAAATTTGCTGTCCCAGAAACCCGTCCCGCCGTCCCTCGCTGTCCCTATACGGGAAACTCGAGGGAACATAGCCCCACAGAGTAATCCAATTAATACATAGGAAGTAAAACACAAAACATACCACAATACCAGTAGGCAAGCAAATGATTGTTTTATCAATACCAAAAACCAACATGAGTACATTACCAATGTTCCAAATATTTATAGATGAATCGGTTAGTTGGAACCCAACCGACGCATTTCTTCACCACCTAACTACCCAACCTGACTAGCTTTAACAAGTATTAAACATAACAAGTACTTTATTCCGGCTACATCTATCCCCCCAAAAAAGCAAGTAGTCTTCTAGACGACTTTAGAACATGAAACAAAAACAAGTTTAACTTCAAGAAGGATGGGAGGACATCCTTGTGCTCAGAGTTCCCCTTAGTAGTTGCAGGTCTTGCTCCACTATCTTCTGCTTTGTCGGAACACCTTGCAATACCCGTAGTGCGTCCAACTTTTTAGCTTCTGCCACGGCAACCTTGCTCTCCAAGTCAGCTTTTTCTTTGTTCCAAGCTTCTTGCATAGCAACTTTCTCTGCTGCCCACTACCGTTGAAGACTTTTTCTTTCTAGCTCCCAAACTTTAGCTAGGTTTTTCTCCTTTTGAAGTTTCAAAAAGGTTCCCCAAAAGGAAACCTCCATTGTTGTCAGTGCTTCTAAGAGAGGCGATTGTTCCTGTCCCATAGAAATGATAGAGCTGCCCGTCTATGTGTTAGCCATGTCCTCCTCTAATAGCCACCTTGTTCTAGTAGTTCCCA
Source organism: Cupressus sempervirens (assembly GCA_028749045.1). Taxonomy (NCBI): domain Eukaryota; kingdom Viridiplantae; phylum Streptophyta; class Pinopsida; order Cupressales; family Cupressaceae; genus Cupressus; species Cupressus sempervirens. The sequence goes on along the minus strand of CM053786.1, from coordinate 87,143,341 downwards.
ATCTGTGTGGCAGTCAGTTTGCATAAAGGCAGCCAATGCCTCTACTGCGGTAATGATGTTCTCCAGCATCTGCGCCCTGGCTTGCTACACAATCCTCCTAGTGGATTGCTCCATGGCATGAAGCTCAGTGAGGAATAGTTTGGCCTTGGCTGTAAAAGAGGCTGTGTCTGGTGGTTCCCCACGCTCACTTTGTATTTCAACTTGCTCCTCAGGAGCTGTCTCTATGGGTGAAGACACCATGCCTTCCTCTTCGAGTAACCTGTCCGCTTCCTCTAGGACGGTATCAGTCACATCCGCAACAGCTAGTGGCATCATGCTACCTTGGCTATGAATGTTCCCAATTTTCTTTTCTCCTCCCTACTGGCTGTACCACCAGAGGAACGAGATGGACTACTTCTGGACCTAGAGGTGTTTGTAGCCTCACTTTATGAGCACACTTCGTTTAGCACCTCAAGTCTATAACTTTAGTATGGGAGGGTTGTTCCGGATTGATAAGTGGCGCCATCTTCGGAACTGATACTTTGGAAGCCCCCATGTCGGGATTTGTTGCCTGCCACCTACTCCTGGTTGATTTGGCTTGGACGTATCTGCTGCCTCAGTTCTGTCAGGATCACTAGATGATTTCTGGTAAAATTCTAGAGGTTTTGCTACCCCTGTTGGAAGTGGTCCCTCCGTGGGTGCTAAAAATGTTACTGCTTGCGGAGTCCCCTAGAGATGACTCAGACAGATCTCCGCCTCCTGTGAGTCGGAAGAGGATGAATCCATATCGCTGCCTTCTTCTGAACTTGCATCATCCTCTTCCTCTTCTGCTTTTTCAATCACTGCTGTTTGTTTCGGTTTCTTTTTCTTGGGTTCACCTCCATTGTGAGATCCTACATTCAAGGTGTCCAGATGGAGCTAGTAGGTCATAGTTGGTTTATATGCTTCCACTCTACTAGCTAGTGCCAGTGTTCCCCAGTGTTTGCTATTCACCTGTGTGCGTACGGCCTTCAAAAACAAAGCCACCGTATGATGAGGCATATAAAAAGCTTTATGTTTCAGCTCCATGAATTCTTGAAGCCTATTAGAAAGAAATATAGCCCAGTTATATACCTGTCCTTTATACAATCCTTCTACTGTAGGTAACATCCATAGAGCAATGTCGGACATGCGGTTGCCCACAGTGAGCTTGCTTTTAACCAAATCTACCACACAATGCCATTCATTATTTGCTATGAAAATTTTCTTCAAACCCTGACTATTCTTCAAGATTCCTTCCCATTCCAGGCTTGTAAGATCTTTCCGACAAAATAATTTCAACCATTTTTTCTTGTCTTCTACTGTCAGAGAAATTTTTTCTACTTCTTGCCCTCTGTTTGGAATTCTGAAAACCCTACTTATTTCTTCTGCTGCATAAGAAACTTATTTCTCATACCCTGTGATTAAATTTCGTAATATAGACTCGAACTCTTTTAATTCAAAAATGGGCATGAAAATGATTTTATCTACCTCTGCTATACCTAATGCTTTCTTCAGAGGATGGTTTGTTGCTGCTTTTTCCCACCAAGTCTTGCACTCGCTTCCCATTACACTTTCAAATGTAATATTTTCAGCAGTAATGGTAATTTTCTATGCCACTTTCCCTTTACTCTTTGTCATCTTCCTCACCTCCTTTGCTGCAAATCTCTTCTTTTTGGAGTCAATTATGTTTCCCTTGCTCGGATTTCCAATGCATAGTTTCGCCATTGTGCGTCGCTGTGTTAGTTTCGAGATCTTTTGACCTGAATGTATATGCCACTTGTGCCAACCCTTCCAAAGTGATGCCTTGCAACTAACTTCCACGTGTTGTGGGCTCCGTATGGATTTCTCACATACCTCTGTTTTCCGTACTCGTGCAAACTTCTGTCATACGAAATTACTCAGGATGCCGAAACTGTTCCTTATGCTTCCTTGCCGTATGGGTGCCCATATGGATGAAAATCCTAGCCTTTGATGCCGTATGGGGTTGAATGAAAACCATACAAACGTGGCTGGAATTGATGGAAGTCATATGGAGTTCATTTGCTTCTGTCGTACGCTGCTCTATTCAAATGGAATATGACCCTGCTGTAGCTTGCTTGGGTTCCGTACGGATCTACATTGGTGCTGCCGCACTCTCTAGTTCTCGTACGGAATTAATGTGATGATGCCATACTCTATGTTGCTCTCGTATGAAATTGCATTGGTGATGTCCTGCTGTTGTACGACTTTCTTTGGTACCCTTTTGTACTGTCCACACAGCCGCCCTTTCTTCTACGACCGTCCTTCCCTTTCGTATGGTTGTTTGTACGACTACTCTTTCCTCCGGTCCAGCTGTCCGTACGACTATCTCTGCAATTTCCTGCTACTCACTGCAATTTCTTGTCTCTCACTTCCTTTTCTGTTTCTCCAGGTAACGTTGTGGTTAATGTTTTGTGACTCCCTCTTTTTATAAGGACTTGGTTCGATTTTTTCTCTTTTTGCTTTTCGTCCTTTTTCCTCTTTTATATTTATAAAATAGCTACTTGCCACTTTATTCCGTCTTTCATATGCTTTTAATTTAGACCCATTTACTAGGTCTTAGATAGGTTTGTTATCCAAAGTAGATAACTTTATTGCTCCATTCTCTTTTATCTTTGATATTTTAAATGGTCCGAGTCATTGAACTTTAAACTTTCTTGGTTTTATTTCATTCTTCCCATTGTATCTTAGTACCGGTTGTCTTTGCTTAAAATCCATTTTCTTTAAATGTTTGTCATGCCAAAATTTTCTTCTTTGTTGGGTGACTTCAGTACTCCATTGAGCAAATGTCCTTCTTTCATCTAGTTTGAGTAAAGTACATAGTCGCTCCTTGAGGCTCTCTTTATCCCCCAACCTCTTTTCAACTGCCACCCGTAAGCTTGGTGCTACATGCTCCATTGGCACAACCTCTTGTCTGTACATGAGGTAAAAGGGGATATGTCCAGTAATAGCCTTATATGTAGTTCTGTATGCCAAGACTGCTGCTGGGATTCGCTCTTCCCAATCCTACCCTTTGACTCCACAAGTTTTATATAGGATTGCCACTATTACTTTGTTCGTAGCCTCTGCTTGGCCATTTGCTCTTGCATAATAAGGATTGGATAAAGAATGCAAAATTTTATGCTCGTCATCCTGCTGATGGTGTGATTGATGAAATGTAATCCTTGGTCACTTGTTAGCTAGAGTGGAATCTCGAATTTGGTGACCACTTGCTCATACAAAAATCTGGCCGTGCTGAGAGCAGTATTGTCTGGAAGAGCTCGTAGTTCGGCCCATTTCATTAAGTACTTTGTTGCCACTACTATGTACTTACACCGATGGCCTTTGCTTACTGGTAAGGGTCCCACAAAATCTAGTCCCCACCGTTCAACTAATTCTTGTGGTTTGGACGGAAATAATGGCATGAAGTCTCTTTTGAGTGGCCTTCCTGCTATTTGACAAGTGTCACAACTCACTACCCATTCCCTTGCATTTGCGAACAATGTTGGCCACCATAGTCCTCCCAAAAGTACCTTCCTCGCTGTAGCATCTGGTCCCATATGACCTCCTGCCAGTCCTTCATGGGCCTCGCTTAGAACCCTTGGAATTTCTTCCTCCATTACACATCTCCTCAATATTCCGTCCGGTCCCATTTTGTATAATAACCCTTCAATTAGCTGGAATGTGCTACTTTTTAAGGCAATTTTTCTTCTTTCTGCAGTAGGCATTTCCTTGGGAAAGGTTGTTATTGATAAGTAGTGTCCAATTTTTTCGTACCATTGAGGTAATACTGCAATCCGAAATAGGTGTGCATCTGGAAAATCCTCCCACACCCCGCTACTCGAAGCTTCCCCTGACTTAATCCTTGACAACTGATCAACAATCACATGAGACTTTCTCGGCCTTACTATAATTCTAAATGTAAATTCTTGCAGTAGAATTAGCTATCTACTTACTCTTGCTTGGATCACCGGTTTATTCACTAAATACATTAGTGTTTGGTGGTCAAAAAAATGTAAAGGGTGTAGCTAGTAAGTAATGTGTGAATTTTTGCACTGCATACACCATACCTTATGCTTCCCTCTTCGTGGTATTGTAGTTACATTTTGCTTTCAATAGGAGCCTACTTGCAAAATACACAGGATGGTCCAACCCTTCCTTCCTTGTTTGTGTCAAAGTGGCACCTATTGCATAGTTGGAGGCATCCACATGGACACATAATTCTTTGTCCTAGTCGGGATATATGAGAATAGGGGCCTCGACTAATCTTTTCTTCAGTTCTTGGAAAGCCTCTTCCTTCTCTTTTTCCCACCCAAACCGCTCGCCTTTTCTAGTTAATCTTTCTAGTGGCACTAATACTTCGGCGAATCCTTTTATAAATCTTCTATAGTATCCCACATGACCCAAAAATGACTTGATACCTGTTACGTTGGATGGTGCTTCCATTTCCAAAATCATCTTGATCTTACCTAGATTTGTCTTTAGTCCTTCTTTGCACAAAATGTGCCCAAGTAGTCTCCCATGTGGAACCATGAACCTGCATTTTTTTGGATCGAGAGCTAATCTTGCTCTTCGACATTTGTCCATGCATTCTCTCAAAAGTTTGATGTGTTGCTCCTGCCCACTGTAGACCGACCAGTCATCTAGGAATGCTTTGAAATTTCCCACCGACATTCCATCGAAGATATATGGTATGATCTTCTAGAACGTAGTTGGTGCATTGCATAGTCCAAAGGGCATCCTATTATATGCATATACCCTGTCTTTGACCACAAATGTAATCTTTAGCTTATGTACTTCCGCAATGCTAATCTGATTGTATCTTGAAAATCCGTCCATGAAAGAATACATCTCATTACTACCTACCTCCTTTAGGATGCTATCAATAAATGGGATCGAAAATGGGTCTTTTATTGTTATTGCGTTCAAACACCTGAAATCTACGCATATTCAAATTTGAACGCCATCCTTCTTGAGTGATATAGCTATAGGCGATACCCATTCACTCGTTTGTACTTTGAATATTATCCCTGCTTCTAACATCTTTGTGATTTCTTCCCCAACCTTTTCTGCATAGTTTTAATTCATTCGATAAGGTCTTTTCCATACTGGTCTTGCTCCGAGTACCAATGGAATCCGATGGACACACAGTTTCAGAGGTACTCCTTTCAAGTCTTTATACGTCTAAGCAAAAATATCCTTATATTCCAAGAAGATTCTGAGGGCTGCCGCTTTTCAACACTGGGTCCCAATCATCTCATATCCATATTTCCTTGGGTTGATCTTCTTCTCCGAGGTTCAATGCTTGAAGCTTGGCCTCTTCGTATTCTACCTTCTGTTAAAAAATATGTGCAGGTGTCTTGTTGAGAGTTGCCATCCCTTCCTTATACTCTCTGTATCCTTCTGGGTATTGTTCCTTCGATTCAAATTCTTGTATCTCCAGCAGATTACATTCCGCATGGAAAACTTCATAGTCTCCCATCTGGCAATGAAATAATCCATTAAGGGAACTTGTGTCGTTTTTTGAGCATTCCTTGAATCTCAGTACTCTTTCCTCATCTGGTTCCATCTCTCCATAGCCTTCTTCATCGGAGTCTGAAGCCAAGTCCTAACTTACTGACTGGGTCTTGAGGTCTATAATGTACTTTCTTCCTTTCGACTCAATAGATAGGGTGTTTTGTTTCCAATTATGGGTAGCTTTCGTTGCAATCAACCATCCCCTCCCTAATAGAGCATCGTATCCCTTCTTCTCTAGAGTGATAACCACAAAATCAATAATAAATTGTTGTGTACCAACTATGACTTTTTGTCCCATCAGCATCCCTATACTCTTGATTCCATGTTGGTCCGCTCCAACTAGTTGAAATGTTGGAGGCCAAAGTGTAGGTTTCCCTATTTCCTTCCATGTTTCTTCTGATAAGAAATTTACATTGGAACCTCCATTCACAATAGTATTTGAGAGTTTACATCCTTGTATCTCCATCCTTACTACAACTGGTGTTCTTCCCATCCCTATGGTGAATAATGTATTATCTTCTGTGCGTACTTCTCCCTCTTTTTCTTTCTTTGGGGTTACCCCTTTCGGGTTTGGTCCCAGCGCCACCTGCAGTTGGGGTGTAACATCCGGTTTTCCCGGGTCTAAATTAGCATCTAACATACTCAAAGAATATAGTTATTACTTCGTTTCATAGGAAGGCAGTTATATCATTCATGTTCATGTGAATAAGATTTACTGTTAAAATTAGTTAGATAAAATTTCTTAACTAAAAACTTGAAATACCATCAAATGAAATTACTACAGAAATTGAAAACCACATACCTCGGAAAACTGAGATCGAAATCAAACTAGGGATGCTTCTGCAACCACCCGGGTTAGTCCACAAATACACTATAACAATTTCACATGACGACTATCATCTAAAAATTGCTATCGTAAAATCAAATGATAATTTTAATTAAATATCACTATATTTTAAATTAGGGCATCACTTACCACTGTATCAATTAGGGCATCATTTACCATCGGTTCATTTAGGGCTTCTGATACCGCTATATCACTTAGGGCTTCTGCTACCACAGATTCAATAAGGGCTTCTACTACCACGGATTCAATTAGGGCTTCCGATACCACTAATTCAAATAGGACTTCCAATATCACGGATTCAAGTAGGACTTCCGATACCACTATATCATTTAGGGTTCCAGTCATCTCTCAATCAATTAGGGCTTCAGATTCCTTTACTTCCAATTACTTAACTGTGACAATAACTCAAAATTAGAAAATATACTTATATTCGTTATTTATATAAATGAAAAGCAATCCATGAATCTATCTCTTATATCTAGGTGTAAAATAACAGTAACAATGAAATAACTCAATTTAATCTTACCTCATAAATAAAAGTGATATTACTTGTTTTCGTTAAACAATTGACTGTATTGCTTATCTCTGTCTAACTCATGACTGACATCTTGGGGAGAGGTGAAACATTGCCAGGGGCTTGACCACCCAACCTCGGACCACAACTTGTCCCCACACGATCTCTAACAAGAAAGACCCTCCCTACCCGGAATAGATAGGGGTCATTTTGCCATCCACTGGGCTTCTTGGTAATAAACTCACCATACGACTTGGCAACAGGAGATCACAATAACGGGAATATGCATGAGCTATTAATTAATTCATATTAAATGATAAATATTGAAATGTCATAACTAATACCAATTCATATTATTGATGATTCCTTTCTCACACCTCATCACCCATCTTCTTGGCTACACAACTGGGCGAGTCCCAAGTATTCAAAATTCTCAAAGCAGACGGCTCTATCAATTATTCAAGAAGATTACATACAACCATCATTTCACATTCTGTGTTTACATAAATTATGTTCTTTAAAGATTTTCAAAAATCGAATGCTTAATTACTTAATTTAATCATAATTGAATTCTCTTCCGCGTTCTTGCAGATTATCTCCACCTCTTCACCATTTCATGGCTTTTCTGCCGATGAATTCCTTGGTGTTAATATTATTTTGGATTGTTTGGAGAAGCATGATGATTTATAAAATCAATCAAGTTTTTAAACAACTGCTATTTGAATTTATAAATGATGTATTCTTAAGGTTACTCAATTAATGATTTCTAATGCACTTTAGAAAAAGCTACTACTAGTATTATATATTGATCACTAACTACTATGCCTAGCCGGCTATGGATGAATACTAAATCAGAAAAGAGAAGAGATGAAACATTTAAAAAAAAATTTATTCACAACATTGTTTACACCACCTTCACCTATGATGGCATCATTGCCTGGTGAATGCATTGGTGTTCCGATTTCTTGTTATCATCTTGTAAAAGAAAAATAAAAGAAAATGTATTTTAATTCTGAGATAAATGGTTATACAGAATTGGTAATCTTTCAGGGCGGAGTAAAACATCATTATGCAGATTTCATGAATTCAGTTCTATTAATTATCTTCTTGAATTTGTACCAGAATATATAGATATACGGCAGTGCTATGGTTCCTGTGTATTATTGGCACAAAAGATAAACGACTGATGTTATGATTTGAAAAGAAATAAGGAAGAAATCCGCAGATAATAATTGGTATTCTGCATGTTTACTATAGAGAAGGCATATGGAAATAATGCAAGGTATTTTCAGGGCCTTACATGAAACTTCTACTGCAGTTCGGCTTGCTCTGTTGCTAAGAAAAATACTTCCAATCTGAAACCTGTGGCAAGAAATATCAAAGAGATTTGAGACGGACAAATAAGCAGTAATAGAAATTGATATCCTTCTTAGTTGTCTTGAGAACCACCGATAGCAAGGAGACGATATGGAAATAAGAAAAAGGAAAAAAGATTGGGTTGTAATACGATATGAGACTATCAAAAGAAGAGCTTGACTTTACGACTTCTTGCAGTTACAAGAATCCATTCGAATTCCCAAGAAGTCTATATGAATTCAAAACATAAATTTGATTGAACATGCCAAATAATAATCAATTAAATGCAAGAATAATAAAAAGAAGAGAACAAAATTAGAAGATTAAAATTCGAAAATTATAATAATACAATTATTATAATTCGAACATTATTATAATCTTATTTGTAACATTACTTATTAATTATTAAATTATAATGGTGCCAAATCATTTTATTTATTAAATGCACGTGTATAAATTATTATTAAGATAATATGATGAAAGATAAATTAAAATCCTTTAAGATACGTTTTATATTTTAACTCAAATTATTTTAATTAAATTATTTATTAAATAGCTCATGTGGGTCCTGCAGATGTGTTATGTTCCAAGTCACTAGGTCTTCTACCCATTTGCTCAGTGATGGTGATGCTCTTGCTTAATTCTTTTCTGTCAATGCTTCCACCCCTTCGACGTGTTTTCTGCAAGGAAATTCTCCTGTAATTAAATTATAAATTATGTAATCATAAATATTTGTAACGTTTAACCTTCATCTCAATTCCATGAATTAGTGATTAACGATCATCTAACATATTATCTTCACTTGAAATCATAATGATTAACTATCTTATCGTTTTTCCAGATTATAACAAATTAAACTACCAACCGACTTCATCTGAACCTTAACGGCTATATTCTAAATTAGGTTAAAAATTGGGATGTAACATGGGGTAGTGTTTCTAATAGATCACCTATTTTCACTGGAATGGCAGTTTCTAGGACTTGCCGCACAATATTCGTTACACCTCTATTTGAAGTAGGCTTCTCCGGTTTTAACTTTCCTTCCTCTCTCATGCTTTCTTGAATGGGTTTCTTTGTTTCCTAAAATCTTTCTGTTTCTGTAGTAGTATCTGGATAGGTTAATTTTCTGGCCTGCATCCTAGTGACTGCAAGAATCTCACCTTCTGGATCATCAATGTCTAGCATATTTACTCCTTTTTGTCTTGGGCAATTTGCATCCTCGTGGTGTCCTAGCCCACACCATTTGCAAAGCATCCCTCCATTTTTTCCTCCACCACTTTGACAATCTTGTGCAAAATGTCCCCATTCATTGCATCTCCTACATTGAATCATTGGCCTCCCCTTGGAATCATATTGGAGTGGCTGCCGCGGTGTGTTGTTATTGCTATTATTATTACTATTATTGTTGCTTCCTCTCTGGTTGTTTCTGTATCCTCCTGGTGAGGCTTTTGTATTTATGTTCTTCAGTGGAGTGGAAGGAGGTGTGGATTGCCCCCCTTGGGTCAGGAATACATGGGCACTCCTTGCTTTCAAATTATAGGGGCAATCTTTAATTTTGTGCCCCAATACCTGACATATCTCACAGAATGATTTCTTCGGGCATGCTCCCTTAGTATGGCATTCTTTTTCACAATCCGTACACCAAAGTTCTCTTCTTTCTTTCTTTTCTAACTTGCTCCCTGCCACCTCCTTCATCAAGCACCTCAGATCTTTTCTCAGGGCTTAAATGGTTTTAGATTCTTCCTCACTCTCCTTCGAACTTTTACTTGAACTTCCATGCCTTCTTGCCTTGGAAGTTTTACTCTCGCTCTTTATGTCCATGGCATCGGTACATGCATTTGCAAAGGTTGACGGTGGGACTATCTTCATTTTTCTCCAGAGAGATGGTGTTAATCTTTCTATGAACCACTATTTCTTGAGTCCATTTGCCGTCTTGTTCTTTAGTTTTCTTATCAGCTCTTTCATTCTTCTACTATAGGCCTTGACAGATTCACTCTTCCCTCATCTTGTGTTATAGATTTCCGTTACTGTTTCATTGTCATCTCACAGGAGTCTGAATTCTTCCTTGAAGGCTGTGCGGATGTTATTCTATGTGTTTTTCTTTCCTGCCTTCAAGTCGGTATACCAATCAATGGCAATGCAACTTAATGTGGCTGGAAAGGGTTTTAGCCATTCCGTCATGTCATTTTGTCCATTCGCCTGCCATTTTGTTATACATGTTTTACAATGGCGAGCAGGGTCCTCCGAGCCGTCCCCTGTGAATCTTGGTAATTTTTGTTTGTCTATGGCCATTATTTGAACACTTCGCAATGGAACACCTCCCGATGGAACACTTCCCGATGACACACTTCCCAATGGAATGCCACCTTCGGATGGAACACTTTTGGATGGAACACCTCCCGATGAAACACTTCTTGATGGAACACCACCTCTAGATGGAACACTTTTGGATGGAGCACTTCTTGATGGAACACACCCTCCCGGTTGGAAGTTCGTTCTCGAGGAGGAACTATTGAAAGTATCCCCCTCTTCTTGACTTTGCTCCTATTGGAAGTCTCTGCCTGCCGGTGTCTCTGGGTTTTTGTATCCCAACTTCTTTGTTGGTGTCTCAGAGATGACCAGATTTGCTATACATTCAATTGTATTCTCGATCAATCCTTTCTGGATTCTCGTAGAATCCCCTTGTCCTCCTTTCCAGTTACGATGTATCTCCTCTTGTTGTTGGAGACGTAGTATCCTTAAGACGACTTCTTCCTCAGTTTCTTCTCCCTGTGCCTTCCTGGGATATATATTAGGAATCAGGGGCATGAATCGTTTTAATGTTTGTTTCCTTTTTTGGAATTTTCACGTTCTTCGTGCTCCCTTGTCCTTCGTTCCGCAAATTGTTGTAGTACTTGTTGTCTCCTCCTTTCCCTTTGTGTCTTCACTCTTTCCTCTTCCACTCGTAACAAATTTCGTGCTAAGAGGCGAGGGATCTCGCCCAGGAGATCATACACTACTGGTGGCACCGCAAGTTCATTGCGTACTGTACCTTCAGGGACCGTTCTCTCACGGGCTTCCCTTTGTACGTACTGATTGACCGCAACTTCCTAGGCCGTTACTAGATCCTATGTTAACTGATCTTCCCTAGTTATTTCCTCCTCTTCCTCGTCACTATTTGTTACTTGGATGAGCGGTACAAAGGGCCTTCCCATTACTCCATCCTGTTGACCTTCAGGTTCGGACTTAGGCAATGGTGCCAAAAATGTAGAATGGATATATCACAAATACTGATGTATGCTAACCCCACAGAGTAATCCAATTAATACATAGGAAGTAAAACACAAAGCATACCACAATACCAATAGGCAAGGAAATGATTTCTTTATTAATACCAAAAACCAACTTGAGTACATTACCAATGTTCCAAATATTAATAGATGAATCGGTTAGTTGGAACCCAACCGACGCATTTCTTCACCACCTATCTACCCAACCCTACTAGCTTTAATAAGTACTAAACATAATAGGTACTTTATTCCAACTACATTGGTCTTCTATAAATATATGATGTAAAATCAGACAAAGAACAATTCATATTAAATTTTTACATATCTTATGCACTTTGATATATTATATTCCTTCATTTGTAAAGGAATGAAATTTTGAACCAAGCCCATGGATTGTGGATTATTGAATAAATTTTTATGTGATTCTGGAGTCAAACTGTATTAGATAGATCATCCATAAGGAGTGTCTCCACTTCAATTTCATTTCCGGCATGATTAGTAAGAAATATTTATTTTATTTGCTTGAAGCTTTAGAGTTAAAATATTATATAGTTATGTCCTTTGTAATTATTATTTTTAATTTTATAAATAATTTATATAATAGATAAGTGGATAGGATCAATTATAGCATTTTAAAATTGAACATCATAGATGTTGAGAAATACTTAATTGTTTCCGAATCTATGTTCGGCTTGTGTCCAAACCACAGGAGTTAAAGTACATTCTAGACTTTTTTAAAAAATTGTATCCATATATTTGATTTGTCGCATCTTGATTATTAAATTATTTATAACTAACGTGCATAAATTTTTATAAAGTTGTATGTTTTAAACTTGTAATATTGACTCTATCGCCCTTCGGCACTGGTCTATACTTTTCATAATGTGCAACCCATACGCTGACAATTATTTCATATCTTTCCTTTAAAGAATTAATATATTCATTTGTTGCATTAATCTATACTTATTCTTATTTGAAAACATTCATACATTATCACATCTATCTATTAATTCATAATCTTCAAGTTTAAAGTTTTTCTATAATTCTTTCCGTTAGGAAAACTTTCAATACATTCGTGTTCTAATTAATCTGCTATAAGCGTCTTGGATCTAAGTGTTTTGTCCAGGATCAGGTTCATCTGCCTTGGTTTTGCAGAGCCAGAAGCGTAGGGAATTTAGATCGCGTCGATCAATCCGTCAAGTTGGCCTTAACCGGTTGGATATCCCAGCATTAAGTAGGCAAGGCTTGTAGGATTCCATTTGCGGTTTTCAAAATCAATAGGCCCGAAAGCAAAGGGAAGTCAGACCATTTGGCATACTTGACATCATAGGTTCTTCCATCATGGAAAGACCAATGCAAATCAAGGGGTACAGGTAGCAAGACCCCACTATATCATGCACAATGACGACAACATATGTTAGCATGAATGCTGACGATATTTTTGTTTGGGAGTATCATAGTAGTGCTGGAGACATAATTTGGAGCTTATGTGTTACATTCATGACAGTGTTTGTCATTGATGTCAACATATACCTTATTTGGTGAAGATTTTCAGAGTTACAAAGGTAGATGCATTCAACACAGTTAGGATTATGAGTTGTGTTTTGTGCACTTAACTAGATATTTATCCATGCTTATAGATGCTATAGCTAACTACACAGACACAAATATGGAAATATGACAGAGTTATGCGATGTTTTTTGAAGGTTGCTTTCAGGGAGAGTTTCGAGAAAGCGGTTACTAATAAATTGATTATATCTTTTAATAGAGATGTAATCTGGTTAAGCGAGCTTAGAGGAAGGTTAGAGACATGTTGAAGATGCTATGTTCTAGATGGCGAAAACAAATGTTCATTTTGTGAGGTTTGGCAAAGACTATTTGCAAGATGCTCTTTGTGAGCCGACTATTGCAAATATCTTTGAAAAAGAGTATAATTGTAATGTAATGTGTAATGTAACATCTTAAGGATGTCCTATATTATTATTGTAAATTGGGAAAGCCTTAAGGCCGACTCAATATTTGTTTTAGGACTTAGTATAAAGGAAAGATCATTCTTTTTGGTAAATCATCATGTGCGGTCTTATGCATTGAGATGTTTGGTTATGCGAACTTGGATGCGAATTTGTATTTGATCAGAGTAGAGATTATGTTGAGGATGTACTGTGAGCTTCAAAGCAAGTATATTGGCAAAGGAGTTGTTCTTTAGTCAGTTCAAAGATCTTGGATATGCTTATTTGAAAGATTGTCTAATGAAGAGTGCTTTTGAGGCTATTAGAACAGTGGGTTTAGTTGTCTTCTTTTCAACTCCTAATAGGGTTGGTACAACTCCTAACTAGGTTGGAATCTCTTAATAGGGACTCAAAGTCTCCTAACAGGGCCTCATATGTATTGATTGTGTTTCATTGGCTCTTAACAGAGTCTATCCTTTCACAAGGAATTTTTATATTAGTACATCATCTTGTGGGCGTCATTCCCATTGAGGTTTTCCCTCTGATCAAGGGTTTCCCTAGTTAACATATTTAGTGTTATTGTGCATGGTTATCTTTCTATGGTTGATGCATCTATGTTTACATGTTTCATAATTAATAAAGTTGTTGATAATTACATATGATTCACAACCCCCCCTCCCCCCCCTCCCCCAGTTATCTTGGTGGACTTGACTTTCTAACAATATATTATAAAGGTATGTTAAAGGATTTATAATCATAAACCATACATGTTTATAATTGAGTAAAATCTCACATATGATCTATACTTTAAGTTTATACTAATAATAATAAGTGTCTTCTAATATCAACCCTAATAATGGTCAATTATGGGATCATTTTAAGACATACTCATAATAAGATTGAGATATTTTTCATAGACTACAAATAATCAAAATAATAATGTCTTCAACATTATTTAATTATGATTAGAAAGTTACATTGTTACCAAGGAGGGGCTTGTCTAAGTCCAAGCAATTGGATTTTGTCCCAAGATAGGGTAGGGGTCAGCGACCTATGATCCTTTGGGACACGGGCTTGAACCTGTAAACTTTGAGGGACTCCATTACACATTTGGCATCTAGGTAACTTGGATAACACCTATACCTTTTGTTCCTAAATTCAAGTAATATCATTCTTATTAAGAAAAAACTTGGTTTCCAAGATTATCATTACAAGTAATTAGTAAATGGGGAGTATCTTCAATATTGTTATTTAATCTCTAGTAAGAAGTGTACTATGTTATCAAGGAGGAGCTTGTATAAATCCAACCGAAGGGTTTGCCCAATAGAGGGTAGGGGTTAACCGTTAGAGTCTCGTAAATCTTCGTGAAACGGGCTTGGACCTGTAAACTTTGAGGGAGTCCTTAGATGGTATCTAGGCAACTTGATTAGCATTTGTACTCTTTGATCCTCAATTCAAATGATAATAACATAAGACAATTACTTCCTAATCATAAACTCAGATTTTCAACATTAAATGACTCAATTGAGTAATTTTCACGTCTAAACCCTAAAAGGGGACATTATAGATAATCAAAAACTTCTCTCTTCGGTTTGGGGTTTCATCTACTTTGTTTTGCTATTTTCCTGGACACTGTTTGGTAGTCCCGTTGTTGGTTGTTCCTTTGTTGTACTGTTGCAGTCCCTTATATCCTCTTTGTGGTCTCTTGTTGGACATTTATAAATTTATCTTCTATTTATCTTATCTTATCTCCACGCGAGAACTTTACACAGTTTGTTGGCACATGAAACTCCTCGCAATAAGTTGAAATATCGCAGATATATCTATGATATTTCAATCTATTGTGTAGATGATACAACAGTTTCACTAACCATTTGGATATTAAGTCAGCTGTATGAGCTGATCAAATTTTGACAGGATTTGGCCACAGCGTCTGTCATTTAAACAAGGAGGCAGAAAGAAGATGAGGAAACTGAGGTGATTCAAGTAAGAGTTCAGAAGAGAGTGAGGAGAAATAATAGAATTTCAGTCAGACACTTCGACACCATAGAAGAATGGAAGAAGTTTTTTTTGATAAGGGTTGAAGAATAGAAACAACTGCTTTTTAAAAGAAATAATAATTTGATGAAAGTTGGCAAGGCACTGTAGAATAAAAAATGTCATCTTGAAGAGGTTACTTAGAGCAGCTCTCTCAATATATTTCACCAAAGTAACAACGATATCATCTATTGGGGGGTCGGTATCAACTTCCATTTTACAAGGTTTTAGTTGGGAAATATGAGCTTCTAGAGCTCCTAATCTCAATTTTCCTGGCAGCTACTAATATCGTTGAGACCAATTTCCTTGATAACATTGAGTTGAACTCCTTAAATTAACCTTTAAACAAGTGTCATTAATATAATTTTAAACTATCTTTTGTATCTAGAAGGCATCCTTGATAACAAACTATCATATAATAAGAAGAAAGAAATTATATTAATGTCCGTGAATGACCAAAAATAACAGCAGAATCTTGTAAATTAGTAGAAATAAGAGATTGTATTAAATTGTATTGATATGTGATGAATTAGAGTGAGATAGATGATTATGGATATATTAAGTAAGCTGTCACCTTAGGTAAAGGCTCTTAAGTGCAAAAGCTATCAAGCGTTATATCTTAGCAGATGCTAAATGTAAATCTTTTTTTATCATAACAGTAAGAGTACTCACTTTGATATAAAAACATTCACATTGATATAAAAGCAGGTGCAACAGCATCCACCTAAAGTTCTGCAAAATAAATCTTAGATTGCATTTAGTCACATTCTTTACCATTGAACTTGTTTATTTTAAGTTTGGAGTGGAGGTTGCTTGTTTATTATTAAATTTTCAAAACTGATATTATGAAACTTGAATTCCATCAGCTAAAACTATAAATATAATGCTGTTCTGTTACAGATTCTTGGAATTATTGATCAGCCTATTTTACGTGAAAGATGGATTGGAAAGATTGGAGAAAAAAGTACATTTAATGGACAAGAGATTTCAACCCGCGCATGCGATTCCCTGGCAATGGCCTACATGTATGTTAATCTCATCCAGAGATCAATGCATGGATATCATAATCAAGGCATTTCTTACCTTCATGTAATGTATATGTTAAGAGTGATTGGTTGGAATATCTTGGTCTTATGTTTGTATATCTCTTGTTGCATTCTATTAAATGTTGAAACTTGAAAGCCTATTGAATTAAACTATTTCCTCTTGAATTAGTGATTTCATGTTTGCCATGCTTCTTATTGGTAATTTTCTTATGGTTAATTTTGAGATTACCTTGATTGATTGTTTTTTAACTTAAAATAATAAATTATTGTGACAGGAATATGCACATGTTTACTTTTGGCATGCTAAATATTGTGTACAAGGAAATTGGAGTTTAGGGCCTTTTTTCTTGGACTATATAAGGATTGTCAAATTATTAATTAACTCTCCTCTATTGTAGGATAACTAGGTCATTGCATATATAGCTTTTCCACATATAAGGTTCTTTTAAATTTGCATTGCACATATTTTCCTCCCTTTCTGTAGTTTTGTTTACTTTAATCACATGCCCAGTCTCCTTTTCCATTTTAGGTATAACATTGTATATAGTTGAAGCCTATATTTTGCAGCATGCCATTGCTTTCCTCAGTGTAACATGCAAGAGGCTCTCTTTTCTTTTTGACATGTGACAATTATGGTATGAAAGATGAACGAGATAAAATTGAGTGTTGTAGATGCACAAACATATAGTGCACAGACGTCTTTGAACATCAAGAGGGACAAAATGAGCAAATACTATATGCTCACCTAGAGGGAAACATAATCAAAGAGAATATTCTTACAAAGTCATTGATCAATCATCTCTAGTTGTTTTCGTAATACATGAAGCAAATGACAGCTACTGTGTTGAGGGAGCCTTGGCATCTGGTGGAGAGGAGAAGCATTACCATGGGCTTAACCTCTCAACCACAGACCTTTACTTGTCCCCACACAATCTCTTTCGAGAAAAGGCCCTCTCTACCCCGAGATTAGGCTTGGGGCACCATGGTTCTGCCACCCAAGCATCCTGGTGCTAGAGTGTCGACTAGGTAGCAGACAAGGCTGTGGATATCCTCCATCAACTTCCCCTTTGTCAGCTAGTAGTTTGACCTCTAGTGATCGTTGTGACAAGCATGCATTGACCTACCTTGGCCAAGGATTTTAGTGGGCTACTAATTATGCCTGATCACCCACCGCTCAACTTGACAACAAGAGTTATATATTGGACACCCATGAGCTAACTCAGTTTTCTTTATGCATTTTTATAATTAGATACTTTCATTTCTGATCTCATCTTGTTCTTATAGGGATGTTCTCTCCTCCCACCCTTTTGGCTTGACCATTCCGGTCCTTTTGTGTGCTTCCTAGGAGATCTCGTGATTATATTCAATTCTGGTATCAATTTGTGTATTCAATATTCAATGTCATTGTTCAAAATCCTTTTCATGGCACCATGTGTTGTTCTTATATCAGAGGCATATTGCCAACACCTCTGTATGAGCCAACATGAATAATTATACTCACAATAAGTATTTCAGTGCTTGCATAAAACATATCATACACAAAATCTGAAAGTAGAATATACATATGGATTACTCGCAATGATCATGATGACAATTTATGATTTTCAAAACAATATTATCAGTATACAATCCTTATGCTTGCAACATAACAAGGAATAATCAATGCATAACCTGCTATAGGAGTTGTGCTGCCTTGTGCGGTTAGAGATCAGTGTTCTCGTCTAGTAGATGGAAATGATAACTTTGTAAAAATGAATGCAAGGAAATCTTGGCAGGTCTGAGGCTATATGCTAGGCTGTTGAAGGAATATGAAGCTTGCTCCCAATGAATTTTGTTGTTATCATAGTCCTTGGCTTATTCCTGTGAGGGAGATTGAAATCGCAGAGCATTAAAGAAGCTTGGTAAAAGAATGCTCGCATAACCTTGGCATGAACATAAATAAACAAACCCGCAAATGCATGCTCGGTTACAAGAAAGGCTGATGTGGCAAATGTAAGGCCAGATATTGGTTCCATAAAGAAATAATATTTCTAGTTGATTCAAATAAGTAACTCTATCGATTGAAATATTGAAAAATAAAAACGCAATGGAAAGATGGGCAATCACTCAAAACAATTAAGAGCAAATATTAAAGATAATTATAAAGGTTCTCCTTCCACATGATTTTAAAATTATATTGGCAACATGGTATTTGTGCCACCTTTATTTGTACGTACATAACACAACGATCTTTGATAGAAAAGGTAATAATTTATATTATTATTTAAATGCTTAATTTTCTTCTTGATAAGTGTTATGAACTGATTGGTTAGCTCATGGTTGTCCAAGGTATACTCTTGCTTGCCTAGTCATTAAATTCTTAGCCAAGATGGTTAGAATCCATACCTGATGCCCTATCAGTGGACTTTTGGTGTTGAATCCCTAGCTCCCGTTTAGCAATACTTCCCCCTTCGTCGTGTTCAACAATAGAGAAGAATTTTGATGATAATAACATATTCCTCAATTTAAATCAAGATAACTATAATAAAGAAATTATTTTTATAATCATCATAACAGCTAACCACCATTTCAAATAAGCAACTAACTTTTCCAAAAATAATATGTATTCATTTTCTATTAAAATTGTAACGAAAAACTAACATGTCATCTCTACAGGTTTTAAAATGAACAACCATATTTCCATTTCACATGATCATAATATTCAATTGATTTACTAGCCAACTGACATTCACATGAATTACATAATGACTATATGATATTTTAAATCGAGTAAAATTTGGGATGTAACATACCCTTCCCCTTGTGTTTCATCTCTGCGATGAACTTTACAATCTAAAAGAAACAAAGCATTCTAAATAAATAAAACAATACAAATTTCTAGGTTGCATTCCAACATAGTCTATTCATAGTTCAAATCCTTGAGAAAAGATGAGGAAATTTCTGGAAGATCTCATCAAAGTCTTCCCAAGTAGCATATTCCTTGGAAAACTGATCCCACTGGACCTTGCACTAGGTTATGTCCTGATATTGTAAGCGAAGCTGATGCACCTTGAGTATCCTGGGCGGCTCTACTTCCACCACCCCTGGGTCTTGTACTTGTAAGAGGTTCTAGTCAATTACATGCTCATGATGGGTGATATATTTCTTAAGATATGATACATAGAATATATTATGTATTCTGGCAAGGGCTGGAGGTAATGCAATTCTGTAGACTATCGGGTTTATGACTTCTAACACCTTAAATGGTCCCACATATCTCAGGGCTAATTTGGCATGCCTCCCAAACTTGATAGTGCTTTTTTGTGGTTTTACGTTCAGGAGAACCTTTTCTCCTACTGAGAATTCCTAGGGTATTCTTTTTGCGTCTGTGTAACTTTTCTGTTAGTCATTTACCTCCTTTAGCCTCTGACGGATCTGAACTACCCATTCTTCCATCTCTGGAAGCATCTCGGGTCCAACAATGATTCTATCTTCAATTTGGTTCCAACTCATAGGGGTTCTCCACTTATGCCTGTATAGGGCCTCAAAAGGTGCCGTCTTGAGAGCAGATCGGTAAGAGTTTTTGTTTAGTGGTAAAATGGAAGCACTTTAAATGAGATGTAGACTTCCACTTTACATAGTCACTAAGCCATTTAAAAGTGTGAGGGAAAGAGGGGAATTTTCAAGTACGATTCCACTTATGATCCAAATTAGATTAGCCAAAGGAAGAAGGGAGCTAATACTAAATTCTAATTGTAAAGAGGAATGCAATACAAGGAAACATACTCTCTTAGGCCCTTAATTGGATAATGTGAATGTGGAATTGAACTAATTACTAGAATAATGTAAATCTAGATGCTATATAAACACAATTAGCCCCATTAAGATGCAAATCTAGGGTAAAAATATGAAAGAAAATTAGATATAAATGACTCACCTTGAAATGTGTAGAGGAAGATGTATTTTTGCTCCAAAATTCGTAGATATGAACTGTATCTGAATATTCGTCCGTGGATCTTAGAATGAAACGATGAAAGGAACAAAATCCAGAAATCTCCTTGGAATTTGAAACTAAAGGACTAGGTTGACTTGGGAAGATGTCCTACGACCAGGTTGACATAGTCCGGTGATCTATGACTGAAGACTCCAAAAAGCTTGTGAACAATAGGTTCCAGATCTATAATCCTTTTTGCTCCCAACTTGCAAATCAACACATAAAAGAAAGGTTTGGGGGTTGGGGTTTGATGAGGGCTTGCCTTGGTCAAGCCCTAGGTTAAGGAATTAACCATAATTGAGAGATGTGAATGTAAATGACTGAAAGAAATGATAAATGTTAGGATTTACCTTGCTTGCATGTATGTAAATGTAATATAGATCTTGAATTAGGAATGTAGGGTATCTCTACTCTTTGCAATGGATCTACCATAATCCCATCATGGTGCCATGGATATAAAGGTGCATCAATGAAGAAGCTAATGAATGCTTCAATGTAGACACACGGTGATATAAATAAGACACATGAACATTGATTACATGACTGCTACTTAAAAAACATATCATACGCTGAAATGGTAGAGATAGGATGAAGAAGTAGCCCTTGATCAATTGCAAGACTCTTATACAAAGAGCATAGCAGAAAAACAACATATATAACCAGATCATCATCACAAATAAGTATAAGGCACTTAGCACATGTATGAAGATTCTATCGTAGGTACATATTTCAACACTCCTCCTTAGTAAGAGAGAGTCTTCAGAGTGCCATCTCATGATAAGTACACATTGTTGCAACCATAAATAATGTCAATACAAAATTAAATCATAAATATTCACAATACAAATTGTTATCTCAGCATAACAATATTCACCATAGCTACTCCTATAGGTTGAGATAAAGAAACAACAAATAAAGTTATGGAGTCACACTCCCGGAGGGTGGAAGAAGGGATTTCACCTCAAACTTCTCTTGCAAAGAACAACTCATTAACATAGGATTATATCTCGAATTTCTCTCGCAGAGAAAAACTCATTAACAAAGAATTGCATCTTGAACTTCTCTTGCAAAAAACTCATTAACGAGGGATTGCACCTTGAATCTTGTCGCAGAGGAGAACTCATTAACAAGGAATTGCACCTCGAGATTCTGTCACAGAGAAGAATTCATTAATAAATTAAAGGAATGACTGAAGTTGAAACTCTCTTAGTAAGAGCATCGTTTTGGACTAGACCAAGCTCATCTCGGAAACAACAAAACTTCACTCTCAAAAGTGGCTTGGTGAGACTGTATGTAGTTTGCTCCTCTATAGAAATGTACTTAAGCTCAATGGCTTTCTTTTGAACCATGTCCCTCAAATAATGGTATTTAATTTCCATATGTTTGTTTTTGTCATGATAAAATGGATTGACCGAAAGCTTCACACAACTTTGGTTATCACACATAATCCCTATAGGTTCAAAAGGCTGTCCAAATAAATTTGCAAGCAATTTACTAAGCAACACAACTTCTCTTGCAGCCACATATGCTGCAACAATAATTTGCTTCAGCTGTCCTCTAAGCTACACAAGATTGCTTCCTGCTGCACCATAAGACCATGATGGGGCCTAGGCTGGAACAACATCCTTAAGTACTCTTCCTGTCAGGCACACACTCTTTCCAATCGGAATTAGAGAACCCTTGCAAGTTCAGTTCTATACATGAAGAATATTTCAATCCATATCCCACTATACCATGTACATATCTCAAAATATGTTTAGCTACCACAAGATGAATTTGCCTTGGTTCACACATAAACTAACTCAAAGTATTAACTGCACAACACATGTCAAGTCTTGTATTCACCAAATACATCAAGGAACCAATTAACTTTCTATACATAGTCAGATCAACCAAATCTGAAGAGATTGCATCCTCATGTAATGTCCTTGATTTAGCAGGTCTCCGGAGTGTGGGTTTGTTAGCTCATTATCATGACCCTCATGAGCTGATGTCTAGTTTTGGGGGTGTTTGTCATGAGATTGCTATTTTTGGACTTACTATTTTTAGTAAATCACTATTGGTGAGTTGCTATTTTTGGATTGAGTAGTTCAGGTAGGATGGTCCTCTGATTTTGGATATTTGATCTCTCTGGGATTCTTTATTGACGTTGTTTATCGGTGAGCTTGTTGGCTTAATGATGATTTAATTCACATTTAATAGTCATATTACTTTATATTATAAAGTGTTATAACTTATATTATAAAGTTGCCTTTTAAGTGGAAGGTGTGAGAATGAAGCTGGATGGCTCAATTTGTGTTATAAATACAACTTTTTGCTGAGGAGAGATCATCTTGAATATTATCTCTCATGATTATCTGGCTGAGGGTTTTTGAAGATTTCTGAGAATTCTGAAGTCTGGTGTCTGCAAATTATGCTGAGGTATATAATTTGCAATTCTCTCCTATTGTAAATGCTGTGATTAAGGAGATAGGATCATTGTTTCTGGCACTTGAAATTGGTGAAGGGTTCCATTATATTATTTGCAAATTCTGGAAATTATCTAGAGGGTGCGATTTCTACAATAAATGGTGAGTTCCTGGAAATCCACGTGGGGGCTTGAGGAAGTTTTTGGCATGGAAGAAGCAAGGCGATTCAACTCCCAGCATATACAATTGTAGATTGAGGGGCTCCTGGCATATTTTTTGACCCACGGCTACATTATCAGCCCTGCGATTAACATTTCTGGGCCTGCATTTCATTACCTAAGGCCTGCGTTTTCAGCATTTCATTGTCTAGAAAGGGCCGCAACCAATTTGGAGGTTGGCATTGGCAAATAGAAGGGTCTGTGGTTTTATTTGGTGTTAATTTTTCATTCCTAGGCTAGGGAGAATTATGATCAGCTTGGACATCACTTGGTTATGCTCTGAAATCAGGTTCTAATCTGAGTTTTGTAAATTTTCCTTTCATGCTAATTTAGCAAATTGATTTTATTTGGAACTGGAAATCCATTGTGTGAGCCTTATTTATTTTTAGTTATTTATATTTGCAATTCTGTGATATCAAAAAAACCAAAAAAATACATGTATTCCAAAACTACAAAAAAATCCAAAAAATACCAAAATATAAAAAAATCAGTTTGTTCTTCAGCATTCCAGTTAGAAGCTAGTTCAGGTCATTACACCTCATGTAACTTTTTCAGAGTTGATAGGAGTCACCATAGATTTACACTCTAATATGCCAAATCTTTTCAAAATATCAATTGCATATTTACCTTGACTTAATATCATTTCATTTGATCTTTGCCATACCTCAAGCCCAAGGAAATAGTGCAACAAACCAAGATCTTTCATTTCAAATTCTGAAGCTAATTCCTTACATTTGACAATGAGATCACCATTACCAGTGAGAAACAAGTCATCAACATAAAGCACAATAATCAACACTTTGTCATTATGTACCTTAAAATCTAAATTCAGTTCTGCATCATTCTTATGAAAATCCAAACTTAGAAGATAGTGATCAATTCTCTCATACCAAGTACGTGAAGCTTGCTTAAGGCCATACAATACCTTTTCAACCTGCATACATGAGACTCCCTATCATGAATAACAAAGCCTTTGGCTGTTCAATGTATACTTCCCCTTCAATTACCCCATTTAAGAAGCTTGTTTCCACATCTATTTGATAAAGTTTTCAGCCCTTCACTACCACAATAGCAATGGTGGTTCTAATGGAAGTGTAACGAGCTATGGAAGCAAAATTTTCTTCATTGTCTATGCCTTCCTTTTGTGAAAAACCTCTAGCTTCTAATATGGTTTTATGTTTTTCCATACTTCCATCAACTGCATGCTTAATTTTAAATAACCATTTTGAAGAATCAACTGATTACCTTTAGGTCTTGGAACAATTTTCTATACATCATTTTTAATGATTGATCGATACTCCTCTATCATTGCATCTTTCCATACTTGCTGACTTGAAGCTTCTTCAACATTGGAGTGTTCAGATTCTATAATGTGACTCATCAAAGCTGCATAACTAGCATACTTATGAGGCCTTTTACTCTGTTTGAAAGTGGCAAATGAGGCTGCATATTGTTCAGCTTCTTCCGTAATGTTTCTGACCCACAAAGGTCTTTCCTTGCTGGCTGAAATATTATGGGACCTACTGAAGTATCAATAGGATCTATTGGATTGACTAGATCAACGAAATCGTCCAATTCTGAATTCTCCCTCTGAATCTTTGAAGATGGATCCAGATCAACCATATTTAAATCTTGAGAATGCTCAAAGTCCTCTCTGTCAAATTCCATGTTAGATTCTTTTGATTTCTTACAACCTACATCAAAAGAAATATCCCTGTTGTTTTTAATTTGCTCGTCTTGGAAAGTAGATTCTGCATACTTTTGAAAAATCACTATAGCCAACAAAGATTTCTTTCCTTCCCGAAGGTTCTAACTTTTATCTTTTCTCTTTAGGAACATGGATATAGATAAGGCAACCCAAATTTCTGCAATAAATTATATCTGATTTAACCCCTGTAAAAGCTTCTTTTGGTGTCATGTTGTTTAGAATCTGACGAGGACTTTGATTCTGAAAATGAATTGCTGTCCTGCAAGCTTCAACCCATAAGAAAGTTTCAAGGCTGTGATCATGAATCACGACCTTCATTGCCTCACAATTGTTCTGTTCTTTCTTTCAGCTACACCATTTTGTTGAGGATTATAAGGAGCACATAACTGCCTCTTAATACCAGCTTCATCACAGAAATAATGAAAGATACCAGACACATACTCTCCTCCATTATTTGATCTCAATATCTTAATTTTCTTTTTAGAAAATTTTTCAACAAGAGCCTTGATCTCTTTGAAATGGGACAACACTTTATTAGATTCCTTAGACTTAAGAAAGTAAATCCAACAATTATAAGAAAAATCATCTATGATTTAACATAGTACTATAAATCAGTAAGAGAAGCAACTGACTTAGGACAATATAAATTAGATTGAATTAACTCTAGGATCTCTTTAGCTCTACTTTCACTTCTATGAAAAGAACTTTTAATGCTCTTACCTAGAGCACATCCCTTGCAAACTTCATGATTTTGGTTCCCGTTTGGAATACCAATCACAGCCTTCTCTATAGAAGATAACATTCTAAAATTAAGATGACCAAATCTCTTGTGCCACAGTTCACTTGACTTTTAAGTATCATGAGCTAAAGCTTGAATGGTGTTAGCTGAAAGCTTGTATAGACTGTTACGACGAACTCCAATCTGATGAGCTAATTGAATGTTGGAATTCTTTTTCTGTGCAAATACCTTCCATCAACAAAAGCAATATGATAGCCTTTGTCTTGCAATGCTGATATAGAAATCAGATTCCATTTTATGCCGGGGGCAAAGAGGACATTACCCAAGTGAAGGGGACACAATCAATTTCCAGTATAGCAACAGCACCAAATGTTTACCGTACAGGGTAAGAAACTTAACACATTTAGTATAGCACAATTCAACACATAATAGATACTCTATTCATATATACACTCAGTGATTACAATCCGAATGCAATGACTACAATGATGATTCCAAAGTCCATCTCAGACGTGTACATATACCTTTCCGAAGGGGTGACTCAAGCGTCACGTGCCCGTTCAGATACTATTCTACCTGTCGGCTACACTATACATTTTACCGACAACATGAATAGCTTGCATCATCTCCCATTTTGACTTGAAGGTGAGAGTCATCTTCTCTCAACTTGAAGAGGTATTTTCAATAACCAGTGATAGGTCGCAATGCATCACTATCAATTAGCCATTTATCACTGTTTGTAGATACATTGTTGAAGAGTGCAGAAATAAATTAAAAAGCCTTCAGAGTCTTCATTTGATTCCTTTTGATGAGAACCTTCTACATTTGCAGCAGCAACTTGAGTCTTTGGTCTAGAATTACAATCTCTAACAAAGTATTCATACATGTTGCATTTGAAACACTGAATCATAGAAAGATCCCTTTTTCCTTTCTTGAAGTCAGGAGTTGACTCAGTTTTTATCTCTGAATCCTTTGAAGTTCCCTTTCTTTCCTTTTCCTTTATAAGTGTGAGCTTCAAGCACATGATCATCTTGATTATAACTTTGACATCCATTTCCTTGTGCCTCTAATTTGCATTGTTCTTAAATGCAATCAGCTCTTAACCTGTCAAATTTTGGAATTTCATCCCTTACACTAGCTCTTTGAATGGAAGATTTGAAGAATGAGGAAGTCCATTCATTGCAAGCATCACTAGGTCCTTATCAACAAATTATTCACCAATTGCACTAAGGTGATCCTTTAACCCCGCAAGTTTCATAAAGTATGAAACTACAGATTCATCTCTAGCCATTTTCATATGCAACAGATGACACTGTAGGGTCTCTACTAGTACTGTTGAACTCATATAAACTTTTGAGAGTTTAAAAAAATCTCGTTGGCTGATTCTAGTTTTGAGATAATGGGAATCAAACGGTCCTTAACAGAATCACTCATAATCTTCTTAGCCATAATTTATTCTTTTTCAGTTCTTTTAGTTTCTTCAGATGGCTTTGCAACATCAGAATTAATGTAATCTAGAATATCATTCTCTTCAAGAGCAATAAAAACTCTAGGCTTTCATGAAGATAAATTAGAAGAGCCATCCAATTGGTCTTCCACTTTTATGTAAAAACTCTATGTATGCTTTGATAGAAATTTTAGTGCCAATTGAACAATGTTGCTAGGTTTCTTGTTTTTATTAGAATTAATTTTCACAATACATTAAAAGCGCAAGAGGAATGCTAACAACACAACTTCAGCATTATTCATGATTTTATGTAGAAAGGAATTTCAAAGAACATATATCGAATTCCACCAATTAATTAAGGAACCTGATTTCTTTATAGCTTAATTTGATGTGCTTGCCGGCTGAAAGGGAAGACCAGACTATGAGTCCCACAGCAGCTCCTCAACACACATCTCCAAGGATTTCCACAAATGCAGGCCAAAGACATTGTCAAACCCTCCGTAGTTATTGCGGAATGCCCCCATAGCATATTGCAGCTGGAAGAGGAAAGACGTCCAGCTACTCACAAATCGCAGGCTATTAATTCCGAGTGCCGCCTGGTACAATTCCTTTTGGCAAAAATAAACTTCAGCAATTCACAGCCTTGGTGTCATGCTGATGGGAATCTCGAACGCCAACCTCAGTAGTCACCAAATTCCTCAAAACTTTATCAAATCGATTGCTAGTATGCAGCATAATACAATCAATTTCCTTCAAAAGATTAATCTCCGTAGCCACAATGATTACAATAAGGAGAGTTGGCAAATTGTTTATAACAACACAATTTGCAATGAAATTACCAAAACAATCTCCCAGACACAGGAAACATAGATAGGAGATTTAGTTAGTGAAATCACCATACATCAGTAGTGACTTCAAACATCAGAAACTTCAAAAACCCTTATATATCAGCAAGGGCATACAGTTAAGAACCTAGAAAAGGGCCACAAAGGCATAAAATCAAATATATAATCAAGTGGATGCTTAACTCATCAAATGGGCTCATATTTATATTCTCCAAATGGCACAAAGTTTCGCAAATGAACTTCACTTAAGAAGCTTCCCACACACAACATTAAAATTTAATAAAATGCCATTATAAACTAATTTATTAATAGCTTATGGCTCCGAAAATGACCTTTTCCACCATAACTTCAAATTCTGACATGTAAGGCCATTGTTTCTTGTTCCCATGATTTAAAACTTTTCATCCCGGTTCCAACGAGCTATGATACTGAGGTGACCAACCAACAACACTATCAAAAATAACAACCTCAGCGTATTTATATGAATAATAATAATAATTCACCCGTCTTGCCAAAACAACTGAAGAGGCATTAGAATCAAAATTTGACAACCAAAGTGATCTTGATGATGAAAGATGATGAATGAACTTCACGGGGTGACTTACTATAAATAGACGCTCCCTTTAAGATTCTTGGAGCTCAAACTGGAAGCGCGAAATAAAAACTGAAGGCATCCTCCAACTCCTCTAACTCAACTGAGCTCATCGGAACCAATAGATTGACTTAATATAAATAGTAAGTGCCTCAAATAGAGTCAGAACACACGTTAGGCTGCTGCAAAGCCTATAACCACACAACTGAGACCCTCAAATCTCACTGTCAGCTCACGAGGGTCACGATGGTGAACTGACCTAGCCAATTGCAGGAACCTGCTAAAAATGGGGACATTACATTTTAGCCATTCACCATTGTCGCTAGCTGAAAACAAACAACTCAAAGAAGAACAAAGAGATAACTGATATATAATAATTCTAGTTCTAGATTGAATTCTCAAACTTGGCTCTGAAACCATGTAAAAGATATGAACTAGAAATACTTAAGGTTGCAACAATAGAAATCTAAAATTTATAAACAAATAACACCAAGGATTTTATCTCTGGAAAAAATCTCCTTCTTGAGGGAAACAACCCAGCCCACAAAAATATGACTCCTTTAATCAGAATCCAAACAAATGCAATATCTCATATCCTAGGATGGTCCCCCTCCACCTCACACCAAAACCCGTTGCCATCTCTTCACCTTCTCCAACATCTAGGAGACAATTTGATCTATGAATAGTAGCAGGGCGACAGAGGAGGAAGAGTTTCAAGCGGAACTCTTCAAACTTGGTTTTATGGTTTTGGGTTCCTTTCTCCCGGTGCTTTTTAACAGGGTGGTATGTATTGGTTTCCTCTTTACTTGGTCGCGACATATCATCCATCCGATCCACAAGGTTGGGTCGATTCAAATCTTGACAACTATAGGACCATCATGGTTGGAGACACTTTGGCCAAAATTTATGCCACTGTGCTACACACTATTCTTTCCATGGAGCTTGATCAATACCATTGTCACGCAAGGGGACAAGACGGCTTTCAGATAGACTTTTAGACCATGGACCACACTTTGACTTTAGAGGCCATTATTGAGGAGTCTCAACATCTTTCTATGAAAGTTTAATGTTGCTTTATAGACTTTTGCAAAGCGTTTGATTCGGTCTCTTGTGTGGCTCTTTTCTAGAGACTTAGAGACATTGGGATTCCTGAGATTCTTTTGATGATTATCATGAGATTGTACAAGATTCTGGTCAATAGATTTAGGACCCTATAGGGTTGCTCAGACCCTATCGAGAGTACCATTGGAGGGAAGCAAGGTTGCCCCTTTCCTACCTTGTTTGGCATCTACATTGATGAGCTTAAGGCATTCCTATGGGATTACTCACTTTCGTGTGATCGTTCTACTTGCATTGAATCTTGATCTCTATATTACTATTTGAAGATCATGTGGCTCTCTTAGCCTCCTCGAAGGGTCTTTAGCCAGTTCTGGATTGTTTGGCCTCTTTTTTGATTCATGGTAGTTGGTGGTTAACCTGGGTAAGACCTGAGTGATGGTCTTCAAATTGAAGACCTCTCATCTCCACCTGTTTTTCCAAGGTGTGGAGGTTGAGATCTTGCCTTCTTACATGTATCTGGGGGTTAAGTTCTCTAGATCTCATTTCAGTTTGAGACCTGCCTTGCAAGCCAGGGTCAACAAGGGGTTTGGTTCCCTTTCTCTGCTCGAGAGACAATGTTTTCAGCATCACTTTTAGAACACTGTGTCCAAGATGTCTCTCTTGGACTAGGATGACCGTTCTTTACGACCCTGTAGTTTGGGAGTCCTCTCTCTCCTGGAGTCAAACTAAGGTTCGAAGGAGAGAGTCTAGACTCTACTTCTCTGACATATCATTTGGTGCCACCAGTTCTCTCCTCCCAGTATCAGTTTGGCCGAGTTTGGGGCCCATCTTTTTAGACTCGGGGCCATCTTCGACTTAGTTTGGTTTCTCCACCGTCTTCGAGGTTTCACGGATTAAGTCGACGGATGTCACATATACTCTTACATGAACCTTTTCTCTTCAAAGGCGATTGTGGGTGCCGACTCCACTGGTCGGGCTTGTTGCTGCTATGCTTAGGCCTCTTGTGTTCTTAGCTTGGTGGGGATTGAGATTGACTGCTTCTCCTCTCTGTAGTTGGAATAAAGTAACTATTATGTTAGTACTTGTTAAAACTAGTTGGGTTGGGTAGTTAGGAGGCGAGGAAATGCATCGATTGGTTTCCAACCAACCGACCCTTCTATAAGTATCTGCAATATTGTTAATGTACTCATGTTGATTTTGGGTATTAATAAAGAAATCATTTCCTTGCCTACTGGTATTGTGGTATGAATGGTATGGTTTAGATTTTACTTCATATATATCAATTGGACTATTCTATGTATCTATGAAATTTTGTGATATTTCCACTACATTTTTGGTACCGTTGCCTAAGTCCGAACCTGGAGGTCGGCAGGATGGAGTAATGCGAAGGCCCTTTGTATTGCTCATCCAAGTAACAAATAGTGACGGGGAAGAGGACGAAATAACCAGGGAAAATCAATTGACATGTGATCTAGTTATGGCCTGGGAAGTTGCGGTCGATTAGTACGTACAAAGGGAAGCCCGTGAGAGAACGGTCCTTTAAGGTACGGTACGTGACAAACTTTCGGTGCCACCAACAGTGTACAATTTCCTGGGAGAGATTCCTTGCATGCTAGCACGGAATTTGTTACGAGTGGAAGAGGAAAGAGCTGAGACACAAAGGGAACGAAGGAGACAAGTACTACAACAATTTGAGGAAAGGAGGGCGAGGGAGCACAAAGAACGACGTGAAGATTCCAAAAAGGGAAACAAACATTAAAACGACTCATGCCCCTATTTCCAAATATATATCCTAGGTAGGTACAGGGAGAAGAAATTGAGAAGGAAGTTGCCTTGAGGATACTATGTCTCTAGCACCCGGAGGAGAGACATGGTAACTGGAAAGGAGGACAAGGGGATTCTATGAGAATCCAAGAAGGGTTGATCGAGCATACAATTGAAGGTATAGCAAATTTGGTCATCTTAGAGACACCAACAAGGAAGTTGGGATACAAAAATCCAGAGACACCGACAAGGAGAGACTTCCGATAGGAGCAAAGTCAAGAAGAAGGGGATACTTTAAGTAGTTCCTCCTTGGGAACGAATTTTCATTCGGGAGGGAGTGTTCCATCGGGAGGAAGTGTTCCATCAGTAGGGGTCCCATTAGGAGGTGTTCTGTCATGTCCCCTATTCAAATAATTAAAAAAAAAAAACTTTGTTAAGGCAGGCAGGCTCCAAAAAGGTGAAATTTCGGAAAAAAGGGTTAATCTTTGGAAACCAATGGACTAATAAATAAAAATTATTATTAAATTATATTTTATTAACCCCTCTTGGACGTGAGTTAGGGTTATGCCCTCTTTAAAAGGGGTTTGGAGGCATTTTGGGCTCATTCTACATCTTGATTCTTGATAATTTTCTTGTTGTTCTTCAGAGGCTGCCAAACCTGTGGAGAAGGAGACCCAAGAACGGGAGTTTGCAGGTTTCCAGGAAGGCTAAGGACGGGAGTTTGAAGCCATTCCATGTGCATGCTCATACAGAGTTTGCCCTTGTGCTGAATAGTGCCGATTTGGGTGTTTTCGGGGTTGTTTTTGGTTTGAATTTGGGTTTTCAATTGAGTGTTTCATATCAGTTTGGTTTGCTGTTGTATTTCAGACTTTATGATGTTAAAATAGAGCTGAATATATGTATTGGGTCGTGATTAAACTTCTGAGATAATTTATGAGTGTTTTGTGGTGTTTCCGGGCATTTTTGTGTTAATTTCGGGAGCCCGATTGAGCATAGTTTTGCCCTACATTTGTGATCTGTTGTGTAAGGGCTATACAAATCTGGAAATGTCATTTTGTAGGCTGTTATGCTGCTGAAATCTCTGTAAAAATGTCCATTTTCAGATTTATTAATAATTTGTGAAGTTGTGAAGTTTTTGGCACTAATTTGGACATACCCGATTTGGGTTTTATTGGAAAATTGGCAGATCTTTGTAATATTGGTTGTTTGATTTTAAAGTTCTGATTTGAGGCTGGAAATATCATAAAAAATCAGTAAAGGGACATTACAGTGGTATCAGAGCCGTGATCTTGCCAGCCTGAGTGTTTGTAGAAGTTGCATGTCAGTTTTAACAACTACCCAGATCTTGCATGTCAAGTTTTGATAACTACCCAGATCTTGCATGTCATATTTTATGATTGCATGCAACTAAGTGAAAGAGAAAAAAAGATATTTGCAGCAAGAAAAGAATAAAGAAATTTTGATTAAACCCCCAGTTGAAAGCAAAAGTACAAAATCCAAGGAAGAAAAAAGTATGGCTGATCCAGATGAGATGGCAAAGAAATTCTTCCAAGACATCCAAAATACTCAGAAGCAAATAGTGGATGGTTTGGCTGAAACTAGAGAGGCTTTGCGGATATTGACAGAAAAATTACAAGGAATTGCATCTATTAATGAGAAAGGGAGCACTTCAGAGGAGCAGAGAAATGGGAGATCCACACCATCTAAATCAACCAAATCCATTTTCTTGCCTGCAGATGAGCCACCAGTACCAAATCCAGCCATTAATCCAGTGGAAGAGGTTACAGGTAATTTGATTACATTAAGAGCTACTTACAATGGCTTAGATGATGACTTTCGTAGTTCAGTTCCTTTTAGAGAATATGTGGATATGATGAACGCTTTGATGCCCAAGAAAGAGAATAGGAGGGAGCATGACACAAGTGGAAGAGAGCTCAAAAATAAAATAAGCAAGTTTACAGCGCCTACTTTTGATGGAACAAATAAAATTTCAGCTAGAGCATGGCTACAAAAATTACAAACTTTCTTCACACTTAACCCCATGAAAGAGAGTGATGCTATTCAATTTGCAAGTCTACACTTGGAAGATGCAGCCTATGATTGGTGGTATCATGGAATGACTACTCAAGGTCACGATCAGGTAACTACATTTGAAGATTTCAGTCAAAGGGTGATAGATAGATTTGACCTCAAGGATGATGAAGAGTACTTTAAAGAATTGTCAAAGTTGAAGCAAACCAAATCAGTTAATGAGTATATAGAAGAATTTCAAAAAGTGGCTATTATGGTACCTGATATGAGTGAAAAGAGGATCATTTATCTTTTCCTTGATGGTTTAGAAGATTCTGTTAAGGGTTTGGTTAAGGCTTTCTCACCCTCAACCTTACAGGAAGCTATCAAAAGAAGCTTGCAACTTGAAACTTGCGTGCCTATGAAATCAATCACTAATCAAAAACCCCCAAATCTTTGGCAACATAAGGGAAACTTTCAGAAAAAGACTTTCCCAACACTACCACCAAAAGATGTGACAAATGTGACAAAAAAGAAGGTAGATGAAGAGACTAGGAGTGAATTACGAAGGAAAAAGCTTTGTTTTACTTGTAGAGAACCATGGGTTCCAGGACACAGATGTTTGGGGAAAGGTCAAGTGCACTATATTGAAGTTGCTTCAGAATCTGATTCAGATGAGCATGAGGAATTTCATGATACTAAGGAGGAGGTAGAAGAAGAGAAAGTAAAAGAAATCAGCAAGGATGGCACTTTAGTAGCATTATCAGGAGTCCCAAGATACCATCCCTTCCGAATTCGAGGGGTACTAGCAGGGCAAAGGTTGACTGTTCTTCTTGATAGTGGGGCAACTCACAATTTTATTGATGAGGGATTTGTCATGAAAAGAGGGCTTAAAGCAGAAGATTTTGAGGGATTCAATGTTACTGTAGCTGATGGATTCACTATGCCTTGCACACGGGTGGTGAAACAACTCAAGATGACCTTAGGAGATTATGAGTTATGTGATGACTTCTATGTGGTTGGTATTGGGGAGACAGATCTTGTATTGGGTGTTCAATGGTTGCACTCTATCGGAGGCTATTACATGAACCATCAAACTATGGAGTTTAAATTTCATTCCAATGGGAAAGAAGTCATATTGAGAGGGTTATCGAATGGAGCACCTAAGGCGGTCTCTGCAAAGAGGATGGAGAGGACTTTTCGAAGAGGACAAGTAACATGGGCAGCAGGAGTCATAATCCAACCAACAAGCTCTCCCAAGAATCAAGGTAATTTCCATTTTGAAATTCAAAATATTCTTGATAAGCATAGTATAGTTTTCAATGACTTGCCTCCAGGATTACCACCAGATAGAGGTTTTGAGCATGTTATAGAGTTAGAACAGGGTGCCAAACCAGTTATAACAACCCCATACCGCCATCCAAGAGGTTATAAGGAAGAAATTGAAAAAACTATTAAAGAACTCCTGGACATGGGATTCATAAGGCCTAGCTCTAGTCCATTTGCATCATCTGTGGTACTTGTCAAGAAAAAGGATGGTACAATGAGAATGTGTATAGACTACAGGGCTCTAAACAAGAAGACCATAAAAAATAGGTATCCCATACCACACATAGATGAACTCATTGATGAGTTACATGGTGCTGTATACTTCTCAAAAATTGACTTAAGATTAGGCTACCATCAAATCCGAATGAGGAGTGAAGATGTGGAAAAGACTGCTTTCAGATGTCACTATGGGCACTTTGAATTTCTTGTTATGCCATTTGGACTCACTAATGCACCAGCAACATTCCAATCTTGTATAAATAAGGTATTCAGTCAGCATCTTCGAAAATTTGTTTTGGTATTTTTTGATGATATCTTGATATACAATAAAACATGGGAAGAGCATCTAAAGCACATAGACAATGTTTTGGGAATCTTGGAGCAGCAATCCTTCTATGCTAAGCTATCTAAATGTGAGTTTGGTTTGACAGAGATCCTATATTTGGGACATATTATAAGCTCTAAAGGAGTACAGGTTGATCAACAAAAAATCCAGGCAATTTTGGATTGGCCTCCACCCACTAATCTTACACAGTTGAGAGGTTTCTTCGGGTTGTGTAGCTACTATAGGAGATTTGCCAAGGGATTTTCTCAGCTTGCTGCCCCCTTGACTGATTTGACAAAGAAAGGAGCTTTTGTTTGGACAGAAGAGGCACAAAAAACATTTGATAAGCTGAAGGAGGTAATGAGTTCATGCCCTGTGCTTGCAATTCCAGATTTCTCTTTACCTTTTGTTGTTGAATGTGATGCTTCGGGAGAAGGTATAGGGGCTGTCTTAACTCAAAGGGGACATCCAATAGCATTTGAGAGTCGAAAATTAAATCAATCAGAGAAAGGGTACTCCATCTATGATAAGGAAATGTTGGCAATCATGCATGCACTTCATAAGTTTAGACAATATTTGGTATGTGGGAGATTCATTGTAAAGACAGACCATAATATCCTCAGGTTCTTCTTGAACCAAAGGGATTTGAATGATCATCAACAAAAATGGGTAAGCAAATTGCAAGCTTATGATTTTGATATTGAATACATGAAAGGAAAGAATAATGTGGTTGCTGATGCTCTCTCAAGAAAGCCCACTTTGTGTTCCTTATCATCTATCTCTGCTGATTGGAAAGTCTCCATAATTTTAGAGTATGCTAAAGATTCATTTGCCACCAAGATTTTGGATAAGTTAGTGGATGATAACAGGTACAAGGTTGTTGATGAATTGATTTATTACAAGAACAGGATCTTCTTAGTGCCAGGGTCAAAAACTAAGGAGAGGATATTGAGGGCCTTTCATGACACACCTTTGGCTGGTCACCAGGGATACTTCAAGACATACAGGCAAATTCGAGAGCGGTTTTCATGGAAGGGTATGAAGGAGGATGTCCTTAAACACATTAAGGAATGTATGGTATGCCAACAAAGCAAGAGTGAGCAAAATTTTCCTGCAGGGTTGTTGCAGCCACTTCCTATTCCTGAACAAAAATGGGAAAGTATTTTTATGGATTTCATCACTGGGTTGCCCAAGGTTCAAGGTAAGGATTGCATATATGTGGTGGTAGATAGACTAACTAAGTATGCACATTTCTTTCCTATCACATCTGATTTCAAGGCATCACAAGTGGCCGAATTGTTCTTCAAGGAAATTTTTAGATTACATGGTTTGCCTAGAAACATTGTTAGTGACCGGGACAGTAGATTCCTCAGCTCTTTTTGGAAGGAGCTCTTTCATTTGGCAGGAACTGAACTCACTCCCAGTACTAGCTATCACCCTCAAACAGATGGACAAACAGAGATAGTTAATAAATGGATAGAAGGATATTTGAGGAATTATGTTTCAAATCAACAACATGCTTGGGTGAAATGGTTACACCTAGGGGAGTATTGTTACAATACATCTCATCACATGTCTATTGGTATGCCTCCTTTTCGTGCTCTTTATGGTTACGATGCCCTTTCCTTTGTTGATCTAATACTTTCCGATAGCAGAGTACCCGCAGCAAGTGATTTCATCAAGCAAAGCCAAGACATAATAAGGTCCCTCAAGGATAATCTACAACATGCACAAAACCAACAAAAGATATATGCTGACAGGAAAAGGATTGAAAGATCTTTTGAGGTGGGAGATTTGGTATTTGTTAGGTTGCAGCCATATAAGCAAAGCACCTTGAAGAGAAGTGGGGCAGAGAAACTCAAGCCAAGGTTCTATGGGCCTTATAAAATCATCAAGAAGGTAGGAGAGGTAGCTTATGAATTGGAGCTCCCACCAAACAGCAAAATACATAATATTTTTCATGTATCTTGCTTAAAGAAGGTTCTAGGCCAGCAAACCATAGTATCTACAGAATTACCACCTCTTGATGATGAAGGGAAATTAGTTTTGATACCAGAAGAGATTTTGGATACAAGAGAGAAAAGGTTGAGAAATAGGAGCATCACAGAGCATTTGGTCAAATGGAAAGGATTACCACTTGAGGATGCAACTTGGGAAGGAGAACATATTCTTGAGAATTCCAACCTTCATTGCTTGAGGACAAGCAATATTTGGAAGGGGAGGACTGGTCATGTCCCCTATTCAAATAATTAAAAAAAAAAAACTTTGTTAAGGCAGGCAGGCTCCAAAAAGGTGAAATTTCGGAAAAAAGGGTTAATCTTTGGAAACCAATGGACTAATAAATAAAAATTATTATTAAATTATATTTTATTAACCCCTCTTGGACGTGAGTTAGGGTTATGCCCTCTTTAAAAGGGGTTTGGAGGCATTTTGGGCTCATTCTACATCTTGATTCTTGATAATTTTCTTGTTGTTCTTCAGAGGCTGCCAAACCTGTGGAGAAGGAGACCCAAGAACGGGAGTTTGCAGGTTTCCAGGAAGGCTAAGGATGGGAGTTTGAAGCCATTCCATGTGCATGCTCATACAGAGTTTGCCCTTGTGCTGAATAGTGCCGATTTGGGTGTTTTCGGGGTTGTTTTTGGTTTGAATTTGGGTTTTCAGTTGAGTGTTTCATATCAGTTTGGTTTGCTGTTGTATTTCAGACTTTATGATGTTAATAGAGCTGAATATATGTATTGGGTCGTGATTAAACTTCTGAGATAATTTATGAGTGTTTTGTGGTGTTTCCGGGCATTTTTGTGTTAATTTCGGGAGCCCGATTGAGCATAGTTTTGCCCTACATTTGTGATCTGTTGTGTAAGGGCTATACAAATCTGGAAATGTCATTTTGTAGGCTGTTATGCTGCTGAAATCTCTGTAAAAATGTCCATTTTCAGATTTATTAATAATTTGTGAAGTTGTGAAGTTTTTGGCACTAATTTGGACATACCCGATTTGGGTTTTATTGGAAAATTGGCAGATCTTTGTAATATTGGTTGTTTGATTTTAAAGTTCTGATTTGAGGCTGGAAATATCATAAAAAATCAGTAAAGGGACATTACATGTTCCATCGAGAGGTTTTCACAGAATGGCAATAGACAAACAAAAATTATGAAAGTTCATAGGGGACGGCTGGGAGGATCCTGCTGACCACTGTAGAACACGTATAACAATATCGCAAGTGAATGGACAAAATGATGTGATGAAATGGTTAAAAGCCATTCCGCCACATTAAGGGGTATTGTCATTGATTGGTATACGGATTTGGAGGCAGCAAAGAAAAACACATGGAGTAATATCCGCATAGCTTTCGAGGAAGAATTCAGACTCCTGAGACATGACGATGAAATAGTAACAGAGATTTATGACACAAGGCAAGGGAAGAGTGAATTTGTCAAAGCCTATAGTAGAAGAATGAAAGAGCTGATAGGGAAACTAGATAACAAGCCGACAGATGGACTAAAGAAACGATGGTTCATCGAAGGATTAACATCGTCCCTCAGGAAAAAGATGAAGATAGTCCCACCATCGACCTTTGCAGATGCATGTATTTGTGCCATGGACATAGAAAGTGAGACTAAAACTTCCGAGGCAAGAAGGCATAGAAGCTCAAGTGAAAGCTCGGAGGAGAGAAAAAAAGAATCCAAAACCATTCAAGCCGTGAGAAAAGCCCTGAGGCTTTTGATGGAGGAAGTGGTAGGGAGTAAGGAAGAAAAGAAATAGGGGAGAGAACTTTGGTGTACTGAGTGTGAAAAAGAAGGCCATACTAAAGGAGCATGCTCGAAGAAAGCATTTTGTGAGATTTGTCAGGTATTGGGGCACGCAATTAAAGATTGCCCCTATAATTTAAAAATAAGGAATGCTCAAGTCTTCCTGACCCAAGGGGGGCAATTCACACCTCCCTCCACTCTGCCGAAGAACGCAAATACAGAAGCCTCACCAAGAGGATATAGAAATAATAGGAGAGGAAGTAAGAATAATAGCAATAACAACACACTGCTGCGGCCACTCCAGTATGATTCCAAGGGAAGTCGATCATTCAATGTAGGAGATGTAAAGAATGGGGACATTTTGTATGAGACTATTAAAACGAAGGGCAAAATGGAGGGATGCTCTTCTAGTGGTGTGGGCTAGGCAACCATGAGGATGCAAATTGCCCGAGACAAAAGGGGGTAAATATGCTAGACATTGATGATCTAGAAGGTGAGATTCTTGCAATCACCAGGATGTAAGCCAGAAAATTAACCTATCTGGATGCTATTAGAGGGACTGAAAGATTTCAAGAAACAAAGAAACACATTCAAGATAGCATGAGAGAGGAAGGAAAGACAAAGCCAGAGAAGCCTATTTTATATAGCGGTTGAACGAATATTGTGCCCCAAGTACTGGAAACTGCTATCCCAGTGAAAATAGGTGATTTATTAGAAACACTATCCCAACTGCATGTAGCACTAACATAGGGAGCAAACCTGAAAGTGGTAACCTCAAAGAAAGAGGAGGGAGAAGTACGGTATAAGACAATACACTGTTCACCATAGGGATGGAGAGAACACCAGCGGTAGTAGAGATGGAGATACTAGGGTGCAAACTCTCAAATACTATTTGTTGTTGGTAAATTCTATATTGTAGCCGACGAGTAGAATAGTATCCGAACGGGTGCATGATGGTTAAGTCACCTCTTCGGAAAGGTATATGTACACTGTCTGCAATGGACTTTGGATCATGATTGGAATCATCATTAGAGTTATTGTAATAAGCATATTACATATATGAATAAAGTATCTGTTCTATGTTATATCTTACTATACTACATGTATTAAGTATTCCTTTTACCTGTACGGTAAACATTTGGCGCCGTTGCCAGAAGTAGGGCTCAGAGAGACATTCTTCGCGAATATAGCAGCTCTAGCGACTCGGGCTCACCAGGTGGTGGCCTTTGCAGAGTTGAGGCTTTGGACTCAGTAGTGAAGGAGCTGGAGGGAGTAATATCCTTCATGAGATTAGGATGCCCGACTGCCTTTATAGTCTATTTTGAGAAGCGGGGATGGCCGGATGTGGAGACTGCAGAGATGCGATAGGACTGGGCCATGACAAGAGACCCTGGTATGGAGAGCCGAGTAGAGGCTTTGACTCATGAGATACTGAAGTCACACAGAGAGGCATATTACACTCTTCGGAGGAGCAAGGTAGATCAGGTAGCAGCTGAGAGGGCTCGGGAGGAGTTAGTTGCCAGGTTAGCCATGGAGAGGGCAGCTTGGGAATTCAATAGGGCAGCCCTGTTGGAGAGACAGAGTTAGCTACAGAAGTTGGCAGCAGAGAAGGAACAGATAGCAACAGAGAAAGAGAAAGTAGTAGAGGAGAAGGAGAAAGAGCTGGGAGAGATTGCTGGAATGATGCAATCAACTTTAGAGCTTCAGATGGAGGCCGAAGCAGAACTGAAAATCAAGAAAGAGCAAGTCTACAAACTACGGGTGGAGTTGAACGAGTTGAGGGCGCCGACGACCACTTTCCAGGGACGCATCCCTTTGTTTAGTATCCATACATTGATATAATTAGTTGTTTATTTTTGAGTTTTGTTGTATTGTCGTCCAAAGACGACTTTTCTTTTGGTGGGATGATGTCGGTAAATTCTATATTGTAGCCAATGGGTAGAATAGTATCCAAACGGGCACGTGACAGTTGATTCACCCCTTTGGAAAGGTATATGTACACCATCCAAAATGGACTTTGGATCATGATTGGAATCATCATTGCAGTTCCTGTGATAAGCATATTACGTATATGAATAAAGTATCTGTTCTATGTTATATCTTGCTATACTACATGTGTTAAGTATTCCTTTTACCTGTATGGTAAACACTATTGTGGATAGAGGTTCCAGTGTAAATGTCTTATCAAAAGAAATATGGAAGGAAATAGGGAAACCTACACTGTGGCCCCCGACATTTCAACTAGTGGGAGTGGATGAACATGGAATCAAGAGTATAGGAACGCTGATGGGACAAAAAGTCATAGTTGGTACGCAACAATTTTTTATTGATTTTGTGGTTATCACTGTAGAGAAGAAAGAATGTGATGCTCTATTAGGAAGGGGATGGTTGGTTGTGGCAAAAGCTACCCATAATTGGAAACAAAACACTCTATCTGTTGAGTCGGAAGGAAGAAACTACATCAAAGAATGACTAGGATTCAATAAAAAATCGATGCCAAGAATATAGATACGGACATGGTTCTAGGCCAGTACATGATAATATAAATAAGATGCACGAACATTGATTACATGACTACTACTTAACAAAACATATCATATGCTGAAACAATTGGTATAGAATGAAGAAGCAACTCTCGATCAATCTCAAGAATCTTAGAGAAAGAGCATAGCAGCAAAATAAAATATATATCCAGACCATCATTGAAGATAAGGCTCTTCAACACAGGTATGAAGATTCTATCACAGCTACATATTTCAACAAAAGGCATTATTATAATTCTAAAAGGCGTGCATGAGCTTTGACATGAGATCCTGTATTGATCTTGAATTTGTTGTTGAGCCAAGGGTTTCAAGTTTGGAAGAGCTCAAGATTGATCCAAATTGACGGGTTACAAATGAAGGATTCCATGACAAATCACGACAGTTGCAAGAGCATATTCTCTTTTAGCTTGGTAAACAGTGACTAACTTATTGGAATTTGTGTCAAATATGGTGTCACTTTTGGGTTGTAGTTTTGGCATATGGTCTCTGAGAACCATGTCTGATTTGGGTTTGATATTAGCTTAGCTATTGGATGTAGGGTATGGAGATTTCATAGTGAGTTTTTCAGGTTTTAATATGTTGTTAGAGTATCTCAAAATCTCTTGTTGTTAGTAGTACTACAAGTTAAGGTTGGTGGATGTTGTGTTATAATTGTTTATTGGTGTTAATACAATTGATATGTGTTTTCAAGTGAGATTTTTCCCACACAACTTTTTCTTATGATATATGGATTGAGATTATTCCTCTAAAATGGTAGTATCTAAATTGTCTTTTACACATAGCTTCTCTTATAGATTAGTGTAGGAAGTCTATTATTTTAGTATTTTTCCATTAAAATTGTAAGACCTAAATTATCTATTACACATAGCTTCTCTTATTGATTAGTGTAGGAAGTGTATTATGTATCTTTGCTTCTTTTTTATTTGGTATCAAAGTTTGATCACCTTAGGTTTTAGGTGTTGGGGCAAAAATCTAATATTGGTTTAAGTGCAAGCTTGCATAGAATGAGATTTTGTTGTATGAAAATGGAAATCATGTTTAGGGTATAGATGGAGTAAATTATTGGTGCTAACTTTGAGCTATGGAAGCTCAAGATGGAGGGTATGCTTGTAGATAGATCTCGATGGGAAGTCATGTCTGAATCCAAACTATTATCAATGTCACATGTTGATTGGGATCATTTTGATAGAAAAGAAAAGGACCTTATTAGGCTTTGCTTGGATAATTCATTTTTGTTGAGTACACATGGCTACCTCACAAGATCTTTGGAACTTGGGGACTTATGCTAGGTTGTGTCCTTGGTCA
The DNA here is from genome assembly GCA_028749045.1 of Cupressus sempervirens. NCBI lineage: Eukaryota > Viridiplantae > Streptophyta > Pinopsida > Cupressales > Cupressaceae > Cupressus > Cupressus sempervirens. Next base: position 87,100,576 of record CM053786.1, on the reverse strand, counting down.
ACAAATATTTCTTTTGATAAAAAAAGTTGTACACCTTGAGAATGAATGATGGTGGTTTTGTGGCTAAGTATTTGAATGCATTCAATATGATATTGACTTAGTTGTATTTTGCTGAAATGAAGATGGAAAAGGCTGATTTTTGTATAACATTTTAATGTTCTTTTAGGGTTTAGGGTTTAGGTTACTGTACTAACGAGATTATATGATGGATGAGGTAGTAATTGTTTTACTTTTAGAGTCGACAGTTCATGGAATAATGAAGGAGAAAAGCAAGAGAAGAAAGTAAACATAGATCTAAATCTTGTGGGAGAGCCTTTTCTACAAAGTGCAAGGCTAGGTTTTAGAATTACACTACTTTAGAATATCTACAAAGAGGAGAGGAAGAATAGGTTCAATAATGAGTCTAATAGATCTTCATAGTGGGATGGTGGAAGTGTCATTGTTGTGGCTTTCACAATGCACGAATTTGAAGGTGTATAGTTGATATACTTTGGAGCCTCAAGCAAAAGATTCTTGTTGAGCTTCATGAATCTTTAGGATTGTTGAAGACATATCATCAAATCGAACAAGACTTCTCTTAGGAAGGGCTGAAAGGGGATGTTTAAGGTTTGTGGTAAAATGTATGGTTTGCCAAAGAAATAAAGGTGAGACAATTAAGATACCTAGTCTTTTGCAGTTCTTAGTGATTCCTAGCTAGCATTGGGAAGAGCTTACCATGGATTTCATTTGGGGTTCTCTAAGATCTAAATGTAGGAGTGTCATCATATGAATTGTAGATTGTGTTTCCAAATATGTTCGTTTTATTGCATTATCTTATTCTTTTACAATAAGAACAATGGAAAATGTACTTATGGAGAGTATTTGAAAGTTACATGGTATTTTGAAGGTTATTTGTGATCTTATTATTTCTAGTAATTTTTGGACAAATTTGTTCTCTTGTTTGGGTGCTTAGTTGCTTCATATCTTTGCATACCAACCTTCAATCTAATGGGAAAACTAAATTTGTCAATAAGTGATTGGAAGGATATTTATGTTGTTTCACATCATATAAACAATCTCATTGTGTAGATTGGCTACCTCTAGTAGAATGGTGGTATAACAGTTGTAGTAAGTGTTTATTGCCTATAGAGTAACCAAAATGGTGGATATTGTTTCATATAGAGTAAACAAAATTACTCAATGGAACGTAAGTAACATATAAATCAACAGTAACACAATATGGATAACTTATAACTCAAAAATAACAGTGTAAATAATTTGGCAGAAAGATAAATATTTTCATAGCATAACCTGTCTATACAAGCAACCACAACATAGCTTGTTCTGGTCTGAATACATTTATACTCGACAGTTGTTTAATTCTGCTAATCGTCAACAACTAACACCCCTTCATAACAATGTTTTATTATACTACCAATTTAAACTAACAAAAGCATATTAATTATTATTTGCATAATTGGTATCTACATCATCCCCCCCTTCAAAATTTGTTGTCTTCCAGATGACAGAAAACAAAGCGGGGCAAAATGCATATAACAAAACTACAAAGAGGGGCGAAAAGACATCCTTGTCATTGGAGAAGTTGTAGGAGTGGATTGCTATTATAGGCAATGTAGGCACTGAATGGTTGTCATCTCTAACTGTCTCGTTGCACAAACCATGTTGGCAACCTCCATCACTTCATTTTTTTCAACCTTCTTGTCCTTTCCCTTCATTCCCCCCTCAAGAATCACCAATTGTGTTTCTTTCTTTGCCAATTGTGTGTCCGTTTATGCCAATTTCTCATGAAGTTGTTCTATTGCACTCTCGAGAGCAATCTCCCTAGAGTGGTCTTGTGCCAACTGTGCTTAAGTTTTCTCGGCCAGCTCTAAATATGCCTTATGTGCTTGTTTGGTCTATTGAATGGCCTTCCCTCTAGTTGTACTGGTCTCCTCCACTGCTGTGGTGAGGTGGTTGGCATCATAACATCTCTCTAAAGAAAATTTCCATGCCATAAAGTGCACAAAGAACTTGGTCATGTCAATCGCCGACTTGTGGCCATGGAAGTTGCCAGGCGGTTGTAATCTCCTTTGTCTCCACTTGTAGCCATCCTTTAACTGTGAAACATTAGGGAAACTCCTTTTTCTATACACCCAAGATAAACATGAGGAATTTCCTTGCTGCATAGGTAACTAAGGAGTGTTGGTTCAGCTTTTATAGTTGTAGTATCGTACCCCAGTCTGCCAAAGATATCCATGTGGTTTTTGAAAGGAACCCAAGAGAGTCAACTGACAGTTGTGGGGCCTTTGGTGAAATTCCTAACAACTATGAGTCAATGTTGGCATGGAGCTCACCCTTGACACCCTTAATTGGCATCGTCTCACCTTCAACATCCTCAATTGACAGTTTCTCAACTTCAACACCCTCGATTGGTAGTGTCTTAGCCTCAACTAGCAGCGACTTTCCCTCAACTGGAAGTGATGCCCTTGGCTTGAAGTGTATTGCCCTTGGCTAGGAGCGCCTTGCCCTCAGTTGGCAGTGTTCTCTTGGGTGGTAGTGTTTCGCCCTCGACTGGCAGTGACACCCTCGGTTGGCAATGACTTGTCCTTAACCAATAGTGACTTTCCCTCAAATTGCAGTGACTTGCCCTCTACCGGTAATGTCTTCTCGACTGGTAAAACTAGCTGAAATATTACCATGGATGTGGCCAACAAGGTGGCAATGAGATGAGTATATTGTACAATGATAGGAATGAGGCTTCTATACATGATAGGAATGAGGCTTCTATACGTACACTGTTAGTAGAAAAGGTAGTTTATAATGGTGTAGAGCACACATATGCAACCTAACGAATGCTTGTACAATAGTAGTGACAAATAATCTCCACGGTTCCTATCTCCATACATTGGTAGCACACTAAAAAAGTTGTTGCAAAAGAGGAAAATAATATTGATATGATTCGTATAGTGGCAATTCAAAGTGGTATTTGTATGCTTGTAGTGCAAGGAGATGGCCACACAGTGGTAGTGCAAGGAGGTTGGCACAGGATGATAGTGGAAGGAGGTGGATGTACGATGACAATGCAAGGAGGTGGTTAAATGGTGGTAGTACATGGAGCTAGCTATACAGTGGTAGTACATGGAGGTGGCCAAATGGTAGTAGTGTGAGGAGGTAGCCGTATGGTGGCAAGAGGCCCATAGGTTAATTCCATATGGTGTTCAAGTGAGGCTAGATTCTGTATGGTGGTAGTTTTGGCCACTAATTGTCCTATGGTGGTAGAAAGTTTGAAGGTAACTCTTCAATTGGCATTTCCTCCTTCAATTTGCTAGTTTCTCTCATACTTGTTCTTGCCAACTATTAGTGTAATTGAACTCCTACCTCTTTGTGTAACTTTTGTCTCTTTATTATATTGAGTTTCTACTTTTAATTTTTCTTCTTTCTGTAATTTTTCATGTGTGACTTTTTCTTTCTCACCTTATTCTCTGATTCCCATTTTTCCAAAAAATGCTTTTTGCCTTTTTTTTTTGAAATTTTAATTTCTTGACTTTCATAGCTTACATATAAAACTTTACTTTTGATTCTTTGCTTTTCTTACTTAAGTTTTGGGTACTTTTGTGCTTTTTACTTCTGTCGTAGCCTTTGTCTTCCCTCTTCATTTTTAGCTCCGTTTGTTCTTCATACTTGACTACTTATTCTCTCTCAAACCGCTAGGCCAATGTGTCATGCACTCCTGCCACACTTTCTTTGCACTCTTTGTATTTAGGAGGGTGAGTGTCCTCTACTGCTTTAGCCTCCAACTCGTTACAGTTTGGATGGAAAACTCCAGTCCTCCATTTTCTAGTGGAACAGTCTATTGAAGGAACTAGGTTCATCCTCTGAACAGTTCCCCAATAATAGTAACCCTTTGTCTTCAGGTTCCATCCCTCCTTCCATGTTGAATTTCCCTCTCTTGACTCGGATTCTAATGCCAACTCCTAACTTACTACCTGGTTTTAGAAGTCAATAATGCACTTTTTACTATCACTCTCAATGGAGAGTGTGTTCTTCTTGCAATTGTGGTTGGCCATTGCTGTGATCAGCCAACCTCTTCCAAGGAGAGCAATGTACCCCTTTTCTTCCATCACAAAGCCCAAGAAGAATTGTTGGGTTTTGATGACTACCTTTTGGGCCATAAGTGTTCCAATTGGTTTGATGCCGTGTTGTCGACACTTACCAAATGAAAGGTTGGTGTTTAGTTGGTTTGCCCAAGGCCTTCCATATCTTCTTTGGAAACACATTTATGATAGGTCCACTATCCACAATGGTGTTTGTGAGTATACACCCCATGATTTCCATGTCAACCACTACTGTGTCCCCTCCGGTGCTGACTACCGACTGCCAAAAACATCGGATCTGTGGTACCATTTGTGGAGTCTCCCTTTCACACTTCATCCATTCAACCATTTTCACTAGACTTGCCATTGTCTTGACTACCATGATTATCACCTACCTTAGTGATTTGCACCTTTAGTAGTGGTAATGTCTCCAGTAGGTCTGCCACCTATATTGGTATGGTGGCTTGTAATATCTTTTGTATGATGTTTGCTTCGGATGCTGGCCGAAGGGGAGTACTTGCAGTGCGATGTGATAGTTTTAGTTCTTCCTGAATCTCCCATTCAAGATCCATTCTTACTTCCTTCAATCTCTCTTTCTTCATGCAAGGGTGTGGTTATGTGGTTTTTTTAACCTGCACCTTTGTAATTGCTAGAACTTCCTCCTTAGAGCGTGTGACGTCTATCATGTTCACTCCCTTTCCTTCGGGATAGTCAGCGTCCTCATGGTTGCTTGGACTACACCACTTGCACAACATGCTTCCTCCTCCTTCCCTTCTATGACAGTAAATTTATGCTAGATTTGGGATTGCATGATTTAATATGTAGCTTGTTTCAACATTTCTTGGTCACAATCAGGAAAGAACACAATGAAGATGTTATTGTAGCCATGGAAACTATTATGGCTATGTCAATCAATGAGAGTAATGCTAATTCCCAGCCCCTTATGCATTTGTTAGCAATTTGAAGAGGAGAACAAGATGTTTCTAAATTTGCTTATGACTTGGTCGACAAGGCGCTTGAGCAATGTGAGTGGAAAATTGAGAGGTTCAAAAAACAATTGGCTGAAAAAGAACTAATTTCATTAGGATTACAAGTTCAGGATCTCCCAAAAAGAGTAAGAACCAAATGAGTAAAGAACATATTTTTTCATGTGTTAGAAGGCTTGGACACTTGATCACATTTGTGAAATAAATAAGGAAATTTTTTATTGCAGCCAAGTGGCAATGAGGACAAAGATATATACGTGAATGGTGCCTTGATGCATGAGGAGCACACAAACACAACAAATATGCATGTTACTGGGCATGATGAAACCAAAAAGTATAATGACTTCAAATCACACAAGGTTGATATTATGGAGGAAGAATCAATAGCTACAGTTGAGGGGTATTCAGAACTCTTTATTGGTAACTTGCAAATTCTTACTGATAAAATACTTGAAGAGAAAAAACTGAATTGATGAATCCATGCATGGTCATTATACTGTCTCATTATTCCTACATGGAGAGTGCATGACATGATCTAGAGAGACAATTGAGTGTGATGGTAATAAAAATCTTACAGTTGAGAACAAATCAGAAAATTTAATGCGTGATAGCCCATGTACCCTAGATGAATTTGAACGAAGGACTTTAGCATTGCAAGATTTGATTGATAGATTATTGGTCACAAAGGAGAAGATTGTGCAAGTATTCACAATGGTAGATGAGTTTCCACTCAAATTGAGGATAGACAAAGAGGAGTTGCAAGTGGAGTCACTAGTATTCAATAGCACACAATCTAAAAAGCATTTCAAAAGATGAAATGAGTTTGCTTGTGGCTTTTAATGAATAGGGATCTTGCTATCAAGTTTGCGGAAGACAAGGAAAACTAGGTTGACAATCATTGCTACGAGAAGTATGGCTCATTTCTTTCTATACAAAGTAGAAAATAAATTATCCAATATAACTTCAACCAAGGAACAAGAAGTTGGAGCAAGGCTGATGGAAATCAAACAATAGCAGAAGAGATCGATCAACTTCTTGAGGAGGAAATGGAGCACAATGATTCCAGCATTTTACATACTATGTGTGCATTGTGTGGTGACGTTTTCACACCATTGCCCATTGCAAATGGGACCTCTTCTTTTTTTGGCTTGGCACTAGAGTCGTTGTCTTAGTTTAGCTCTAGTTTGATGGTAATCCCAAGGTCTCCAAGTTAGTGAGATGAGTTTGAGCAACTTTAGATAAAAGTCCTTGCCCAATTGTAAGTTAGAGCCATTCAAGGGAGTAGGATTATCAAGGTCAGCCCAACAATTAGTAAGGATCTTTAGTTGTCTTTGAATGGAGTGCCTTTGCATCCACCTTGCACTTTAAAGGAATCAAAGCCTTGACCAAATTAGGATTTCCAAAACAAAGAAAATGCTCAACAAGTAGCTAGGCATTGATCTGATTTTCCCACTCATAGGGTTTCCTTTGGCATGCAACAATTGAGATGTAAACGATGAATGGTGACATTGGCTTTTGACATGATAAGGGGCAAGGCAAGGGTGGTCTTGGGTAGCAAGTTTTGAAGTTTAAACATTGAATCTGATCTAGGACAACAGAAGAGATCTAGTGAATAACTCCAACACGCCAAAGGCAGATCAAGGGAATAGGCATGGCGTAAAAATCCCTAATTTTGATTCCTGTGTTGAAAGTTTAGAGCTGGCAACCTGATTTGAAGTAGTTGATAACCCAAACGAGGAAATGAAGAATCAACAAAGCATGAAGAAAGTGGGTGTCTTGGCTAGCTTTGAAGAGATATCTTGAGTAGTGTCCAAAGGCTGGTCAAAATCTGACCATACCTTCGACAAGCTTACACAACTTCATGAAGATTTCTGCACAGACATAAAGCTTGAATTCCAAAACAAAGATGGGGCCAATCACTTAGCAAGTTAAATGCATCTAAGGGAAGTTAGCATGAAAATCAGGAGACAAAGTGGACAAAATCTAAGCCCAAGAATATGAAAATTTGAAACTTAATGGTCAGATCTGAGAATGTTCAAGATTGAAAATCATGAGCAAAGGAATGAATTCATAGATGAGCTAAGAAAGGAGTTGAGTTTCAATGAAGAAAGTGCACCCCAAACATAAAAAAATTGCTGACTTTGGAAAATTCCAAGCGGCGATCGGAATATGTCCACCCATTGAAACAACAGTTTCCAAGTGGAGGTCAGGATCTGACCACCCTTTGAACAAGATTTTCTTGTAATGAAGATCTCTGCCGTCTTTGCAAGCACACAATTCCATCATCTCACTAAATTCTGTCCCAGGGTTGATGCATGTTGATATCTTTCAGTTCAAAACACTAGTGTTTAGGGGAGAAAATTGTTTATAATTCTCTATCATATCTGAAGATTAGGCTTCCAGTTGTTTAGATACTGGTCATTTATGATTTTTTTGAGCTTTGTTTTGTGATTGATATATTTAGAGAAGTAAGTTCAAGAGATCAAACACACCCTTTCATCCTTAAGACAATTCTAGTAATTTTTGCTATCTTATGCCTTGAATGATGATGAAATCTGAGAATTGGGTGTAGATTCTATATGAATTTTTATGCTGTGAATTTCCATTATTACTTTCTTTTCTTGCAGGTATACTACAAGTCCTCATCTATTCAATGGAAAAGCTGAAGAAGCATTTGTACGCGTCAGAAATAAGGTCATATTGAATGCTTCCCATCTAGTATAGTACTAAACTGTACTTATATCTGCTGATGTTTTCTTTTTTGTTTATTATTTCATCTGTTATAGCTTCATAATTTTTTTTTGGGTGTTTACTTTCATTTTCAGAATCTGCCTATGCTTTATATTATCCTATACTCCAAAGAAATGTATCTGGTTGGTCAAATATATCAACAGTATTAGGCATGTGGTTATTGTTTGTCTTTTAAGTGTTGTCCTCCATTTTCAGCAAATCCTAAAGTTTTGGACTTGATATATGCTAGCAATGAGAAAATGAAGCAGTTTGTACTTATGCTAGCAATTATAAAAACAAGCAGCATGTATCTATGCTAGCAATTAGAAAAGTTGCAATGAGTATATCAGCATGATAAAAATCACCCAGGCATGGTATAATAATGAATAAACATGTTTCCGCCAGAGTTTGTGAATAATCATTAGGAAATTTTATTTTCTTGGATGACACTGTGATAAGTTTAAAAGATAACTTTTGGATCCCATTTCCAAGGGAAAATCTTTTAATCAAAAGTGTTATATTTTATTGTTCATTCAAGATATCTGTATTATGTCCCATTGAAGCTTCTTTTTCAATAGTTTGGATAGCTGTATCATAATTTCTTTTTTTCTTTTCTTTTCTGGACAGTGTTTTAAGCAGTAAGAAAGCTGTTTTCCTAGTTATAAACGTTGACCAAATCTGTGGAAGTTGATTTGATAGCTCTACATTTCTGGCATCAGAGGGAAAACATATTAATAACAAACTTTTCTTCTTTGGCTTGTGGTTTGTCAAGATTCAATAATATTACCCAGGGACTGTAGGCTTCACTTGACAACCAAGAATACTTTCAATTTTTATTTCATTGATATTACAATGACTAGATTACTTTCTATTATTTGGAAGAGGTCTGAAAGCCTGAAGTAAAACAGAACAATAGTGATCACGATTCGTAATCAATAAAACATAACAGCAGAAAGGAGAGAAGTTCAAATATTTATTATCTAGGGATTTAACTACTGGACGTGGCTTGTTGCTTTTGGAAGAGTCAACGGTGAAGCTATTGAGCAAAGTCCTCTCATCTGTTAGACAAGAATCTTGAAGATTTCCTGAACATCTTTGATATCACCCACATTGTTGTCAATGGTGTTACGTATGTCAGTTCAATCCTCCAGAATGTGCCTCTTATAATCTGCATCCATTTGGATTTGAAATAGATGGTTATTATTATTATCAAGGAGTTCATAAATCAAGAAGTAAATACTAGATATCACGAACACTAATTTTAACTTGTCTGGGTTCTGTCACGTCCCCTTTTTGAGAAGTAAAACAATATAACTACTTAATTTTGCCCAAACTAACTTTATTATAGAAATAATGCAACTAATATTTCATTATCAAATTAAAAAATGCTTCTCAAGATGATATTAAATATCAAGTTCAAAGTGGCGACTAAAGTGGAAGAAGACATAAAGATATCATAAAGTTGCTTTTTAATTGAACAAAAAAAATGAATTGTATAAGAAATTATTTTAGTTGCCTTTCATGTGTAAGAACTCTCTGCGGTTCTAACTTTGTTTAACTTCACACTGCTGGAAATGACTTTTGGCTTGAAGTTTTGATTTTTTTTTTATGTTTTCATGATATTTGCCTTCTTTTTTGAAATTTTGGATAATAAAGGAAATTGAAATAACAGTGCTTGTAGAGACTAATTACAAACAAATTATTCACTACTAACTCTTTTTATTTTCCACCAATAAAGTATACAAGACTATATCATGCTTGTGGAATATATTGAAATCTATTTAAGAACCTGTATCTGTCTGTATGCATAAATTGACACCCAATATTCATAACGCTGCTTCTGAAAACTATCTCAGATTAACTCTGAAGCATTGATATTATGAAGGTAGTCTTATACCAAATGTGCCTTATACCTACTAAATGCAGTCCCATAGTTATTATTGCTGCTTCAACAAGAATGCCATCCCAAATGAGCCACGGTAGTCAATATAAAATCCAATGGAGCCTCTATATTATTGCTGCGGCTTGCTAATGTTGAGACACCCGGACTAACAAAGATGGCAAAGATAAACTGTTGAATGTCTGCTTCAAATTGCATCATTTAAATCCAACCATGGTCTCTGCATGAAGCCATCAATTTAAGCACAATTCACTGGCAAAAGACAACCAATTCAAAGTGCAAAGACTTAGAAGAATTGCCAATTCTTCCAGTTCCCAATTACTGAAACCCTTGGCACAAACTCATCACCAAACTCACCAAATTCGCAAATGCATAATGGAGATCGATTTCCAATGTTTGCTTTTATACTTTTTCATGCTTAAATTGATCCAGAAGCTTCAACCACACTCTCCACACAATTCAACATATGTGCTTTTTTAGCAAAGCTTAAAATATAATAATTTATTATATTTCCCTGCAACCTATGGCACCTATAGTTGAGCTTATCATTTTATCATTAAATGCAAATTGACAACACTTTATAATAAGCTTAAAATCAATCCTTAATTAAGTATAGCTTAATTAATACTTATATAACAAATAATTAGATTATTAATTTCCTCATAATGATCAACACCTTTTTCAGGTGTTCACTGTCTGAACCTAACGCCTAGGTGATCTGCCAAAAATACCATTTATCATAATTTGACTTACTATAAATAGTAAGTCTCAAAATGAAAGCACTGCCGAAGTTCCCACAACTCCATGTTACCACCAATCGTTCAGGTGCCCTTCTCAGAATAGTAACCCTAGCTTCTTGAAATAGTAAACTTACTATAAATAGTAAGTGTGCCAATTTGACTCAAATGAAGAGCAATCTTGAACATCCCTGGTCACTTGAGTGGGAAAATAGCCTTTGGCTTGACCAACTGAGACCTAACCAACTGTTTAGCTTACAAAGGTCACTAATAGGTTCGTCCTCACTGCAACTCAAGGTTAGCTAAAATGGGGACAATTACAGTCCGCCCTCCATGGGTTTGCTTGTCCCTAAGCAATCTTGCATTTGATAGCTCACCGAACTGTACTTATATCTGGTGGTGACTCAGTTGTTTGATTTTCTTACATTCATTATTTATATTAGATACTGATTCCATTCTTTTCATCTTGCAGGGTTAGCCCGCTATTCATTGATTATCATTTCACTCCCTTTATCTCAACTTTATTGGTCATCCTTGATGAATGCCTGGGGGTGACTGTTTTTGCACTGTATATAATCACAGCCATTTATATTCAGCCCAACCTGGCTTATGGCTTAGTAAAAGATGCATATTGCTCTGTAACAATTACTTGCTGGTTCTCCTAAGGGTGTTGTCTCTTATCTCAGAGACATATGAGAGATGCCATTGTATAAGCATGCACGGAAAGGAATTCTTTCTAAACAAATTCTGATAAAGATCACAAAGAAAAATATTCCTTAATTCTTATGTTTGTACTCAGCCAATCACGAGGAAGCAAATGGATTCATTTCAGAGTTACTCTTTCTGTGTTATTATTACTCTCCTTTTCTTTCCAACTGAGAATTGAGAACCTCATGTATCGAATTGGGAAAAGCAAAGTATTAGGAAGAAAAATGCATCTCCAGAATAAGTATTGTCTCCTTATGGTAGAGGAACACTGCGATGTCTGGCTTTTAGCACTTGTTGAGAGTATGTAAGACGAATCATATACTCGTGGAGCTCCAACTTGGCTCACGACACAATGTGCATATTTCACTAAGAAGATACATGTCGTTGTAGATAGCGATTTCTTGCAAAGATACAGACTATAAAGTAAACCGGGTGTATACAATTGTGATTGTGAGACAAAGATCTTCCGGGGGTGAGAAAATCCAGAGCTAAGCGGCTGTATGAAGAAACGAGATTGCAGAGCAATAGGTGACTTGAGAAAAAATGTAAAGTAGTTTGTCCAAGATGAAACAAGACCATCATATATATGATGTGCTCTCTTGCATGCTCGGTTACGAGCAAGAGCAAGAAGGAAGGTGACACGAGAGTTATAAAGAAAACACGGAGTCATCGACAATACCTAGCAACATCTTTTTAAAATGAAAAAGACCATCAAAGGTTATACAGCCCGATGAAGGAATTATAAATATATGACCACCCAAATAAAATGTTAAGCTATTGCCAAGGGTTGGAAAAATAATAACTTCCTTTTAATATTTTAATATAAAAATACCACCCTCTATCTACCTATACTTGTATGTGTAAACACACATATGTATATATAATGTGTGATATTCTAAGCAATGTATCTAATGTATATGCTGTATATTAAGTGGGCATATATGTATGTCTCCTTTGAATTTATGCATACATACATATATGTGCGTGTACATTTGCAAGCATATGTAGATACTATGGTATTGTTATATTAAGACACGGAAAATACCACAGAGAGCTCTGTGATCATCCAAAATATAAGCTAAGACATTTGTTCGTAGTTATTAATTAATGCTTAATGATCTTTTATTTAATAATACATATTTATTGACTGGTTAGCTAATGGTCGTCCAAAGTATACTCTTTCTTGCCTAGCCATTTACCCTTAGCCAAGGTGGTTTAGTATTCATACCTATTTTCCCAATGGTAGGTGGTGCTCCCATGACCAATTCCTTTGCTAGCAATGCTTTCCCCCCTTTGCCGCGTTCCTGCAAGTGAAAATTTATCATGGTAACAACATATTGCTCATCATTTTATGAAGTCAAAATGATCATACCATATGATCATATTAGCTATCCATTTCCAATTCATATATCGTCATAACCACTGACCAATATTGCATTTTCCCATTAAAGCTTAACAAATAACGAACACTTCACTATGATATGAAACCATAACGAATAACTAATTTAACCATTGACTCAAGTTCGCATGAAGCCTCAACAACTATAAAGAAGCATTGAAAATTGAGCCAAAAATTGGTATGTAGCACTCAATCTGGATCTCTATCATCAAAACTTGTCTCCTGCTAAGAGCATTAGCAATCCTATTAGGCTTACCGCTCTCGTGTTTCAAAACAAGTTTGTAACTCTGCAAAAACTCAACTCATTCTAATGTCTCTGATTCAACTTTCCTTGACTAGTCAAATATTTCAAAGCTTGATGATCAGTATATAAAACAAACTCCTTAAGAAGAAGATAATGTCTCCACTTCTTCAATGCCTGGATTATAATATAAAACTCTTAATCATAAATATAATATCTTATTTGGTATGTAGCACTCAATTTGGATCTCTATCATCAAAACTTGTCTCCTGCTAAGAGCATTAGCAATCCTATTAGGCTTACCGCTCTCGTGTTTCAAAACAAGTTTGTAACTCTGCAAAAACTCAACTCATTCTAATGTCTCTGATTCAACTTTCCTTGACTAGTCAAATATTTCAAAGCTTGATGATCAGTATATAAAACAAACTCCTTAAGAAGAAGATAATGTCTCCACTTCTTCAATGCCTGGATTATAATATAAAACTCTTAATCATAAATATAATATCTTATTTTGGCATCATTAACTTCTCACTGAAGTAAGCAACATATCTACCTTCTGAAATGACCCTTACTATAAAGGCCACTAAAAACCCCAATACTGAACTATGGCAATTCGTCAAATACTTAGCATGCAACTGTTAAATGGGCAAGGATGTAATGTCTGAAACAAATTCACCAAATAAGATAGCTATAACAAATGCAATGAATAATAGTAGCACCAACAATATTCAGAAAAAAATCTTATTGTAATTTGCATTTAAGGACTGATCTGTTACATGCTCCAATGGTAATAGCAAATTCTTACAATATTTGTAATAATTGAATTGAAGGTAAATGAATAACAGCGTCTGAGCATATACAATTCTGTACTTAGTTTTTAAACAATGTAAGCAACATCAAGAACCTGGGATTTTCGCCTCCATGAGTTGTCATATGCATGAATTCTCAAAATGGAACCTCTCCCTGCCTGACTGCAGCCCTGCCGATGAAGTTTACTGAATGGTAACTGAAGGGAAAACTCAGGTCTGTTCCTGTCTGGGCATCACAGCCTGTCAACACTGCCGTACCTGTATGGCCTTGGTGCAATTTTTTTATATAATTTCCAGCCTTCAAAATAGTGCCGAAACTGGTATGTACTGAATCGCCTAGGGTGATTAGATAGCCCCCTAAAAACATTAAAGGAAACTCTGAACAATTTGATGACCCAAGCCTTGGTACGGCTCTGACATGTACGGCCCTGCTAAAAAAAAAAATCTGCTGTGTATTGGATGCCGTATTTGGTAGGATTTGAAACGCCTTGGGTTAATGTATAACCCCTCCCAAGCATAAATTCAGATTCCCATGCAAAGTAAAGTTATGTGTAAAATATGAGTCCAGTCCCGTTCACAATCTCATCAGAATATGCACTAAATGTCTCCCGAATTTGGCCAGCTGATTCTGTAAGAAGATGATGAACTCCAACCCTTGTGAATAGCTTAAATCCTCAAAATCAATTATTAGAATAATTCATCATGAAATGGCTAAATACCATCTCCAATGAGCAACCCTTCGGAAGATATCTCACTTCCTCAGTTATGCAGATCCAAGGGAGTTTTCGTTCCCAAAGACCTAATGGAAATTCGCAGACCAAAGACCACAAATTGCTCCAATATAATTAGAAGTTGAATCCACAAAAATCGCTTGTCCAAATGGGTGCCTCCAGCCCTCAATTTATTAACTTTTCTAAGAAGTCACTAGAAACTTCTAGAAACATCTTTTATAAAACCTTATTATAATGCACTTTATTATAAAATAACTTTATAAAATAAAAGTGCCATCTCAACTCAAAATTAGAACATGTAGGCCCCACTTACTGGATGTAGGCTCAATTATAACGCTCTGAGAGCAATATGCAATCATCTGGCAACAGGATGACTCTCTCTCCAAAATCATTTGCCTACGAAAGTCAATGATAGGCAAATCTACTGTGGGTATCATGTCGCTAGAAAGGGGACATGACACGTTCTTGGCTCAAAAAAAATAGAATGGCATTACCACTAGCATGACAGTCTACTTGAAACACCTTTATAAAACCAGAAGTGCTAAACAGGCTGTTCTGTAACTTTCTATTTCAACAATTCAAAACTCTTGTCTCTTCCTATGGTCCACTTAAACTCCTTCCTGGCCCCTTTTGTCCTTCCTGTCAGAGGTCCATAAACATTGCCGAAACTCTTGATAAACTTTCGTTCAAAGCTAGCCAAAACATGAATAGATCTTCCCTCGCTGGCACTCCTTGGATAGGCCATTCGAGGATAGCCTTCATCATCTTTCGATTTTAAGACCTTTTGTTGAAACTACAAATCCAAGATACACTAACTCCTTCACAAAACTACGTTTCTTTAAATTAATCAACAATTTCTCTTCCCTTAACCTCTCAAACACCCTACAAATATGAATTAAATGCTCCTTCATTGTCTTATTGGATATCAAAATGTCATCCAAATAAACAATGACAAAGTTTTCTAGAAATTCTTTTAGTATCTCGTTCATGAGCCGCATGAATGTGTTTGGCCCATTGGTTAGCCCAAAAGGCATGACTAGCTGCTTATGCAACCCCTTCTTTGTCTTGAAGGCTTCTTCCATTCGTCTCTTTCTCTAATCTGGATTTGATGATTTCCACTCTGTAAATCTATCTGTGTAATACACAGAGCCACTCAAACAGTCCATAATATCATCCATCCTTGGCAAGGGAAATTTGTACTTGATAGTGATCTTGTTGATGGCTTGAGAATTTGTACACATCCTCCATTCTCCATTTTCCTTTGGTGCTAATATTGCTGGTACAACACATGGACTCAAACTTTCACAAATCAACCATTTTGGCAATAACTCCTGTACTTGTCTATTCAGTTTTTCACTTTCTGTTGGAGTCATTCTGTGAGTTGTCTTATTTGGAAAGCCGGCTCCTCGAACCATATCCACCTGATGATTGAGCTTGCTCACTGGTGACAATCCATCAAGCACATTATTGGATACAATATCTTTAAACTCATCCAACAAATCTACAACTTCCATAGGTACATCTTCTACTTCCTCTTTACCAGCTTTTGAAATAAAAGCAAAACACATGTGCTCATGCCTTATACCTTCTAGGAACTTTGTTCCATCAACCAAACATATTCTCACATTGCTTCATGCCTTCTCCTTAGATTCCTTCAATGGCTTTAACTTGTATGGAACTCAATGCTTTGTCAAAGAATATGTATTTGCAAACCCATCATGTACTTTGTGACATTCCCTTTAGTGCATGAGAATTTAATAATTAAATAATAAAATTATTAATTTAACTAATTATTTATAATTAAACCATGTATTTTAGATAATTGTATTAAAATAAATAAATAAACAAATAAAACATATGATGTGATCTATTATTGATATAATAATATGATACTAAGATAATATTATAATATTACAAGATAATATTAATTATTAATATCAATTTATATAAGATCACTCATTTTAATGAAATTAATAATTTGTAAATATAATCCAATCAGCATTCTAGAGTCTATAGATACGTAGTGTGGGGATATTACATATTATAACACGCGTGCATATTAAATGAAGGACAAAACTATTCAATAAGCATCAACATGAAGAGGCATATATTGTAACATACAACATTGTAAATTAAAGAAAAAAAACAGAAACACATAGAAATGCTCAGTGAAAACTCCACTTGGCAGCATGGTCGGTATTTCATATTAATGAGAAGATGATATATATAATAAGCAAAAATGAGAATTCTATCGACTCTCATGTTTTCCTTATATGAATAAATATGATGGTCGTCTTCCTCCATACGTTGCTCATGAACATTAGTGTTTTAGTACCTACGTATTTAAGCAAGTATAAATTGCCAAAAATATTAGTGGGTGGAGTGAATTTGGTTAGAGGAGTAACAAAGAAAGTGTTGTGGTCAATATAGTTTGAAAGGTAGAAATTAAAAGATTAGTATAGGAAGTGATATGTACAACAGTAAAAAGAGTGTGATAAGTGTGATTTGTTTCAAACAAATATTCTTATCAATGTTCTGTAAAAAGGAACATTTAATAAGGAATTACCCGATCTTCCATTTGTCTCTGTAATGCCCCCCATTTTTAAATGGAACTTAACAAATATTATTAAACAATAATAATATAGAATTAAATACAAATAAAAATGTATAATAATAAAATTATAATATAAATAATAGTATAATAATATAATATCATTATTATATTATTATTATATAAGATATAGAATAATACAATTAAACTACAGATAATTACAACATAAATAGTAGTAACAATGAAATAAACTATTAGTCCCTGCCTATGAACTCATGTTTTCAGTAGCCCTCGTACAATTAATTTTTATAATCAAATTTGCTGAAGTTTTAAAGTTAAAAATCAATTTTATTTATAAATTAATTTACAATCATTAATTACAATTTTTTGATTGGTCAGTGTTAATTTTCCTAGGGGTAGATTGTTTTTTAAATTCAAAAAAATCAACAAATTTTCGAAGTGCGGCTGTTGACAGAAGTGAGGTTCTCCGAGATTAAAACCCTCAGCATGGTAGATGATACAATCAGCAAGTGCAGGCATGGGCTTCATCACACATGCCAACGATCCCTTCTGTACTTCGATTGTAACAAAGCTCCAGGGAAGGATCCAAACATCACAAACCCCGGACCTCTCCCACCAAATGTCTCAGCCACAATCCACAGTAAATGGATGCAGTCCCTCCTTCTGAAACACAGTCAAAACAGTGACGACTATGCTCGCTCACAGTTCTAGTTTTACATATATTTTCAAGAGCTTCCATGGGTAAGTATGCTGCATCTTTGCCATGCCGAAAGGGCTAACACTTTTGACTATGCTCACTCACAGTTCTAGTTTTACATATATTTTCAAGAGCTTCCATGGGTAAGTATGCTGCATCTTTGCCACGCTGAAAGGGCTAACACTTTCGACTACATGAGCAGCATGCAATTTGATAGTATAAATTGTATAAATTGTGTGTGGTTGATTTTGTGCATGATTTTCTGTGAAAGTGAACAAATTTTCTATTTCAAGCACCATTTTGACAGTAACTCTGTTAATTCGGTGAGATTAGCAAATTATCAAAAAATGATATGGGAATTCCACAAAAGTTGCAGATAATAATTTTAGTATTCTACAGAAGTTGAGCTTAAATAAAGAAAGTTGTCCAGAAGAATGGCATGTAATTTAATGAGAGTGAATTCTGAAACGCGGCTCTTTTGGGCTCTAGGGAAACTTCTTTGGATTGCAAAACAACTTTTCTATTCTCTCGAGAAACTTCTTAACCAGTTTCTGTTACTTCTGGGGCAGCGATGATGTCTATTTAATAGACTAATAAAGACTAATAACATAAATTTCGTGGAATTCAAACTAAAATCAAATGCAATGAAGCCATGTTTTATGTAAGCCAGACCCACAAATTTTTCCATGTTTCTTTGTTACCTGTTACCATATGTGTGCAATTTTTACTACGGTTTCTCAATTATTTATATTTTATTGAATTACGTGGAGTGCTTTGGTAGCATTGCCTTGTAAAAATGGGCATCTATTTCTGATTTATTTTCTGGTTGTTTTTGAGGCGAATGAGAGGTGGTGGAAATTTCATAAGGTAGATATTAGGGCTCATTCTTGAAAGCATGGATCAAAATCCGTAGTATTAGGAAGAAGATATTGGCAAGTATATGATCGTGCTAATAGATATAGGTTTACTATTATTTTTTAATTATGTCATAAGAGATGAATACATAGTTAACGATTTTTCAGCGAAGGAATTTATAATGTAATGGGTTTTTAAGAATGAGTTGACGTTAATATTATTGTAATTAAACTATCCACTCTATCTGGTTTGTGAGTTAGATTGGAAGTATATATTCATTATTTTAAATCGATAGATATGATAAATCTAGCCACACGCTTGCTGCAGTTTAAATCTTATATGCATGAAGTTGTTATTTAAATAAAATTCTACACACTTCCAATTGGCAATTGCAAACTTATTGAAAAACTCAAAGTGTCAATGTTAATTGTGATATCACTTCCTAATTTATCTTATGTAGTGATTAAATAAAAATTTAGATAAATATATTTAAATAAACAAATTAATCGAGTTAAAATATTTTCTTACTAAAGTAAAAACTATCTGTTAGTGCTTCTCCTTATTAAGTGTAAGCATATTAAGAAGGGGACTGTAATGTCCCCTTTTTAGCATTCATAGCATGATGTTGTCGTTAGCCTATTTCCCTACGGTCCCGTAGGCTAACCAGGTCATTAAAGGGGCTTAGAGGCCATTTGGCCTAGATAGTTTCAGTTGCAGGTCTTTCTGAGGGGCTTTGAGGCAACTTTGGGCATACTTACTATTTATAGTAAGTCATCTTGGACATGGGCGGACATCCAGTGGCAACGGTATGTCGATGGTAATTGTTTAAAATCGACAAGAAGACTTGTTCATCATTGATAAGATTTGTTATGCATTGATAAAGCTATTTTATAAAGTTAAATTTAAATATTTAACTTTATTAATGCATAGACTATAGTTTGTGAGAAATATTTAAATTAAAAGAGTCCCCTTTATTTTATAACACATTGGAGACATAAGTTACATAAAGGGAGTTATGTTTTATCCCACATTGAGAAAACGAAGGATTGAGCTCTTGCGAGAACACTATAAAAGAAAGGGAAGAGTTTCTTTTTAGTATGCTTGGGGGAAAATCAAAAAAATTGGAGAATTTTCTGGAGGTTATGTCTCAATAGTTTGAAGGACGAAATCCCTTCAAGCTGGAAAACTTGACGCCATTGAAAGATATGGTCTTGAGATTCAACATGGTAACAGTCCGAAAAAGCAGATACGAAAAAGGAGTCCGAAAAAGCAGGCTGAAAAAAGCAGTCCGAAAAGCGGAACCGAAAAAGCAAGCTGAAAAAAGTAGTCCGAAAAGCAAAACCGAAAAAGCAGGCCGAAAAAGCAGAATCGAAAAAGCAGGCTGAAAAAGCAGAACCGAAAAAACAGGCCGAAACAACAGTTCGAAAAAGCAAGGCCAAAAAAGTAGAATAAAAAAAGCAAGTGGAAAAAGCAAATCGGAAAAAAGCAAAACAGAAGGGGCAACATTGAAGAAAATTATTACAGCAATCTACAACCAAGTTCCTTTGTTAGTATTGCTTTTTTTAGGTGTGATAAGTTTCAGCTATAAGTGTGCGTTATACCAGCATTATCATTTTTTGTAATCCATGTAAATGCCAAAAAGTCTTGGCCATATTTCATGAGCATTGGAAATTTCATTGCAATTAAGGAGATAATAGTTGCTGGTGCCATTTGAGCAATACAATATTATTATTTATCAGCTAGTTAGTTTGCATACCAACTGTTTGTAGAAATGCCAGTTGGCTGTAGGTGTTCATTTCTCATGCTTAGATCATATATATGCATTGAATATTGTCAAAATAAGTTGCACATTCATGTTAAGTCATTGTGTAGTCCATTGTAGTCTTCTAGCACAAGATTCTCATTGATGCAAATTGAAGAAAAAGTCATTTGAAGCTAGCTGAAATACTATATCAGTCATACGTCCCTTGCATGTGAATTGTTTGATGAAATTCCTTGAGCTTTCATCAGCATTTTTGAGAGCAGATTTGAGGTGGCTTATTACAGTGGTATCAGAGCTTGCTTGCAAAGTGTTTGACGAAATGTCAAACAACTGAAGTATAAAGATTTTTGGTGTTTGAAGAAGTTATAACCTATTGGGGTTATTACAATGGTATCAGAGTGGTTTCCTGCCATCCTGTGGAGGTCTTATTGGGAATTTGGATTAGCCAGATAGAGAGAAAAATGTTTGACAAAATGAATGCCGGTCCAGATAAGGGAAAGGAAAGATTCTTACAATTATTAGACACCTTAGCACAGGGACAACGATCAACAGAGCAAAGAGCACAGGAACAGAGTCAGAGATTTGAGCTTATGATGCAGATGATGGCTCGTCAAATGGGGTTGAATGCTAATGTGGTTGGAGGAAATAATCAGAATGGTAATAATCAGGATGGGGCACATAATGGAGGTGAACAAGTTGAGAACAATTTCGGTCATACACCCCAGCAAACTAGGATAGTGAGTTCGAGGCCCATGGTTCCAACATTTCCTCCTAGAGCTCCAGAGCAGCCCGTACCAGAGCCCCAGATCACTGATATACAAGACCAGCTGAGGAGAGATTGGGAAGCCGGAGGTCCAGATTTTATAGCTGCAATTACCTTTAGGGAGTATATAGATGTGCGGATGAAGCATATGCCACGTGGACATGACAAGAACCAGAGCTATGAGCTACGGAAGAAAGTAGGGAAACGTCAGTTACCATATTATGATGGCTCGGGGAAGTCTACAGCAAGAGCTTGGGTTCAAAAGCTTGACACATATTTTCAAATGAACCCTATGCCTGAGGAAGAAGCTATTAAGTATGCAGCAATTCACCTGGATGGGTTAGCACACAAGTGGTGGCATCATGGTATGGTCACTATGGGTCATGCACACATTACCTCATATGTGGAGTTTACGGAGAGACTGATTGAACGTTTTGATAGGCCTAAGGATCGTACCTTCCCTATGACAGGCAGAAACTTGTATGAGGAGTTTAACAGTCATGCTGATTCAATACAGGGAGACATTAGCACATCTTCAGGTAATGGTTTATCTACATCATCTTCACAGGCAGAAGTGGTTTCAGATGTTGTGCAGGTTGAGCCAGTTGCATCAGAAGGTGATATCATAGGCACACCGAATTGCGTGATTGACACAAATAGTGATTCCAGTACAATTGGGCTGGATGAAGTTATAGCAGTTGAGGATACTGTCATGTTTGAGGATAGTACAGTTGATAAGAAAGTGAGCATTCAGGACTTTGTAGAAAATGAGTATCAAGCATAGTTGGATGCTTCTTCACATGAGATAGAGGCTAGTAGCTCTTCACTTGGTTTGGCAAGCCAGCTAAAGACAGGGGACAAGGATATTGTCGCGGCTTTATCTCATCATGACAGGATGCATGGATTGATTGAGAATCACATTTGGATGATTCAACTGCAGGAGAGACAGAAAGGAGTCACAACAGGTTCTTGTGACGACTTACAGAAGATCAAGGAAGGCATGGAGGCAAGGAAGGTAAGTTACATACACCTACTTTCAGATCGCGATCATCTCTTTAATCTTGCAGGGATCTATTTAGATGCATTGAAGAAGGAGGAGGAGGTTGACTGGTTTTCTCATGAGCTGGTGGATACTCGGAATTCCTTGGTGTGTATTCAGTTGGCTCTCCAGGATTTTGAGAGACATGTGGATGAGCTTTGTCTTGAGGTGAGCTCAGTTCGGGAGTTAGCGCATATAGCAGGGACTCAATTTTCTTTTACAGTCAGGTCACATGTTGATGATTTCTCAAAGATGACAGAGTTTACAAGAGAGTCCCAGTATCTAATTATTACAAATGACACCCAAGGGGATGTTGTGGACAGTTTTGAGGACTTAGTTTCCTCAGCAGTTTCTTATGGTACGGAGGGGTTGGACAACGATGCTACAGTTTTTGATACTAATGTTGATATGAGCTTTTGAGTTGATTCACAGGATATGGATGGTAATACTCTAGAGACCAGTAACTTTGAGGATATTCCTTTAGACAGTGCGTCAAAGGAGGTTTGTAGGAGACAGTCTAGCCAATGCCATCATGTGTCTAGTCAGTTGAGAGTTAGTGAACGAGACATTTCTATCGCTTGCCAGCATTTCGACGTTGCTCGTCAGTTGTTAGCAGTTTATGGATGGGGTTCTCCTACTAGTGATGAGCAGGGAGGTAGTTATCTTTCCTTGACAGAGATCCACTCTTTATGGGAGGCTAGTCAGAGTCTGAGACAGGATTATATGCAGTTGGTAGCCGACAGAGATTATCTTATGGAGTGGGGGAGTATAGCATACGATGCATTATTGGCCAAGGAAGATGAGGTGAGTGAGCTTACTCAGCAGCTTGAGGTTACTTCTGAGATTCTTGAGAGTACACAGTTGGCTTTCGAGGAGTCACAGTTTCATTTGGCTAAGGTGACCATGGAGTTAGAGCGACTGCAGTCTTTACCAGATTCTGTACAGTTGTCTGGTGATCCGAGGATGTCCATGGTCGAGATTGTCAGAGACAGTGGAGATGGGGATGCATCCATCCTTGATACTAACATTGGCATATCGGTTTCGTTCCCACTAGAGTCAGGTTCAGTTGAGTTGGGTGCTATAGCAGATTGTTGTGGTATGCCTGACATGGTGGTGGCCTCTAGTACTGATGGCACGGAGACTAGAGATGTTGTATCAAAGATCATGTGTGATGTTGGTGATCCGGCAGTTGGCATGGTTCCTGCTAGTGATACTACTTCCTTGGCGATGTCTTCGGAGGTAGTAGTCAGTTCCAGCTTGGTTAGTGATCGATTGCAGTTAGTTTCATTTGGGTTGCAGTCTGAGCCACTGACTGAGATTGGTGCATTCTATCGGCATTACATTGTGAGGTATGCTCATCAATTTACCTTTGATGACCATGTTGATGAGATGATGATACAGAGATATACTTTGATTCCTAGTGCTTGTCATCAGTTATGGGACGGTTTGACGCCATAGGATGAGAGTTGTGATGGGCATGACATGGCAATAGGTTCTGTGGTTGATAGCTTGATAATACATGACTTAGAGAAAGAGTTTGGGAGTGATGCTTCAGCGGTTGTTGTTATTGATTCTACTCCTTTGGCTATGACATCTCCTGACTTAGCTGGTGATCAGTCACAGTGGGTTGTATCACTTGTTCATGGTGAGTTGTTGACTGAGATTGGTTCTTTTTACCGGCAATATACTAAAGGATATGTTCATTGGTTTGCTTTTGATCCATGTGTTGAGGAGTTGATGGCAGACAGGTTTGGACTAGGCTCTCATTTTTGCTATCTACCGTGTAATGACTATTCACAATTAGCAGTGCATGGGTGTTATGGTTATGAGACAGTGGCCGGTAATCTGCAGAGTTGTGTTGCAGTAGATGTACAGTGTGTGGATTCTTTGTATTTGGTGCAGTTTCATGTGGGAGTGGTCACCATTGTAGCAGAGTTGGAGTGTGCATTCCGCATAACACGATGGGTTGTGTGGATGGTGTTTATTATGTTGACAGTTTGGGTGATCTACTCTACTTGGGGTCTAATATTTTGAGGGTTTGTGCCTCGTGGGTTCCTGACTGTGGCAGTAGTGGATTTGGAGTTCAGTTGCACCGTGATTCACGATTCATTTATGGATTCCTCTTGTTTAATTTTCAGAGGTTGTTGCAGGAGCCTATGTTGACTGACAACAGTATAGTTCATGACTACATTTGGGATCCAGGTGGATTGATTGGGTTGTTGTTCGGCCATTGCTTGGGGACAAGCAATTTTGGGAAGGGCGGACTGTAATGTCCCCTTTTTAGCATTCATAGCATGATGTTGTCGTTAGCCTATTTCCCCACGGTCCCGTAGGCTAACCAGGACATTAAAGGGGCTTAGAGGCCACTTGGCCTAGATAGTTTCAATTGCAGGTCTTTCTGAGGGGTTTTGAGGCAACTTTGGGCATGCTTACTATTTATAGTAAGTCATCTTGGACATGGGCGGACATCTAGTGGCAACGGTATGTCGATGGTAATTGTTTAAAATCGACAAGAAGACTTGTTCATCATTGATAAGATTTGTTATGCATTGATAAAGCTATTTTATAAAGTTAAATTTAAATATTTAACTTTATTAATGCATAGACTATAGTTTGTGAGAAATATTTAAATTAAAAGAGTCCCCTTTATTTTATAACACATTGGAGACATAAGTTACATAAAGGGAGTTATGTTTTATCCCACATTGAGAAAACGAAGGATTGAGCTCTTGCGAGAACACTATAAAAGAAAGGGAAGAGCTTCTTTTTAGTATGCTTGGGGGAAAATCAAAAAAATTGGAGAATTTTCTGGAGGTTATGTCTCAATAGTTTGAAGGACGAAATCCCTTCAAGCTGGAAAACTTGACGCCATTGAAAGATATGGTCTTGAGATTCAACATGGTAATAGTCCGAAAAAGTAGATACGAAAAAGGAGTCCGAAAAAGCGAAACCGAAAAAGCAGGCTGAAAAAAGCAGTCCGAAAAGCGGAACCGAAAAAGCAAGCTGAAAAAAGTAGTTCGAAAAGCAAAACCGAAAAAGCAGGCCAAAAAAGCAGAATCGAAAAAGCAGGCCGAAAAAGCAGAACCGAAAAAGCAGGCCGAAAAAGCAAGGCCGAAAAAGTAGAATCGAAAAAACAAGTGGAAAAAGCAAATCGGAAAAAAGCAAAGCAGAAGGGGTAACATTGAAGAAAATTATTACAGCCATCTACAACCAGGTTCCTTTGTTAGTATTGCTTTTTTTTAAGTGTGATAAGTTTCAGCTATAGGTGTGCATTATACCAGCGTTATCATTTTTTGTAATCCATGTAAATGCCAAAAAGTCTTGGCCATATTTCATGAGCATTGGAAATTTCATTGCAATTAGGGAGATAATAGTTGCTGGTGCCATTTGAGCAATACAATATTATTATTTATCAGCTAGTTAGTTTGCATACCAACTGTTTGTAGAAATGCCAGTTGGCTGTAGGTGTTCATTTCTCATGCTTAGATCATATATATGCATTGAATATTGTCAAAATAAGTTGCACATTCATGTTAGGTCATTGTGTAGTCCGTTGTAGTCTTCTAGCACAAGATTCTCATTGATGCAAATTGAAGAAAAAGTCATTTGAAGCTAGCTGAAATACTATATCAGTCATACGTCCCTTGCATGTGAATTGTTTGATGAAATTCCTTGAGCTTTCATCAGCATTTTTGAGAGCAGATTTGAGGTGGCTTATTATAGTGGTATCAGAGCTTGCTTGCAAAGTGTTTGACGAAATGTCAAACAACTGAAGTATAAAGATTTTTGGTGTTTGAAGAAGTTATAACCTATTGGGGTTATTTTAAGGACGAAGAGACAAGTAGTTCCAAACACCAAACAGCTAGAGTTGTTCAACATGCAAGGAGGCGTGTTACGAGGCCAATGTGGGATTAAGAGGGGACGGGGAGGCAAGTAGTTCTAAACACGAAAGAGCTAGAGCGACTCATGGTGATGGCTCGCTTTAGGGGAGCTGTTAAGCATGCAAGGAGGCCTGTTATGAGGGCAATGTGGGATTAAAATAAAATCCATTTTTAATATTAGTATTAATATGGTCCAGATTTATTTCATTTATTTGACTTCAAATTTTTCACCTTGAACTTTTCACCATAGGCAGGGACTTCTGCTTGAACAGAGCTCTTGTTTATACAAGTTAAATAGTAATATTATATAATGAATAATACAAACAAAGTCTCTAAGAGACAGAACTAGAGCAATGATTCTAACATAGATCATTTATACATATAAAAGATTTCATATATTAATCAATCATTTCATTTCTTAAATGGTGGCAACCACGTCTAAAGATCGTGACCCTTCATGCTTCACAACATATTTATTGGATGACGAGGTCATTTGAAGGGGAAAAGAGACCAGGGATAGGAAACGGACAATATAATTGTTGCAGAGTATAATGTAGCAGAGAAAACGAGAATCACTAACAGAGCAAATAATAATTTATAAGGTATAATAAATAATAATCGAGTGGTGATAGCAAGCAGTACGAAGACTCAAGACACCATATCTTATCAAATGAAAAAATAAAAAATTAAAAAGATGCAGCTGAATGGAAACTGGGCAGAATTCATCCATAGAAAAGGGCCAACAGTGGCATTGGAGTTCATGTCAGTTCTGAAATGTGAGTATGATAATCACACAAGTGCAACAAATAGAAAATAACCAGGAGAGAAGTATTGAAGGAATAATGGGGGAACCTTATGGAGCAATGTCTAAGCCAACAGTATCTAATACGTTTCAGAATGTGAGTCAGTATTCATGAATTCTTCAAAGTCATCTTTTATTGACCTTGATATTCAGGAATCATCACAGAAGATAGGGAGGAGCTGATAGAAGAATGTTAGAAAGAGATCGATAACCATGTAAGAAGGGTTTGGCAAAATATATATAACAGATATACAGGGAGAAACATAAATAAATATATAATTCAGTTACAGTGATATAATACAGACATATCAGAAATGACAGGGTTCATCCCTTAATTACATACGGAGAAGTCTGTGTATGAACCACAGGTGTCTATCAGTACCCATGACATGCAACTCCAACTCTACTGTCATAAGGTAAAAGGGAAAGCCGCAGTTTAACCTAGAGTAGAAAACGTAAGTGTTTTGAGGAATGTGATGAACTCTGAAACTCATTCAATAAACCAACCAAAGATAAAGATAATAGCCAAGAGGATTAATGGAGGAGAAACAATATTCAAGAAGGGAGCATTCCGCTGACTCAGTTGGAAAGAAATAAGCAAGAAAGGAATCAATTAAGAAGGAAGAAGAAAACATGGTGAGTCCCAGGCAGCAGAGGGTTGAATAAGACAAATGACAAAACATAGAAGCACCAAACAAGAGAATATATGCAGAGCCTTCTATTGTTGATACACCTGAATTCTGATCTACACAATTCAGCAGGGGCTCGTGGTAACTTTTATCCATTGGGATATTAATAGAAGCATTCCAATACAAGAAATCTGAATAAGTCCAAAACGATAAAATCCACATCACCAAGTTGGATAAGGCATATAGTCTGCAGATCTGTGCATAGTTATTAGTTCAGCAATCATAATAATATCTCTACAATTGATGATTGGAAAACATTGCACACTTTTTATTTGAAAACCAGAGAAATATAGCATGCAACTGATCTAAATGGAGTTTTCCTAAAGAGAGTGTAATGAAATAAGCTATTTCTACATTAAGGCAAACCTTGAGAACATCGCAATACAATTGTCTTATAATAAACAGTGACCACCCTCATCGGTATAAGTTTGCAAAGGATATTGCGTTAAACAGAAGAGTTTTAATTAGTAAGGAACCTCTTACATTTGAATTTTAGATAAATCAGTCTCAAATCTTTAAGGATCATACCAAGGGACATTACATTCTCCTTCTCTGATCTGGATTTGATGATATCCACTCTTCAGATTTATTTTTGTAAAATAAACATAATATCATCCATCCTTGGCAAGGGAAATCTGTACTTGATAGTGATCTTTTTGATTGCTCGAGAATTTGTCCACATCCTCCATTCTCCATTTTTCTTTGGTGCTAATATTGCTGGTAAAACACTTGGATCCAAACTTTCATGAATCAACACTTTCGGCAATGGCTCCTCTACTTGTCTATTCAATTCTTCACTTTTTGTTGAAGTTATTTTGTGAGTTGTCTTATTTGGAAAACTAGCTCCTGGAATCATATCCATCTGATGACTGATCTTTCTCAATGGTGACAATCCATCAAGCACATTAGCTTTTGGAGTTGAAGCAAAACACATGCACTCATGCCTTATACCTTCTAGAAACTTTCTTCCATCAACTAAACATGTTTTGACATTGCTACATACCTTCTCCCCAGTTTCCTTCAATGGCTTCAGCTTGTATCGAACTCCATTCTTTGTCAAAGAATATGTATTTGCAAACTCATCGTGTACTATGTGACGTCCCCTTTAGTGTACGAGAATTTAATAATTAAATAAAAAAGTTATAATATAACTACTTAATACTAATTAAACCAAGTATTAAAGACAATAAAAATTAAATAAATAAATAAACAAGTGAAACATATAATGTGATCTATTAATGATATAATAATATGTTACTAAGATAATATTATAATATTATAAGATAGTATTAATTATATATATATATATGATCACCTTTAATCAAATTAATAATTGGTAAATATAATCGAATCAGTATTTATAGTCTACAGATACATAGCGTGGGGATATTACATATTATAACACGTGAGTATATCAGTTGAACGAGAGAACTATTCAATAAGGATTGGCTCGAAGAAGCATATATTGTGACATACAACACTGTAAATTAAAGAAAATGACCTCAAATTGACGTAGGGACAAGGAGAAAAACATGAGGAATAAACTTTGGGGAGAGCATGAGGAAGAAACTCGGCTTCAAGCCTTCCAATATTCCCTGTCTAGAGTCGCACACAAAAGCTTTATACTGAATTCAAATAATCAGCAGAGAACACAAGGCTAGATGCAACATTTTATTAGGTGTAATTATTTAGCTTTGCATACAAAACAACAACATGCCTGATTGTGAGGTCTTCCAGGTGGCAACCTTATACAGAACCAAGAATCACAATTCAAAGACCAAGCTCACATCTTTTAACTTCTATCTTCTAAGAATGCTCTCAAACTTGCTTTCCTACATCTAACCAAGCTTCTTATATAGCCAGCTAAGCCAAAAGTCGGCTAGTCAAGCATTTAATTACAATATAGGTCCAGTCCTTGAAGAGGAAACCGAATACAAGAAAAGGACAACATAAAATTGTGCGCACTTAAAGGTAGGTCCACACGTGTGCTAGGAGTCGGCTCCCAATTGTGCAAGATGCCACATAAGTAAAGTAAACTACACCAATTGAAACAACACGCCTCGTTGGATGAAAACAACAGGAAAACAGGACCGCAAAGAACGACACAAAACTTGAAAACTATGAAACGTTAGAACTTGCACACTTAGGACGAGGATCTAGGATGGTCCTCAATATGATATCAATTGTGCACAAAGAGAAACCAAAAGCAAAAATTACTATGTCACGAAAAACATATTGGTATAGAAAACAAGAATTATTAATTTTGAGTGATGCAAGATTGCTTAAGACCCAAGATGCTCATGCATCAGACACCTGGGGTAAGAAGAGACCTGATGTCCACATTAGGACTCAAGAACATTCTGACCTAAATCATATAGATCTAGTTTAGCCAATAATATCCATGAACTGTCTTCAACTGGTTTTCCTTTCCTTTGAACAAGGTATTCCATGTAATCCTTCCCTTTGGTGCTTCTGCTTATTCTGGTATTCAAGATTTGTTCAATGCCTTCCTCTTTCTTCTTGGGATAATTTGGGTTATCAGTCAACTCACTTTCAGGCTCATGGTACTCAAAGATATCAGAAATGTTGAATATGGGTGAAATATCCATATCTTCAGGCAATTTCACTTCAAAAGCATTTCCAATGTCAAATTTTCTTTGAATTTTACACGGTCCAAACTTTTTCATTTTCAATTTGTTGTAGCTTCCAACTAGAAATTTATTTTTCTTTAAATGAACCATTACCTCACCACCTGCATTGAAATATTTGTCTTCACCTCTGATCAACTCGTTGTTTATATTCCTTAGTATTGTTGTGCAAAGTGTCCCTTATATTATCATGCAAATCTTTTATGTAACTTACAAACTCATTAGCATTAGCACTATACTTTTTTTCCTTACTCAAGTTTCTTAGTTCTGTAGTTCCTCTAGGGTGTAGTCCATTTATGACCTCAAAAGGTGTCTTCTTAGTACTTCTGTTCATAGAGTTGTATGCAAATTCAGCTTGTGTCAAGACCAAGTCCTAATTTGTAGGTTTACTTCCAACCAAACATCTCAACATATTACCCAAACTTCTATTTACAACTTCAGTTTGTCCAGCAGCCTGGGGGTGAAATGTAGAACTAAACTTAAGTTCAGTACCCAACTTCTTCCAAAGTGTCTTTCAAAAGTATCCAATGAACTTAGCATCTTTGTCTGAAACATTTGTCTTTGGCGATTTGTGTAACCTCACTACCTCTTTGAAAAATCGCTTTGCAATATGTACTGCATCATACGTTTTCTTGCAAGGTATGAGATGTGCCATCTTAGAAAATCTATCTACCACCACAAATATAGAATCAAAACCTCTCTAAGTTTTTAGCAATCCAAGTACAAAATTCATGCTTATGTCCTCCCAAGGTCTGCTAGCAATAGGCAAAGGTGAATACAAACCCAAATTCTAACTAGTTCTGTTTGCTACTTGACAAACTGCACAACTTCTCACAAATTTGTGAACATCCTACAGCTGTGTCCAATAGTATCTTTCAACAATCAACTTTATTGTCTTATCAATCCTAAAATGTCTAGCGAGTCCACCACAATGTTTCTCTTAAATGATGTTACTTCTCATAGATCCTCTAGGTATGCAAAGTTGAATTCCTTTAAACAACATGTCATCTTGAATGAAATAACCAATCCACTTATCCTGTTCAGCTGTCAAATGGTACTTACAAGCTTTCTAGGTTCTAAAAAATCAAGATCAGTTTCATACGAAGTCTTCAAATCATCAAAACCAAGCACCAAGCACTTCAACCTTCATTTTTGTTAGCAAACTCCTTCTACTCAAAGCATCAACTACTTTGTTTGATTGTCCACTTCTATATTTCAACAAAGGTGAAATTCTTCAAATATTCTACCCAGGTTATATGTCTTTGATTTAGTTTGTTTTGACTTCCAATGTACTTGAAGGCCTTATGATCTGTATACAAGACAAACTCCTTAGGCATCAAATAATGTCTTCATTTCTTCAAAACTTGAACAATAGCATAGAATTCTTGAGTATTTCTTTTTAGCATCATTCAATTTCTCATTAGAGAAAGCTGCAGGTCTTCCTTCTTGACTCAAAACAACTCCAATTGCATTCCCACTAGCATCATAGTCTACTTGAAAATCCTTAGTGAAATCAGGAAAAACAAGTGTAGGTAACTCTGCAACTTGTTGTTTTAATGTTTCAAAACTCTTATTTGCTCCTTGTGTCCATTGGAAATCCTTTTTATCTCCTCTCATAGTTTCTGTCATAGTAGTACATACTGAACTGAAATTTCTAATAAACTTTCTATAAAAACTTGCCAATCCATGGCTTGTTTTAATGAGGAATTGATAGAACTCTTTTGTTTATTACTGAAAAAATCTTCCCATTTGCTTCAACCCTTGCATTTTCCTTAGCAAAACAAAATCATAATTTGACAAGAATGAATTGCCTCTTCAACTTCTTCACTATTCGATCCCATCTTGTGATTTTCTCTTTTTCTCTTTTATTTTGCTCCAACTAAATCTCCTGCCACCAAATTTTTGCATGCTCTTTCAGTTTGACCTTCACAAATTTGACCCTCTTAGGATCTTCAATATCTTCAAATTCAAAATATTCTTCTAGATCATTGATCCAGTTAATTAGATCTTCTGTATTAAGATTTTTTGAAAATGTGGGGACTTTAGTTTTAGGTCTTTTTTTAGTCCTAGAAATGACTCCAAAAAACTTGTCCTCCTCAGTATAGGCGCTTCCGCTTCTTCCTATTCAAGATGTCATTCTTCTTCGAACTCATCCTCGCTTTCATCTCTTACTATAATATTCATTCCTCTACCACTTGTCTCTGGAGGGCTTTAAAACCCTCATTTGTCACACCTCTGGCTCTTCTGCCATCGTTCCTTCATGGAGGCATTTTTGTGCTCATCACTCAAACTGACAACCATAGTCTTGATGCAAACTACCTCATATTGAGGATTTGTCTACACTCTCAGGAAATTCCACTTTGATACCAGTTGATTAAGGGTACTTCCCTTAATAACACAAACACATAAGAAAATAGGGAAATAACAAGTTGCAAGAACAAAAATTTGGCTTCGTATTATCTCCAAAAGTATGGAATTACAAATTCAGAAAAACAACATACAAAGGCACATGAGTTATTTAAAATTTTCTACAAAAAATCTGCGAGCCGAAGCCACCACAAACATCCCCCAGTACTCTGCTAGACACCCCTACACACCTTGATATAGGCAATTTTCCACCACCATAGAAGGTTCTAACAATTTAACCCTAGACCTTGAGGCTGATCAACCTTAAATTATTATTATTTTTTAAATTTTATTACATTAGAGTAGGTCCCAACAACTTTCAGAATTCAAAAGAAGTTTTGAAGGAATTTAATTTTTGCCCATTTTAGGTGGCATGACTTCCAATGAACATAACTGATTGCCATTTACTTTGAGTGACTCTTTTGACCCCATTTAAAAAATGCTATGAATCGCTCTACAATGCCTAATTCACACAAACTGAGTTCAAAGGTTTTATATCCTGTTGCCAATACTGAAAATTTTCATTAAGTTTACAAATAGATTTGATATTACAGTGAAACTTTACTAACAAGCTGATATATTTAAAATGAACCTCTAGAAATGAAATCAGAGCATTCTAAGCTCAAACAACCAACTTACTAAAAATAGTAATCTTCTAGAAATAGTAGCTCTACATTGAGATAACCCTTATTGAAAGACAAAATAGAAATATTTTTTGGTGAGGCAAGATTTCCCTTAGACTGAGGATGCTCCTACAGCAACATGCTTAGTATAAATGAAAGATATTGAATGCCGAATATGAAAAGACTCTTCAACTCACTAATCAATCGATGCCCATCCATTACAAGATGATTATTGGGAAAGAGATCCTATGGTAGAAGATTACTGTTGAGAACAAGGCAAATAAAACATGCTGAAATATGGCACATTAAAAGCATACCTTGAAGAACCAAAGAAATGACCCAACGACGAATCCATTCAATAATAGGAAATGGAGTGCCACAAGTGACTGACGCCAAGTCAGCATTCAGAATATACTTTGAAAAATAATCACAAGCATAGTAAGCTGAAATCAAACGACACCATATGTCACGTAGGCTATCATAGATGACTCAACAAATAAGTCATAAGTTATCGGATAACTCAGTTTGGTTTGATTTGAACAACTAGTCATATAACCGTTATGAGACATATGTCAACTCTTATCAAGTATATGAGAAATATAATACAGAACAATTGTATATGTAGTAATCATAAGTACATATACTTAATATATGTAATGTCCCTGTTTTGAAGGTAATTTGATTAAATTAATTAAATTAATTAAGTTGTCCAAAATAATGAATATTTTATGAGGATGAATAATTAATTATTTTAATTAAATAAATAAGTGGTATTAAGTTAATTACTTATAAAGTTATCAAATAAATAAATATTAAAAGGTAACTTTATATTTAATTAATTTAATAAATTGACTTGAATTATAAAATATTTTATAAAGTCACTTAATAAAATAATGTTCTAGAAGTTTTTGGAGAAAGTGGAGAAAAAAGAATAAATAGGCATCTTGGATTTCATTCTTAGTAGGCAGATTTGATATTGTTGTTTCATCTTGTGGAGCCTAGGGTTTCTGCAGATTACTTCTTTGTCATAGGAAACGAAAACTTCCTATTGATAGCAATTTTGAGGGTGTGAAATATCACTTGAATTATTGCAGTTGGAAGGAAGATACTTTAGTCTTCTATTTGTGCTACATTGAGAAAAATATTTGAGTACAATAGCTGATGTATTATTGTACTTTCTGAATAAAGGGTTTAAAGGTTATTACTTGTAGATCAGATTTAGTGTTGGCTGCTACAGTACCCGTGAATAGTGTCCGCTACAGTGTTCGCTACAGTAACTTGGTGCATCATTCAAGGCATTCTCAGCCTAGGCACAATTTTGGAGAAGCATTACCCTCTTCCTTGGCATCAAATATTGAAAGGAGAAGGTCTGCTATTATTTTCAGATTCTGAAAAATAAAAAACTCAGTCACATTAGGGATGCTTGTGGAGACCACGATTTTGTTTGTTACTCCCTCATCTTGGTTTGATTTCCCTTCCTACCTTGGGCGCACTATATAGGAGGATTATTTGATGAAGCTGGTTGCATTTTCGAGCCCATAACAGTTGAGAATTATTTTATAATAATCTTTTATATCAGAACAGGGGTGGCTGTTTCAGACATTTACATTGGGCATTTGAGGCCATCACTCTTTGGGACATTGCTTGCAACTTCATTGGAGAATCAAGGCGACTTCAAGAACCAGGTTCCTTTGTTCATTCATGCTATTATGTGTCATCTAGTTGCATTTTAGGAGGTACTGCTGTAGGTGAAAGCTCATATCAGATTTAAGCATATGTATGTAAGCCAAGAGTCTTGGTGTCTCATCTCATTGCCATTGTAGAATTGTTGCATTGTCAATAATATATTTGAAGTTGGGAATTCTCTAGTTGAGTTATTGTCTATTTGAAAGTTTAAAAGGGATGTATGCCAACTATTTGATATAATGACTATAGGCTACTTCATCCATTGCATTTCAAAATACAAAAAGAAATCTGTATTGCATCTAGGACCTTGTCTAAACATCATAGTACTCTTTTGCAAGTAGTATATACATTGGATATCATTGGGAAAACATTTATGGACTCAGACCAGCTAGTTACAAGGTTGCACATGAATTGTTTGACAAAATTACAAGCAGCAAATTAGGGCAAATTGTGGTCAGTTTGAGCAAGGGTCATTACAATATAATGTGTACTTCACTTTTACTGAAGCTACACTTTGACAGCGCCATGTATTGTACATTGTCTTGGTGATGCAAAGTACTTTAAATTTTGTGGATGTAACTAGTTGTTCAAATCAGACCGAATCGAAACAATATCAACTTGCTGACTGTGACATTGGTGGCCATCCATTGTGAAGCCTTTCTTTCTATTTGGATTTTTCACTTTTGAAGAGATCTATCATATCTGAAATGTATTCTTGAAAACTCATACTTGTTAGTAGTTCCATGGATGAACTCTGTTAAGGCCCTACTAGCACCAATTTTGTTGATGTGAGTTTTGAGACCACTTCAACACGCAGGATAAAACACTTAGTGTTCTGGAGTGAAATACCAAATATCAAATCCTCTTGTGAATAGGAAAGCATAGATGCTAAACATTGTATATGATTTTGTGATCAAATTAGAGAAATCCAAGGTTCTTTCTAATCATGGACTTAATTCAGTTGTAATGATGGGATATGTTGGGTGTCACTTGGGGACTTATGTTGTTCATTCAATAGCTATCAACTTTCCAACTGAAAATGATCTAACGATGTAGGCTCTTCAACTTATTCTAACCAAACAAATTGCAAAGGGTTAAAGTGCTGAGAAATCTATCTAACTCTTAATTATGCAAGGGATCATTTGATGAGAAGGTGAAACTAACCATTTCTTCCTCAATTAAATCAACTATGTCAAGGAGGTTCTTTCTTATATGGACATATGAATGATTTTCAAATTGTCAATACTCATTTGAACACCCAATGATTGCATGATCCAAATGAACATTTCCAATTGAAGTTAGATGCTTACAATTTGGTCCAAACTAATCTTACATTGATACTTGCAAGTTGCAACTAACAAGTATCAAAAGGTATGGACACTAAATTCACCATAAATTCATGATTTGATAATATCTTTCATTTATGTACTACTAATACTTAACACAAATGAAATCCTAATCTGACGAAATATAGAAACCATGCTATATTCCAAAATAATTCAAGTAATCCACCATGAAAACCATCAATGAATTTGGAATTACTTTGGTAGCATTGTAGAAAAAATTTCAACAAGTCACCTCCTTTTACAAATGATAAGACTTTGCCTTTTCTATTTGTTCAAGTACAATGAGTGGCTAGGATTAATATGAAATTGATGCCCCAGATTTATCCAATAAAGCCATAGTTCAACTACGAACTACTAGCATTAAATCCTGGACCAGCTACATAAAGGCAACACTTTGCAGGCCACTGAGAAAATTCCAATGCTTTGATTGACCAATCGGAAAATAGTTTAGGTATAAGTATTGTATGGGCTCCACACATACACTTCACATGATCTGATTGAATGAACTTGGACACATGCAATTGGAGCTTTCTGATTGGTTGAATATGAATAGGTGCCACCTCGGGATACTTATGTTATAAACTTGGTTAATGTCTCTTGATAGTCAACGTTTTGCAGCCATGGATTAATGGTGATGGTTCATATTCCCAATTTTTTTTATTTTCATAAGTTTTCTCTGTCCTGCTTCACTCAGGAATTGTCTCATTACCATGATTTTGAACACGCTTGCTCTTGAAATCTTGATGTCTTGACCTTGATTTGTTCTTGAACTCCATCTTGATGTTCTTCTCTTGGGTTTTCATCTTCACCTTGATCCTCGACCTGGAACCATCCTCTTGCTTGAAGCCCTGAGCTTGATCTTTACTATAGTTCCTCGTTATCTAAGCATCTCCTTCATAGTTACCTTGCAAAAAAAAACAAAGAGCTTAATGGATTGAATCCAAGAAATATATGTGAAAACCCTTAATAAACTTTGCATTTTCATCTCCAATTTGAAATTGAATAGTTGAATTTAAGTTGAAATCTCCTGTTTTCGACCCTATTTAAATTATTTCAACATGCAATTGTTGGAAGAAATCAAACCTTGAAGGCGGTAAATTGCATCTAAAGGTCGAATTGGAAGCTTATAGGCTAGTGGAAATCTGATGGCTGTTAATGAGTGTTGGACACTAATGTTGAAGGTAGGTACAATTTGCACCTCACCCATGGACAACCTTGCCCAAGGTGGGATTGGATTCCATTCATCCCTTGGACAACATACAAGATTTTATTTTGCCATCTTTCCCTCATCAAACTCAGTTTACCTTTAAGCTTGGTCATGAATTCTCCAATCAGTTAGAGATTTGGTCTTTTTGTTTTCATGAAAATATTGATTTCCACCCCTTTGGATCAGATTTGCCTTGGTTAAAGCTTGGTATGAATCTTGAAATGCTCATGCTCTAATGCAAAAGTCAACATGGAATTGAAATTTCCTCAAGAGCCTAGGGCGAAATTTTGAGGTCTGTTGGACAAACATGTCCAATGTGGGAGTGGATTCCACCTCTCCCTTGGACAGCCCTGTCCAAGGTGAGGGCGGATTCCACCTATACCCTTTGGACAGAATGAAATCTTACCCACTAAAACACTGACTTTCCCTTTTCAATTTCGTACTTGTCAAAAAGTCATTCCTTCTTTGTGATTTTCATCTCATTCATCATTTAGATCTGATGCCAAAAGATCTTAAAATTTCATGCTTTACATTCT
Organism: Cupressus sempervirens; assembly: GCA_028749045.1. Classification (NCBI taxonomy): domain Eukaryota; kingdom Viridiplantae; phylum Streptophyta; class Pinopsida; order Cupressales; family Cupressaceae; genus Cupressus; species Cupressus sempervirens. Next base: position 87,062,750 of record CM053786.1, on the reverse strand, counting down.
TAGATTTCCTCCACCATTGCATCTTCTCTTGGAAGTTTGTTGTCTTTCCTATTCAATTGAATGTCACGATCACTATCTCCATTTTCTCTCAATGATGAGAACTTGAAATCAGACTTGTCATTGTCATATTGATTTCTAGGCTCCTTAAATTTTGGCAAGTGTTGAAGCCTTACTAATGATTTCAGTTCTCTATGTCAAAGACTTAGATCTAGAGCTGTGCAGATATAGTTCCTTTACTTGGAGACCTTGAAATTGCCACCAAACTAGAGCCAAACTAAACAGCTACTCTACTGTCAAGCAAAGAGAGGCATTGTCCAGTTGCAATGGGGTGATGGGGATAAAAAGGTCACAACAATAGTTTTTAATCCTTAAATTTTATACTGAGTTCGTTTGGGATGCAAAGAGTTAATTATTTTTAACCTATTATTGAATTAATTATCTCTAGAAATGGAGTTGGTGTATATGCATAATATCTATTGCAAGACCATATCCTATGGATTCCAGATTTTAAATGTTCTCAAGAATATGAAATTGCATGTCAATTTGATGACTTTTTGAGCTTTGATTGATAGAAGATGATTAGATTCATATGCTTGATGTTAACCATGTCTTAGACTCTGTTATATCTTTGGAGCTATAGATTGAAGTCTTACAACATATTTTTCATATTACAGGTAAAAATACCTCTCTATGGATGTGACTGCTATGCTTATGCACTATTAGCATCTGGACATGTTGATCTAGTGATTGAGTCTGGCTTAAAGGTATACTTGCTCGTATTGCTTTCTTGCATTTTTAGAAATTCATAGAAATTCATATATCACAGTTATTTGACAAATAAATCTAAGCGAATGCTTTTATCATGAGATTTGTTTCTTAATTCAAAGATTGATGTGATACAATGTTTAAGATCTGTTTTACTTGTATGAATATGTTAGAAGAAAATACACTATGTCGCATGATTACATTAAATCCAGACAGGGATCTCAGAAATGATAGATTCGAATAGTTGCAAGTGTTCATGCAAATCACAATTGATAGTATCAATGCTTGAGAAAGCCATGGAATTGTAAGGAACCTTTCTCATCTATTGCTGAAACTCATACATAGTGTAGGAGGCTAACAGGTTGGTGATTCCCACAGGAGGGTTCATGGATAATTAAATTGATTTTTGAACATAAATAACCCATTCATGAACATAAATATACCTCATAAATATTGGTGATTCAACAAAATATAGCTTTTACTTCTTGGCCTCCATTTAAAGATATACCCGTAACACATACAATTGTATTCAATCTGTTCCTTTAGTTAAAAAAGAAATTGCATGTATTTGTTCAAATTCACATTTCATGTGTTGTGTATTAAGGAATTTGACATAAAATCAGATAAGGTTCTGAGTGTCAGCTTTAGCACCAGCCTCATTGTTGATGACATCAAATGAATTGGAAGTTATCATAGCTATCAAAAGTAAGAAGAAAAATCGACAAGATAATCATTCCAATAAAAGGTATGAGTAAGACTGTTGAATTTCGTCATTATGCGTAGGTACATAAGCAAATTCATTGATTATCATATGAGCAAGTTTATTAAGAACAATGAAATAACCAGTCTCATGGATGATGAAGGAAATACAAATCTTTGAATGAAGGCACGTTTTGTAGTTTACCAATATTATAGTAATGCAGCAATACAAGTCAATGATCAAAGAGTGCCATGCCTCTAAGGCCGACTTACAGCTCATGAAGTGTTTCTTATACTCAATAATCTATATATACATATATTTTAATGCCAATATAATCTAATGATCATACTTTTGCAGGTTCTTGTGAACATGCTCATTTCCTTACCTCAGACAGAATTTGGTGATCTGTTTTAGAGCCATAGACTTCACCAGGGTATGTGGCATACCGGGTCATGCGCAGGGAGGAAGGAAAATCAATAATAAACCAAAGAAACTTGACCGGAAAACCAAGGAGCAGTTGGTAGAATTAGTATGTGGGAAACTACCGGAGGTAGAAAGCGAAGCATTGATGGATTCTTCGAAGGCAAGAGGACTAAAGAAATCTGAGGTGCTGGAAGGAAGGACATTGTTGTTGTCTGATGGATTTAGTGAAGAGCAGACACACCGATTCGAGTAGGGCATCGAACATTTCATTTTCGTAGGTGACCATGATGAATGATATCATGAATGACATAGTGTATGATTGGGCATCCTTGTTGGCTGAGAGCATGCAGTAGTTTATGTCACTGCAACACAAAACCTTCTACATGCCACACTACGCCATTGGCCTATTTCTTGATGCTACCCCATGGATGATACCGAATGATATATTGGAAATCAAGCCAGGTCCGATAGAATCGGGGGAGCCACTGATTATGTGGTGGAGGCATCTTGATACTCTTGGAGGGTAGAAGGCCATTGGACAGAAAAGGATGCGACAGGATGCGAGAGGAGGAGGTGGAGGACGAGGATGATGATGAGGAAGTGGAAGTTATTACAGCACCAACCCTACTATTTCCGAGGACCCTCACAGCTACCTCCTACTCGCACTTAGTCCCCACAGGTGTTCACATTCCTGGGTTCGGACAATTTAGGCAACCTGTTGTCATGATGCTAGTTACTGTAGCGGCTAGACCAACAGCATAGCCAACGCCATAGCCAGCAACACAACCAACAGTATTAGAACCTTTAGGGAGTACCGTGTCTTTAATAGTACCAGTAGCAGTACCTAATACAACCATACGGAAGTTACCCATGGGGTTACTTGAAGGAGTCAGCGAAGAGGGCTTGCTAACTGTACCAGAGGCAAGGACTGATATATTTATTTCAGACGAGGAGATGGATACTCAGGAGGGAGTAATGGAGATATCGACAGATGAGGTTTTGAGGACGTCGGGTGTCCACTTGGATGTGGTAGGTTCAGACGCAGTGGTTATGCTGGATGTAACATTGCTAGCACCACCAAAGGAGCTAGACAGAGGGAATAGAGTTCAAAGGTTGAGCTCGTACTTGAGTACGAGGTTTAACCATATGCCAGCGTCACCAGTGACAGACATTCTCACACTTGCACGAGAGAGAAAGAGATCCTTTTCAGACATAGGTGGAGTCACCTGATACTCACCGATGAGGTACCACCTAGCACTGTTGAGCGGATGGCAGAAGCAATGGAGACGACCATGGGTGCCCAGCAGCAGCCTCCAGCGGTATCAAAAACAGGGACGAGAGAGGTTATGGAGACATTCTTTGCTGATGTAGCGACTCTAGCAAGTCGAGCTCGCCAAGTGGTGGCCTCTGCAGAGATATAGGCCTTGGACTCAGTGGTGAAGGAGCTGAAGAACATTATATCTTTCATGAGAGTGGGATGTCTAGTGGCCTTTACAGTTTGTTTTGAGGAGTGTAGATGTCCGAGTGTAGGGACTACCGAGATGCACGAGTATTGGGCCTCTATGAGAGAGATAGGTATGGAGATCCGCATAGAGGCTTTGACTCAGGAGATAGTTAGGATACATAGGGATGCTTAGTACACCCTTTGGAGGAGCCAAGCAGATCAGGCAGTCGCAGAGAGGGCTTGGGAGGAGTCAGTTGGCAGGGTAGCAACAATGAAAGCAAAACTAGATGCAAAGAGGGTAGGCTAGGAATCCGAGTAGGCCGCACTTTTGGGCCGACAGAGTCAGCTACAATAGGTGGCAGCAGAGAAGGAGAGGGAGCTTGGAGAGATTTTTGAAATGATGCAGTTAGCCTTGGAGCTTCAGATGGAGGTTGAAGTAGATCTGAAAGTACGAACAGGGCAAGTGTATTAGCTTGGAGCAGAGCTAGATGAGCTTAGAGCATGGACGTCTACTACACCAAGGACACTTCCCTCTTCTTAGTTATTTAATTGATACTCCCTCCTTGGTCTGCTAGGTGAATGCACTCCCTCTGTCTGTGCTCCTTCACCCCCTCGGTGTCCGTTGGTAAGCTGTTGAAGCTTCTATTTATGCTTCGCCTATTGTGCTAGAATTAATACTTCTTATGCTGTGCCTATCTCATCCTTATCTTTTATCTTATTCCTATCTTTATTAAGCAAATTCGGCATTAATCTTCATAACACTTCCTTTATTCTAGGTTCGACTGGCAACGACGCCAAATGTTTACCATACAGGGTAAAAGGATACTTATCACATTCAGTAAATTAAGATGCAACACATAAAATATACTTTATTTATATATGCAATATGCACTATAGTACAATGCTTATAATGATAATGATTATGATGTCTCGATAGTCTCTTTCGGATGGTGTATGTAACAACCACTTTTTCCTAGGCCTTAATTAACAACTAACATATCAAAGAAATACAGTTATTACTTCATTTTCATAGGAAGATAGTTATATCAGTCATTTATGTGAATGAGATTTACAATTAAAATCAGTTAAATAAAATTTCATAACTAAGAATTCAAAACACCATCAATGAATTTATTATGGAAATTAAAATCTACATAACATGGGATTTGAGATCGAAATCAATCTAGGGATGCTTTTGCAATCACCTAGGTTAGTCCACAAATACCGCTATATCAAAATCAAATGATGATCATCAATAATTACCACTATATCAATTAAGGCATCACATATCGTAGCATCAATTAGGGCTTCTATCATCATCGAATCATTTAGGGCATCACATATCTCTGTGTTAATTAGGGCATCAATTATCATTGGATCGTTTAGGGCATCAAATACCACTATATCATTTGGGGCATCAATACCACTGTATGATTTAGGGCTTCAGATACCATTGTATCATTTAGGGCTTCAGATACCATTGTATCATTTAGGGCATCAATTACCATTGGATCATTTAGGGCATTAGATACCACTATATCATTTAGGGCTTCAAATACCACTGTATTATTCCTTTTCTTACGATTTGCTTAACTGTGGCAATAACATAAGATTAGAAAAATGCTCATAATTATTATTCTTATAAATGAAAGACTGAAATAACAATCCATCAAATAAATCTATCTCGCAAATAAATATATTCCACATTCAGTTAGAAGATCAGCTGATCTAACCGGGTGCCAATTATATTGATGATAAGAGTTGCTTTCATTTAAAAAATAACTGTAACGATGATACAACTCAATTAATCTTACCTTCTATTTGAATATACATCATAAAAGTAAAAATACCTGTTTTCGACAAACGTTTGATTGCATAACTTATCTTTATCTGATGCACGTCCGAAATCTTGTGGAAAGGAGAATGATTGTCAGGGGCTTAACCACCCAACTTCGGACCATAACTTATCCCCACACAATCTCTAATGAGAAAGACCCTCCCTACCCAGAATAGACATGGAACACCTTGTCATCCACTGAGCATGCTGGTATCTAATCACACCACTCGACTTAACAGTAGGAGAATACAATAAACATGATCAAGCATGAGTTATTAAATGATTCTTTTTAAAAATAATAAACATTGCTATGTCAAATATGACTCTGTTTTATGTAATTGTAGATTCCTTTCTATCACCTCTTGACTCTTTTCCTTGGCTATACAGTCGGGTGGGTCCCAGGTGTTTGAATCGTAGAGCAACCCACTTTTTCGGTTGATCTTTAAGTGATAAAAGAATATTATATGTTTCCAGCTTATCACAAACTGTGACTTGAAAGAATATGTTCTTTAAAACTAGCAGAAATATCATTGATTATGATTTCCAAATTGTATATTTAAATCATGATTTTATTGCATCTTAAATAACTCTTTTTCAAAAGGTTCTATCTGATGATTATAACTACAGTTTAGCTGTTATGGAAATCAGAAAACAGTAGCAAATGATAAGAAGTAAACAACTATGCTTGGAACATGATTGATTACATAACCTGTGACAATCTGGAAAAAATATGAGCCTAGCTGGCCGTTATGATTCAACCCGTCCACAAATGTTCTTCAGGTGCAAAGTCCAGTGTAATGATGTGTCGTGTCTTCTGCAAAGAAGACCATTACAAGACAGAAAGGGTTGGCAATGCCATGGAGGCAGCGATTTCAAACTGACATTTGCAGAAAATTGGGTGTAAATGGTAGTTGGAAATGAGAGAGGGAGTTGGGGATGAGAGGAAAGTCGTGTGCTTGAAAAAAAATAAGAATAAAATGCTGCCCTTCGTCTCCTTTGACTTCAAAAAAAGGGAAAAAGACATAACCAGAGTGCATAAATACTTATTCCTCAGTATTAATGAAACTTATATGACAGAGTATTAAAGTGGCGCTGCTTATGAATGGGAAAAGAGTTCAATAGTCTTACAGATATACGATATATGTGTAACAGGTATCGATTAAGAAGGGAGCCGTAATAAGCAAGGAAAGAATGCAGTTTAAAAAGGAAATCGGGAATGAGAGTTCTCATGTCTTTGTCTCACCTGACTCAAGATATAAAAAGGTCTAAGGAGACTCTTTGGCTTCCGTAACTTAAAGAATATTTTGGCTATTTGAACGCCAATTAAAAGTGCCAGGTGTTAGATCGGTTTTAAAAAGAAAAGAAAGAATAAAGGTTGGAAGACGATTTGAAGATTATAAATTGAAAATATTATAGTTTATATCTATCTACGTACACATAGATATATTTGTGAGGTGGCATCATTATATTATGGTGTTACTTTATATTTATCTCTATGTGTATGTACATAGGTATATATATTAAAATAATATTGTGAAAGATCATCAAAACCTTTGAGATACACATTATAATTAATTAAATAATTAATGTTTTAAATGTTTATTTAATAGCTCATCTGGTTTCATCGATTGTATCCTGATGTTCAAGTCGTTAGGTGCTCAACCATGGTGATTCATGATTCATACCCATTTGTCTAGCAATGGTGATGCTCTTGTGCCAAATTCTTTTCTAACAATGCTTCCACCCCTTCGACATGCTTCCTACAAGGAAATTCTCTATAGTTAAATCATATTACCATAACAAGTTATTTAATCATAAATAATCATAACGGCTAATTGCCTTTTCAATTTCATGAATTCATGATAAATAATCAACTAGCATGTTATCTTCACATGAAATTATAATGACCAACTATCTTACCATTTTGCAAGATTATAACAAATTTTACTGTCAACTGACTTCATGTGAACCTCAATGACTATATGAACATTTTAAATTGAGAAAAAATTAGGATGTAACAGTGTACATATACTTTCCTAAAGGGGTGACTCAACCGTCATGCACCCTTTTTGATACAATTCTGCCCGTCGGCTACAATATAGGATTTACCGACAACAAAACACACCACATAGGCATTAGAGATTCATTGTCTCTTGTGAGTTTGACTGTGCCTACGGTTTCAGGTAAAGAATATCTTCAATATTTCCATTTGGTATTCCAGTGAGAATACAATGCTGAAACTATATTTTCCAGTATATAAAGGTGCTCTGTATGACAGTGAATTTCTCCCCCTTTCCTCTTAGCAGTTGATTGGTGCTGAGCATGATTCCGTAAATTGGGAAATTGTTCATTCTTTGGCATATATTTCTGAGCGCCCTTCCCTCTACTTTTCATTCCATCCTATTTGATGAATGATAATGTTAAAGGTTGACCATTTGTATTATAAATGTTGTTGACTGAATTTTATCTTCCTTGCTGTTCGGTGTTCACTTGGACTGTCTCTATCGACATGTTCGTCCTCTCTGTGTTCTATCTTCTTCTCCATATATTCCCTTCTCTTCCTCATATTATAATTTGTTCAATTTTTTGTCATGTGTTGCACTTTATATCCCATGGGGAAGTTACGGCTACGTCTGTCACTCCATTAAATCTAATTGAATTTAATAATTTTATTATTTAGAATTATATTGTCTTTCGAAGCTGTATAATGTATATATATTTTTATTTAGTGCTTAGATCTATATAAAAATTAAATACATAGACAAGAATATTTAATTTTCAATTAATTCTGAACTCCATTATTTGAGATTACAATCTTTTATCATTATAATTAGATTATTATAATATTATTATTCATTCATTTATTTTATATTTTAGTTCTATTTAATATTAGTATTAATAGATAGTGAATTCCCTTTAGGTTTGAGATGTGTATTAAACTATATATATATATATATATATATATATATATATATATATATATAAATTTCTATAATTTAATTTTGTCAATGTTATTATGATTATATTTGTATTTATTTATTTAATTATTTAATCCTATATATTTAACTCTATTATCATTAAATCCCATCATGGAGAAGTGGACGTTACATTTTCGCTTGTAGTAACTTTTTAATTACTATACCCAAATAAATTTTATGAGAAGTGATGATCTTTTCCTACTCCCCTTTCCTTCCTTCTACTTTTCGGTGAACATGGTAATAATACTTAGTTCTTATAAAGATATTATGAGATGTTTGCCAAGTGTTACTTTTGGGAAATTCTTAGTGGCACAATTTTTAATGGACTAATGTTCCTTAGGTTGATAATATTTCTGAATTTAATCTTTCGATCAGGGAAAGTACCTATTTTTCTCCACTTTGAGAATCGTTAAATTTAATTGCAGATGACAACTTTTCTTCTATAAATTGCTATATTCTTGCTTGTGACTACACCAATTCCTTGTTTGCATTGCAATTGCCTTTTCATCCTTTCATAATAACTTGTTCATACATATAAGTTCAATCGCTTAATCTTAACAAGTGACTTTGGTGATTCAAGGGGATTAACAATTTCTTCAAGGTTCATGGAGAATCAAACATCATGCACTTTTAATGATGTCGTTCCTTCCTCCATGCTTTGAATCCAAGCTGACAATTCCATTAAAGAAACTTGAATGGATTCATTATAAGGCTTCCTTGCTTTGTTGTCACGGGCTGTTGAAACTTTTATCAAATCCATACAATTATTGGGCTGTCATTTGTGGATTCTTCATTTCACTAACAAAATTAGTGGCCTCCTTTGTTTCCCTGATTCAATCTATCATTTGCAATCCGATATACTCTGCTTAAGTTATGATATAACCAAAGCTTAAACCACAATCCTGCACTTTTTCTACAACATAGCCTGTGAGTATAGAATGAATACTATTCACATGCACGAAGTGATTACTCTGCTGACATCCCTAGAAATGTGTTCGCAACTGACTGCCAGTGAATTGAATTTGTATTCCTCCTTTTCTTTGTTTACGAATGGATGATAGCGATCTATACAATTGCAAGAACCATTGAGGGTGTCGACCCAAAGTGTGTTGGAGGTAGTGGTAGCACTTGTAAACATATCATGCATTGTTGCAGTTTCTCACAATCCCATCTTGCCATTGCCATACTACTTTGTATTTGTGAATGCCACTGAATTTGAATGGCTTGTCAAGGATTGGGAGGAATTGGGATTCCCAAATCAACCTTTTTGGGTTCCATAGCTTTTAAAGTTACAAATTTCTTGACTTTCACATGGACCACAAACTTTGTTAACTGTTCTTCATATTGCCAAATCGGGTCCACATGGAATGACAAAAGAAGTCGAGCTTTGTGATTGTTTATGTTAGTGGTGTCCTCTATTTTGATCAATTTGGTCAATATTTTATGATTTTTTATGCTTCCATTGGTACTAATATTGAATCCCAATGATTTTGACAAGACATGTATAATCTGAATACTCAATTACCATTTTGATGTGTGTAGTATCCTCCCCTATTTTTTCCCAAATAAAGAAACTTGCAAGCTACTTTATGATATCAATTAATTTGCTTAATAACTCAACATAGCATTTTTGTCAAACACTTGGCACACATACTACAAAATATAGGAAAATGTGCTCATACAATTGTTTAACATGCTGCGACAAATATCAGTCTTGTATTCAACAACTACAATGCAAAAGTATTAAAATTTGACAGAAGAAACTTGGAATTAGTTGCTGTAGTATTTTTGCAGATGTAGTTGGCAGCGTTCCAAACCCCCAAATCAGCAAGAATAAACAATAAACTTGTTGCAAATACTGTTCACGCATTGTAGCAAATTCACTATTCATGCGCACTGTAGCAACCACTATTCACGCACACTGTAGCAAAACACTATTCACGTGCATTGTAGCAAAACACTATTCACGTGCACTATAGCAAAACACTATTCATCCGTACTGTAGCAAAACACTAAATGAATCCCAGTTTGTTTGGAAACACCGTTAATCCTCTTGACTGTGTCTTTCAACAGCGAAGAGAATGCTAGCAAAGAGGGATTCTGTCCTCCAAGCCCGATAATCAGATATCCAACAACATAACATTAATCTTCATCCAAGCATACTAAAAAGAAGCTCTTCCATTTCTTTTATAGTGTTCTCACAAGAGCTCAATCCTTCGTTTTCTCAATGTGGGATAAAACATAACTCCCTTTATGTAACTTATGTCTCCAATGTGTTATAAAATAAAGGGGACTCTTTTAATTTAAATATTTCCCACAAACTATAGTCTATGCATTAATAAAGTTAAATATTTAAATTTAACTTTATAAAATGGCTTTATCAATGCATAACAAATCTTATCAATGATAAACAAGTCTTCTTGTCGATTTTAAACAATTACCATCGACATACCGCTGCCACTGGATGTCCAACCATGTCCAAGATGACTTACTATAAATAGTTAGTATGCCCAAAGTTGCCTCAAAACCCCTTAGAAAGACCTGCAACTGAAACTATCTAGGCCAAATGGCCTCTAAGTCCCTTTAATGTCCTGGTTAGCCTACGGGACCGTGGGGAAATAGGCTAACGACAACATCATGCTATGAATGCTGAAAAGGGGACATTACATTCTGCCCTTCCCAAAATTGCTTGTCCTCAAGCAATTTCAACTTTGGATGCTGTAATATCTGCTCATTTTCCCAAGTAGCATCCTCCACTGGTAGATTCCTCCACTTGACCAAGTACTTCTTGATGATTTGCCTACGAAGCACCGTCTCCCTGGAGTCAAGTATAGCCTCGGGAACCAAGATAAGCTTTCCTTCATCATCAAGAGGTGGCAATACTATTGAAGGCACCACATTGTGGCCCAATGCCTTCTTAAGGCATGACACATGGAACACATTATGCACTTTACTGTCTGCAGGCAACTCCAACTCATAAGCTAATTCACCCACTCTCCTGATTACTTTGAATGGTCCATAGTAGCGTGGTTTCAATTTCTCTACTCCACTCTTCTTGAAAGAGGACTGTCTATACGGCTGTAACATGAGGTACACCATGTCTCCTACCTCGAAAGACCTCTCAACCCTGTGCTGATCAGCATATTGCTTCTGCTGATTTTGTGCCTTTTGCAAATTTTCCTTCAAGGATCGCATAATGTCGTGACACTCCTGCAAAATATCCTTGGCCTTAGGCACCCTACTGTCCCCAAATAACAAATCCAAAAAATTAGGAGCATCATACCCGTACAGTGCCATGAAAGGGGACATTTGAATAGACATATGGAAAGAGGTATTATAGCAGTACTCCCCTAGATGTAGCCACTTCACCCAAGCCTTCTGCTCTCCTGCAATGTAGTTTCGAAGGTACCCCTCAACCCATTTATTCACTATCTCTGTCTGCCCATCAGTTTGGGGGTGGTAACTAGTACTCGGAGTTAGCTCTGTTCCACACAACTTGAACAACTCCTGCCAAAAGTGGCTCATAAACCTATATCCCTGTTGCTGACTATGCTCCGTGGCATCCCATGTAATCTAAATACCTCTCGAAAGAATAGCTCTGTTGTGTGTACTGCTGAATATGTGGACGAAATCACAAAGAAATGTGCAAATTTCATCAATCTGTCTACCACAACAAGAATACAATCCTGACCATGTGCCTTTGGAAGGCCTATGATAAAATCCATGGAAATGTTATCCCACTTCTTCTTTGGTATAGGTAGGGGCTGTAGTAAACCGCCTGGAAAGGAATGTTCCTGTTTGTTCTGCTGACACACTGGGCACTCCCTAACGAACTGTAGCACTTTTGACTTAAGGCCCTTCCAAGTGAAGTGCTCTCTCACCTGCCGATATGTCTTAAAAAATCCTGGATGTCCTGGTAATGGTGAATCATGAAATGCTCTCAAGATCTTTTGCTTCATGGCAGACCCAGGTACCAAATAAATCCTTCCCTTGTAAATGATCAAATCATTTACAACAGTGTATCGACTATCCTGAATAGCGCCTTCAATAACACTGGATGCCCAACTATCCTTGGCATACTCTGCCAAGATCAACTCTCTCCAATCATCCATGACTATCCCAACAGCAAGCAAATGAGGCCTTCTGGATAAAGCATCCGCGACAATATTTTTCTTCCCTTTGACATAGACTATGTTAAAATCATAGGCCTGTAACTTACTCACCCATTTCTGTTGCCTGTCATTAAGATCCTTCTGTCCAAGGAAATGTTTCAAGCTGTTATGATGTGTTTTTACTGTGAATCGGGTCCCTGCTAAGTATTGCCTGAACTTAGCTAGCGCGTGCATGATTGTTAGCATTTCTTTGTCATAGTTGCTGTAAGTTCTCTCAACACCTCGTAATTTCCTGCTCTCATATGCGATGGGATGTTTGTCCTGCACAAGGATAGCTCCTATGCCCTCTCCCGAGGCATCACACTGTAGCTCAAAAGGCCTGGTGAAATTTGGAATGGCTAAAACAGGACATGTACTCATCAACTCGTTGAACCTGTCAAAACAATCCTGAGCCCTCTTTGACCACTTGAAATTATCTCTCTGTGTCAAAGCTGTAAGTGGTGCTGCTATCTGTGAGAATCCCTTCACAAATCTGCGGTAGAACCCGCAAAGCCCAAGAAATCTCTTGAGTTGTGAAGTGTTCCTCGGTGGTGGCCAATCCAGAATGGCCCTGATCTTGTCTGGGTCAACTCGAACACTTCTTGCACTAATAATATGCCCTAGATAGAGCAACTCTGTCATCTTGAACTCGCATTTACTAGTCTTGGCATATAATGACTCCCTCTCTAGAATGTTGAGCACTGCATCAATATGCTTCAAATGTTCCTCCCAAGTACGGCTATATATCAGTATATCATCAAAAAAATCAACACAAACTTCCTCAACTTATCTCTGAATACTCTATTCATACAGGACTGGAAAGTGGCGGGGGCATTAGTCAACCCAAAGGGCATGACTAAGAACTCAAAATGTCCGTAGTGGCATCTAAAAGCTGTCTTCTCCACATCCACCTCTCTAACCCGTATCTGGTTGTAGCCGGATCTCAAATCAATCTTAGAGAAGTAGCATGCACCATGCAATTCATCAATAAGCTCATCGATGGCGGAATAGGGTATCGGTTCTTGATTGTCTTCTTGTTTAGCTCCCTATAATCAATGCATATCCTCATTTTACCATCCTTCTTCACCAATACTACTGAAGAAGCGAAAGGACTCTTGCTTGGCCGTAAGTGGCCCATGTTAATCAACTCGTTGATTGCCTTTTCTATTTCATCCTTATATCTCTTTGGATGGCGGTAGGGTGTGATGATGACTGGCTTAGCCCCTTTAACTCAATAACATGCTCGATTGCCCTATCCGGGGGTCTCCTTGGAGGTATCTCACCAAACACCTTAGTATGTTTGGTTATTAGTTCCTGTACATCAGGTGGATACTTTTGTTCATTCTGCTCTGTCATCTCAGGCATTCCTCTGAACTCTGCTGGCCACTGTACTTGATCATGTCTAAAGAAACTTTGCATCCGCTTGAGTGACACCACTCGAAGTCTCCCATCTGACAAACCTCTGAGCACTATCTTCTTACCATTTGCCTCAAACCTCATTTCCATTTTCTGGAGGTTAAATGTGAACTCTTCGAGAGACTTCATCCACTTCATCCCAAGCACCATATCCTGATCACCATGTTGACCACAAAGAAATCTCCTGTCATGTCATAATCTCCCAAACAAAGCTGCAAGTTGGAGATCTTCTTGGTACAGTCGATTTTGAAGCCATCGGCAACCATCACCTTAAATCCCCTATGCTCCTTTGTATGTAGCCTTCTGCATGACACAAACTTCTCATCAATGAAGTTATGTGTTGCCCCTGTATCAATGAGTGACACAAATCTCTGTCCATCCAAAGTTCACCTAACTCTGAAAGTGACGGCCTCTTGTATATTGGACAGCTGAGCTATCGTGCTATCATTACGTGCTTCCTCATGTGAAGAATTATAATCATCTCCATTTGATTCTGATGACTGCTCTGAATCTCCATCCACTAACTCTTCGGCTGAAAAGTACTCCATCTGCTTAGCTTTTGCTTTCAATGGACACTTATGTGACAAATCCCAAGGCTCCTTGCAGTGAAAACAAAGCTTCTTCTTCCTAAGATCATTAAGTGTCTTATTGTCCAATCTCTTACTTTCCTCCTTAGGTGGCTGAGCCTCTTTATGAAAAGGTTTACTGCCCTTATCTTTCCTCGAAGGGAAACTCTTTGCCTGGAATTTATTTTTAGAAGCTGAAGAGGAATCCATGTCACGAGCTTTCTTAATGGCTTCCTGCAAAGTGGGAGGGTTGAGAGCTTTAATCCACCCTCTCAACGGATCAGCTAACCCATCCATAAATAGAACCAGTATCCTCCGTTTAGATAAATCTTTTACTAACACTGTAATTTTCTGAAATTCTGAAATGTATGTTTCCAATGATCCCCATTGTTTAAGCTGAGCTAACTCCTTAAATGGAGTTTTGGATCCTTCTTATCAAAATGTTCAATCAGTCTCTCTGTGAACTCCACATATGAGGTAATGTGTGCATGACCCATAGTGACCATACCATGATGCCACCACTCGTGTGCTAACCCATCTAGGTGAATTGCTGCATACTTAATAGCTTCTTCGTCAGGCATAGGGTTCAATTGAAAGTATGTATCAAGCTTTTAAACCCAAGCTCTTGCTGTAGACTTCCCCGAGCCATCATAATACGGTAATTGAAGTTTCCCTACTTTCTTCCGTAGCTCATAGCTCTAGTTCCTGTCATGTCCATGTGGCATATGCTTCATCCGCACATCCATATACTCCCTAAAGGTTATTGTAGCAGAAAAATTTGGACCTCCGGCTTCCCAATTTCTCTTCAACTGGTCCTGTATATCAGTGATTTGGGGCTCTGATACGGGCTGCTCTTGAGCTCTTGGAGGAAATGTTGGAATCATGGGCCTCGAACGCATTGTCCTAGTTTGCTGGGGTGCATGACCGAAATTGTTCCCAACTTGTTCGCCTCCATTATGTTTCTCATCTTGATTATTACCATTCTGATTATTTCCTCCACCCACATTAGCATTCAACCCCATTTGATGAGTCATCATCTGCATCATAAGCTCCAATCTTTGACTCTGTTCCTGCGCTCTCTGCTCTGCTAATCGCTGTCCTTGTGCCGAGGTGTCTAATAAAGGTAAGAATCTTTCCTCTCCCTGATCTGGACCGGCATTCCTGCCTTTGCCTAATCTTGTATTCCTGTCATCTCGGTCACCCATATTGCTATCTTGATCAAATAATACCTCCTCTGTGTTTGTATTATTGGATTCTATGTCCACCTGCACGGATGAACTAGACTGTTCGCTCTGCAAGTCTGAAATCCTATTTTGTCCTGCTCTGGTATTGCGAAAATTATAAGGCCCCTGTTGCATGCTCAAACATAAATGCTCTGATTTTAGTGTTTTGACATTTCGTCAAACACTTTCCCCTCTATTCGGCTGTTTCAAATTCCCTGTAAGACCCCCATAGGATGGCAGGACCTATAGCTCTAATACCACTGTAGTATCCTACCCTATTTTTTCCCAAATAAAGAAACTTGCAAGCTACTTTATGGTATCAATTAATTTGCTTAATAACTCAACATAGCATTTTTGTCAAACACTTGGCACACAAACTACAATATATAGGGAAATCTGAAACTTCTTATTTGCTAATTAAATATTGTTTTTTGCCTTGTAAATGTGCTCATACAATTGTTTAACATGCTGCGACAAATATCAGTCTCGTATTCAACAACTACAATGCAAAAGTAGTAAAATTTGACAGAAGAAACCTAGAATTAGTTGCTGTAGTATTTTTGCAGATGTAGTTGGCAGCATTCCAAACTCCCAAATCAGCAAGAATAAACAATAAACTTGTTGCAAATACTGTTCACGCACTGTAGCAAATTCACTATTCATGCGCACTGTAGCAACCACTATTCACGCGCACTGTAGCAAAACACTATTCATCTGTACTATAGCAAAACACTAAATGAAACCCTATGTGTTTGGAAACACCGTTAATCCTCGTGACTGTGTCTTTCAACAGCGAAGAGAATGCTAGCAAAGAGGGATTCCGTCCTCCAAGCCCGATAATCAGATATCCAACAACATAACATTAATCTTCATCCAAGCATACTAAAAATAAGCTCTTCCATTTCTTTTATAGTGTTCTCACAAGAGCTCAATCCTTTGTTTTCTCAATGTGGGATAAAATATAACTCCCTTTATGTAACTTATGTCTCTAATGTGTTATAAAATAAAGGGGACTCTTTTAATTTAAATATTTCTCAGAAACTATAGTCTATGCATTAATAAAGTTAAATATTTAAATTTAACTTTATAAAATAGCTTGATCAATGCATAACAAATCTTATCAATGATAAACAAGTCTTCTTGTCGATTTTAAACAATTACCATCGACATACCGCTGCCACTGGATGTCCGACCATGTCCAAGATGACTTACTATAAATAGTAAGTACGCCCAAAGTTGCCTCAAAACCCCTCAGAAAGACTTGCAACTGAAACTATCTAGGCCAAATGGCCTCTAAGTCCCTTTAATGTCCTGGTTAGCCTACGAGACCGTAGGGAAATAGGCTAATGACAACATCATGCTATGAATGCTAAAAAGGAGACATTACAATGTGCGACCTTCAGATGATTCATAGCTGCTTGATTCTGCATTTACTTGGAGTGGCATTATGATTTTGTCTCTGTGAAATATCGACTCAGAGCTCTTTTTCTTACCTGTGATTCATTATGTCATTTTGACAAAGGCATCATGCTCGATATCTAATGTGATTATGTCAAGAGTGTTAAAACACTTCTTGTCATCGTCGAAGTGGAGTTGTGGTTCAGAAGATTCAAGTAGGGCTTCCATGTGTACATTCACATGATGGCTTCCCAACTATTTTCATGTCAATGTAGGTAATGGGGGCCTCAACTACTGTAATTGAAATGGGAGACAAAAAATCTGAAGTGAGCTTTATATAGAATCCATGCGCACCTATGGCTTTTAATAACCATATTGATTCGTATTGTAACATCCACTTTTTCCCAGGTCTTAACTAACAACTAACATATGAAAGATATACAGTTATTACTTCATTTTCATATATTAGTTTCGTTCATGTGAATGAGATTAACAGTTACAAATCAGTTAAATGGAAATTTCATAACTAAGAATTGCAAACACGATCAATGAATTTACTATGGAAATTAAAATCTACATACCATAAAATTCGAAACCAAAATCAATCTAGAAATGCTTCTACAAACACTTAGGTTAGTCCACAAATGCCACATAGGATCAAATGACGATTACCATCCGATACCACTATATCAAAATCAAATGATGATTATCCATCAAATACCACTATGTCAATATCAAATGACAATTACCATCAAATACCACTATATCAATATGAAATGACGATTATCATCAAATACCACTATATCAATTAGGACATCACATACCGCTGTATCAATTAGGGCAATCTATTATCATTGGATCATTTAGGGCATCACACACCACTGTGTTAATTAGGGCATCAATTACCATTGGATCATTTAGGGCATTAGATACCACTGTATCATTTGGGGCATCAGATACCACTGTATCATTTGGGGTATCAAATACCACTGTATCATTTGGGGCATCCAATACCACACTGTATCATTTAGGGCATCAGATACCGTTGTATCATTTAGGACATCAGATACTGCTATTTCATTCCTCTTCTTCTTATTGCTAATTGTGACAATAACATAAAATTAGAAGATATGCTCATAATCATTATTCTTATAAATGAAAGACTGAAATAACAATCCTATAGATATATTCCGTATTTAGTTGGAAGGTCAACTGATCTAAATGGTTACCAATTACATTGAAAAGAAAGGTTGCTTTCATCAAAGGAAATAACTGAATTCAACGATATAAATTAATCCATCATATCTTCTACTTGTATAAATATTATAAAAGTAAAAATACCTGTTACCAATAAATGTTTGAATGCTTATCTTTATCTGATGCACTTCCTGACATCTCGTGGAGAGGGGAAACATTGTCAGGGGCTTAACTACTCAAATATGGACCTTCAACTTATCCTCACACTTTCTCTAACTAGAAAGACCCTTTCTACCGGAATACACATGGAACACCTTGTTAGCGATTGAGCATCCTGGTACTTAATCACACCACTCGACTTGACAACAGAGAATGAATTGGACATGCATGAGCTATTAAACGATTTTCCTTTTTAAATTAATATATTATTGTTATATCATTTCTGATTTTGTTTCCATGTTATTGTGGATTTCTTTATCGCCTCTTCACCTCTTCCTTGGCCATTCAGTTGGGTGACTCCTAGGTGTATAAATCTCAAGAGTAAACCAATTCATTCTGCTAATCCTTAGCTAATGTATGAATATTACATGTTTCAGTACATCACAACTTTTATGACTTGAGAAAATAATCTTAACACTTGCAAAAGTACAATTCGATTTTGTCTTAAAACAGTAAAATAAAGATGTTTAGACTTATGATGAACAATTGTTCTTGACTCAATACGGAAAGATTAGTCTCATTGATAATACAGTACATATTTCTCATGGACGTACTTTCTTCTACTGTAGTTCTGAGTGCAGGAATAAAAGAATGAAGATGTATCACTTGAAAAGAAAATGACCACTTAACCTAGTCTGATTTAATGGAAATGTGAGCCTTAGCTTGATGTTAAACAGCCGGTTCCCTCACAGAAGCAATCAGTATGCAATTTCTAGAATATTTCTGTTTTCCGACCTTCAACAAGGGGGTAGAACATAAAGTAATAATGTGGAAAAATATGCAGAGGTAAATTGTGTGGAGACAATATTGATCCCCTGCCTTCTCTCGGCTTGGGAAATTCAAACTCTCTAAGGAACTATTCAATGTCATATAACATAGATGATATATGGCATCCTATGGAAATAATCCCTACTGCTGTAAATACATGCACAGTAATATAGAAAAGAAGACTATGTTTAATTCGGAAATGGTATGCTGACCACATAACCTGATTAGCTTGTGAGAAAGAAGAGCTTTTGCTGGACGCTATCAACCAGTCCCTTCTCGTACAATATCTTGTACGCAATCTCAGAGTGATTAACAATCCCATTTTTCAGCAGAGGTAAAGAGAGGGATATAACGTGGCCAGAAATTCAGAATTAAATTCATGAAGGAGAAGAATACTATTTATAATATATGCCTCGGTTTCTCATGGTTTCCAAATATACAAGGAGGCATTTGATTTCTCCAAGGCTTCCAAGAAGCTGTAACTCCTAAAGAAATGTTTCACCTTCTTGGATGCCGATATAATATGCCAAGTGTGCATTTCGGTTTCAAGTAAATAACTGAATAAATAAGGAAAAGAATTTGAAGGTTATAAGTCAAAAGAATATTATAAACATATTTGTTTACTTGCACGTAAATATATCTTATTAAGATGGCATAGGGTAATTGTTTATCCAAGGGCGCACCTTTTAAATATGTCTATCTAAATACATGTTTCATCTTAGAAGATTCATTTTATCTGTGTACATGTATTTAAATGTATGTATTAAATAGATAAAACCTTTTCTAAAAATATTATTATGATGCCACCTTTAATTTATATCTGTGTACGTACATAAATATGTATTATAATGATGTGTTGGAAAAGTCAACCAAAAGCCATTTGAGGTATGCATTAATCAAGTTAATATTTTAAATGTTTATTTAATAGCTCATGCGTGTCTAATGTGTGTATCCTATTATGTAGTTGCTAGGTCCTCGACCATGGTGATTCATGATTCATACCCATTTTCCCAGTGATGGTGATGCTCCTGTGCCCAATTTTTTTCTGACAATGCTTCCACCCCTTTGACGTGCTCTCTACAAGGAAATTCTCCACATTTAAATCATATTACCATAACAAATTATTAATTATAAATAATCATAATGGCTAACTGCCTTTTCAATTCCATGAATTCATGATAAATAATCAACTAGCATGTTATCTTCATATGAAATTATAACGACTAACCATCTTACCATTTTGTAGGATTATAACAAATTTAACTGTCAACTAACTTCATGTGAATCTCAACGGCTATATGGACATTTTAAATTGGGTCGAAAATTGGGATGTAACACGTATGAGTGGGATCATTATTCTGGATATCCATCACACCATAGGCAGTGCAGATATATCTATTGTCTACATTGATCTTTGACTGACTGTATGGTTCAAATATTTGGGCAATTAACACATCCTCCTTGTTACATGGAGCCACCGATTCACAAAATTCACGAAGAACTATATCATGTCGCTTCTGTGAATTATCTTATGTCGGAATGTCAGATATTTCATGAGCATTTGAACTATTCTGAAGTTTCAAACTTTGAACTATTGAACCCTTTCAAACTCTGTAAACCTTTTGAACTATTTGAATTTTGAACCCTGAACCTAGGCATCGTCGACTTTTCAACTCTTTATGTTGAACCTGCACCTTCGAACCTGTTGAACACTTTTGAACTTGAGCCACTGAAACTGTGCCTTTGAATCTGAACTTTGAACATTTGAAGCTTGTGAACCCTCTGAACTATTGAATCTGAATTGTTTCATCTCTGGTTCAACAATTCTTTCAGATGCACTTCTTATGAAGTCTCAGTTTTGCAAAAAGGCGATAAACAAAATCATTGGGGAAAAATGATATAACTATGAAAATTTCACCTTGATCATCATAAACGGGACAAGGGCTTGGCTTTAAAAATTTAAATTGAGGGACCATAAGTGGGCCAACAGATAGCAATATCACAATTTTTATGTTGGTCAAGAATCTTGTCTTTCATGAACAAATCAATCATTTCAATGTACATTACCATTTCTTTCATAAATGGAAGTAGACAAAGTAATGGAGGTGCAATTTTGTCCTACTTAGTACTAGACTGTAGATTTTCTCATCAAGTCTCTTGGTTGAGAGTCGAGACAAGTTTGTCAAATTTAGAGAAACTTGATATATTTTCTTGAATGATCATTGCGGGAGGTTGTAATGCGATGATTAAGCACACTTAAATTATTTTTGTGTTTTTTTCTTTGGTTTATGAGGTTGTGCCCCTATAATGAGATTTTCTCTAGTTATTTGATCATCAATCAAGTATATTTCCTTCTTAGTTTACTCTTCAGTATTCTTGGTACTTTGCGTATTTGATTTTGTAATATTTGTTTCATAGGGAAGAATTTCCTTGCCTCTCAATGAGCAAATGATTAAGAAATGCATTTTAATGTTCAAAAATTGTCTTCTGGTTCCATGCTTGGTGGGTTCTTCTACTTAAGTTTCATGTGTTTGAAACAAAATTGCTTTTTCTGTCTGGCTAATTCTTGTCACTACTACCATTTCAAATTCCTTCTGCTTAATTCTGGTTTAGAAAAGCCTTCAATTCCTGTAGCTTGGGGAACTTTGATGATAAACTTATTTAGAAAAATGGAGTAGATAAAGTAGATAAAGTCTTTCAGTTAATTGTAATGATTTTCTGAAGATGAAATTGTAAGCCCATAATGTTAAAGTGTACTTTATGTCTCTTTTGATGTCTAGTAACTCTGTTTCAGAGACCTTTCCAGTTACTAAATTCCAGGTCTTGCTTAACAATGTTAATGGTTGGGTAGGTTGAAGTAGAGTCCTGTTTGGAGAGTGGAGAGTTGCACTGTTGTAGAGTTGTGCTTGTTTTGAGAGTGGAGAGTACATGCTAGGAAGGGTAGGGTGGGAAGTAAGGGAAGGTTAGGAAGGGCATGACAGCCTGTATTTACAGTAGGCCTTAGGTGGGCTGGAACATCCTCGGTCAGCTTCTTTAGAGGTCAGTGATCATTTATATGGTTCTCAAACAACCAGATGTCAGACTTTGTCCACTAATTGTTGGGTAATGCTGGTTCTCCTTCTCATCCATTATGCAGTGTTGATTGAAGCCTAGGAGTCAAGACCTTTAAGGTTTGGATTTAATTGCTTTCTTAAACACTTTTTCCCCATTTTCCCTCTTTTTAACTTCGTTTTTATTTTCGGTCTCCTTGTTTTTGGGATTTAGATCCGTACAGATTTGTACTTATAAAATTCATATCATTGTTTTTTCTGGTTCAATAATATTCTGATAAAAATCAGTATATGCAGATGGAGCTCGGGTTGGGAAAAACTGAGAAAATGTTCTATAGATACATGATGCATTTTTTCCTTTGCATCTGGTAGTGAGTTAAGTTTGTAATTTGTTGTTGCAGCTATATGATTTCCTGGCATTGGTACCAGTGGTCGAAGGTGCAGGAGGGGTAATAACTGATTGGAAAGGGAATAAGCTTACATGGAAGCTCTCATCTGATGGACATTTTCCAGGTGATAAGGCCTCTATTTAGATTCTTTTAGGAAAAAATATTTTGTGGATAGTTTTTACTTGATTTTTCGCACTTGTATGCACATGTAATTCGGCACTTCGTCTCTTTTTCATGCAACATGATAATGATGGTATCAATTGGCACAGGCATTCAATAATTTTCTCATGATTCAGAGATCATTAGTCTTTGAGTCATAGTCAACATGTTCATAATTTGTTCCACAAGAGTTGTAATTTTGACATTTTGCTTTTTTATTCATGATTTCCCAAGTTTTGGTAAACTATTTGGTTTGTTCAATCAAACCTTCAAATCAATGAATCTCTATGTTTCTGGTTGTCCACTAAAAGGACATCTGGGGTCAGGGATCCTAAGTGCTTGAGTCTGGGACCCCAAGACAACCATCTGAGTTTAAAAGATGACTTCAAAATAGAATGTTGACTGAAGCAAAATATAGCAGACTTGATGGAATGCACTCTTTTTTCAGGCCATTTGAACATTTTTGAAAAATCTTTCTTTGGAAGTGGGAGCACTATCAAAAGGGTATTTTGACAGTGGGAGAGAGTTCCTAGAACCAAGATCTGTACTTCTTGAAGAAGTTGATTATTTTGGTAAACCATCGATATTTGTATAGTTTGAATTCCTATGCACTTAGGGTATTGGTGGAGTTAGAGTTTTTCATTCTTTCTTTACAGAGATTTTGTCAAACGGTTGTTGAACAGATATTTGTTAAACAGTTTCAGTCTGCCAGTGATAGACGATAATTTGGCTAAGTGACTGTTACATCAGGATTGCCAATAAATGCATCTAAACTTAATCTTAAAGATTGCCATCAACACATGCAATATTTTTCCAATAGTAATAGAAAATAAGTATTGAACTTTGAGTTGCTTTAATCATATCCTTTAACTCTAGAGAATTGCAACACGCTCTTCAACTGCTTCCAGCAAGTAACACTCTCCTTCAACAGCAATATTTTTACAAGCAGCTTTCTTTCTCAGACTACATGCTTAGCAATAATCCATCCAACCTCTTGTAATTCCACTTTGTGATCAATAGGTAGCCAGCCCAAGAAAACTGAGCACCATAGAAACAAAAGATATAAACAACATGAAATGACATTTGGAAAGAGTAATGCAGCTTAGTATACATTATTGCTAGATCAAATGCAAACATTGAAGACATACTAGTAATTGATCCTGGAAACATGGGTAACAGTGAGCCCAGAGACGAAGAACATAGTGACCGCTAGGAACCTAGTAAAAGAGATATCCTCAATGATCTGGCTAGAGGACAAAATGAGTTACAGGATAATATAGCTCAAGTGTTTGCACTGATGACTCAAGACGTTATTGTTGATAACAAAACAATGATGCTAATAATGGTCAAAGAGTTGGTTCAGTTAATAACAGGTCTGCAAATTATTGTGCTATGGCTGGAACAGTCAATTCTAGGCCCCTTGTGCCTAACTTTCTTCCAAGGAATAATCCTCAAGTTGAAAATGAACCAACACAGCAAGAGTTGCAGAATCAGATCTTACAAGATTGGAGGGACTCAGATGCTGATTTTCAGGCCGAAATGTTTTTTCTTGACTACAAGATCTCAAGTTAAACATAGACCTCACAAGGTTGGTGGATCGCATATCCAAGATTTGCAGAGGAAGTTTCTTATTGTCATGGCTTTGGGAAAAGTTAAAACTCTAGATAGAGCATCTTTGCATGAACGAGATACTTTTAGAGAATAGATTTCCACAGTCCATAATCGATCTTCTAATTTTGCTTCTGGCTTCAACTGTGTGCAATTTATTTTCCCATCAAGATGAAGGATCACACTCTGTGATCTTTCATATTTCTCTCTCACAACTCCGGCATATTTCTCTCGTAGAACTCTTTCATCTTGATGAATGATCACAGAGTCTGACCAGAAATGTTGATGGTTAATAAAACATGCATACAGCTGAATCCAAAAGGAAAATTAGAAGAACTAGATACTTGTTTTCAGTATAACACCATGCAAAAGGATTAAGCCATTAAATATGCAGCTATTCATTTAGATGACAGTACTCACGAGTGCTGGCATCATGAGATGGTCACATTGGGACATGATCAAATAGACTGACATGCAAAGTTCACTAAGAGGTAGATTGATAAATTTAATAAAAAGGATCTTGAACTTCACTTAAAGGAGTTGACTTAAGCGTTGTGGTCCTCTTGACGTTGTTAGGTAATTACTTTCTTTGTTAATACTTGTTAGTTAGTTGAAGGTGTAGATAGTCAAGATAGTCGCGACACTTGGTGTTGCAGCCCTTCGAATTTTATATATGTAATGTAATTGCATCCGAGAGACAATAAAGGATATCATATGAAAGTGATTATTGGCATTTTCATAATTGTTGTTATCCTTTGTGTAGACATTGTAAGCTTTTGATGAATGAATGAATAAAGAAGCTTCTAAGTTCTCTGAAATATTTTGTTTTGTGTTCTTTTGTTATATTACTAGTTATTCTCATATGCATTGACTGAGACCTTGTTACAAGCCAGGGTCGCTATTGCAGTAAAAGATCAACTAGTCAATGCCTGATATAGCCATTAGACTTATAGAACACACGAGGTGGTTATGCCATGTCACAAATAGCATTCGGAAACATTGGCGCTTAGTCCAACAATCGCCCCCTCAGCATTACCCGAGGTGATTCAAACCTGTGACCAAGCTCTAATACCACTTGTTACATGCTTGGGTTGTCGTTGCACCAAAAGATTGACTTGTCAATGCCTGATACAACCACTAGACTTATAGAACATATGAGGCAGTCAAGCCATGTCATGAATCCCGAAGGGGAACATTGGTGGTTAGTTCAACAAACCTATGGGGAAAACATTTCGCATTGTTGCCTACAGGGATAGTAAAAGGCTAAGAGAAAATAATGAGCAAGGGTAGTAGCAGTGAAGATGACATGTTTCGAGAGTTATTTGAAGGAGAGAGGGCATTGACGTAAGACTTCGTATCTATACTACAAGCATCAATCGTGACCCATCTCCGAAGGGAAACGATACAGGAAGAAGTTCCTGAGAGCATGGTGTGGAGTTTCCTTGGAGTGAGTCTTGTGGTTAACCGGTTAATAAGCCATTTGTAAGATTTTGCCTCTGTCATGTCCCCACTTTAGCAGTTGTACAGTTGTGTGACTGTTAGCCTATTTTTGCGTGGTCTCGGAGGCTAACGAAGAGGTCAGTGGCATCCTGAGATGTTTTGGCCTAGTCATTTCTAGTTCGGGCTAGAATGGAATTGATTTACATGGTGTTGGGCAAACTTACTATTTTTAGTAAGTCAGTAGGGCATGGGCGATGTCAGAATTAGTGATTGGGTTTGATGCTCCTCGATGAGAGCTTTTCGACGAGCTATCACTTATATTATTCCGAGCCCAATTACTATTTTATTTTAATGCTTGAAGTTTATTAAAGTAAAATTTAAATTAAATGTGAAAATAATAAAGTGTTACTTTAATATTATTCATGTTGGGTTGTGTGTTGGAAAACGGAAGCCCGAGGGAGACATAAGGTGTTATTTTGTTTTATTTTATTTTAGAACACTTTATCCCACATTGCTTGTGAAAAGTGGGTCGACCCTATGAAGTAGAAATAAAAAGGCGAGCTTGTGGCCCTTCTTTGGCAGGTTGAATATGAGAAGAAAATGGATGTGTGAGTTGCAGATCTGTTCTTGGCATTAGAGGATGTCTATCCTCTTGTGTGACATTCTAGACGTCATTCCCTTGGGGTTTCGCCTTTGGAATTCATTGCTATCAGCTTTATATCCAGCAGATTGGGTGCATTTCCAGCTACAACCAAGTTCTTGTATCAAGTTACTATAGCTGTCGAGTTATAGTAGTAGCGTGTCACTGTAGCAGTCGTTACTATAGCAGCAGACCCATCTTCGAAGGGAAGCGATACAAGAAGAAGTTCCTGAGAGCATGGTGTGGAGTTACCTTGGAGCGAGTCGTGTGGTTAACTAGTTGATAAGCCATTTGTAAGAATCTCCCTCTGCAATGTCCCCACTTTAGCAGTTGTACAGTTGTGTGACCGTTAGCCTATTTTTTGTAGTGGTCTTCGAGGCTAATGAGGAGGTCAGTGGGATCCTGAGATGTTTTGGCCTAGTCATTTCCAGTTCGAGCCAGAACAGAGTTGATTTACATGGTGTTTGGCAAACTTACTATTTTTAGTAAGTTAGCAAGGCATGGGCGATGTCAAAATTACTGATTCGTTTTGATGCTCCTCGATGAGAGCTTTTCGATGTTCTATCGCTCATTATTCCGAGCCCAATTACTATTTTATTTTAATGCTTGAAGTTTATTAAATTAAAATTTAAATTAAATGTGAAAATAATAAAGTGTTACTTTAATATTATTCATGTTGGGTTGTGTGTTTGAAAACAGAAGCCCAAGGGAGACATAAGGTGTTATTTTGTTTTATTTTATTTTAGAACACTTTATCCCACATTGTTTGTGAAAAGTGAGTCGACCCTATGAAGTAGAAATAAAAAAGTGAGCTTGTGACCCTTGTTTGGTAGGTTGAATATGAGAAGAAAATGGATGTGTGAGTTGTAGATCTGTTCTTGGCATTAGAGTACATCTATCCTCTCATGTGACATTGTAGACGTCATTCCCTTGGCGCTTCGCCTTTGGAATTCATTGCTATCAGTTTTATATCCGGTAGATTTGGTGCATTTCCAGCTACAACCAAGTTCCTATATCAAGTTACTGTAGCTACCAAGTTACTGTAGAAGTCATTACTATAGTAGTCGACCCATCTCCGAAGGGAAGCGATATAGGAAGAAGTTCTTGAGAGCATGGTGTGGAGTTTCCTTGGAGTGAGTCCTGTGGTTAATCGGTTGATAAGCCATTTGTAAGAATCTGCCTTTGTAATGTCCCCACTTTAGCAGTTGTCCAATTGTGTGACCGTTAGCCTATTTTTGCATGGTCCTGGAGGCTAACGAAAAGGTTAGTGGGATCTTGAGATGTTTTGATCTAGTCATTTCCAGTTCGGGCTAGAACGAAGTTGATTTAAATGGTGTTGGGAAAACTTACTATTTTTAGTACGTCAGCAGGGCATGGGCAATGTCAAAATTACTAATTGGGTTTGATGCTTCTCGATTAGAGCTTTCAGACGAGCTGTCACTCATTATTCCGAGCCCAATTACTATTTTATTTTTGTGCTTGAAGTTTATTAAAGTAAAATTTAAAGTAAATGTGAAAATGATAAAGTGTTACTTCAATATTCTTTATGTTGGGTTGTGTGTTGGAAAACGGAAGCCGAAGGGAGACATAAGGTATTATTTTGTTTTATTTTATTTTAGAACACTTTATCCCACATTGCTTGTGAAAAGTGGTTCGACCCTACGAAGTAGAAATAAAAAGGTGAGCTTGTGGCCCTTGTTCGGCAGTTTGAATATGAGAAGAAAATGGATGTGTGAGTTGCAGATATGTTCTTGGCATTACATGACGTCTATCCTCTCGTGTGACATTCTAGACGTCATTCCCTTGGGGTTTCGCCTTTGGAATTCATTGCTATCAGCTTTATATTTGGCAGATTGGGTGCATTTCCAGCTACAACCAAGTTCTTTTATCAAGTTACTGTAGTTGCCAAGTTACTATAGCAGTGTGTCACTGTAACGGTCGTTACTATGGTAGCCATGTCACTATAGCAGTGTGTTACAGTAGCAGCACGTTACTGTAATAGTCGTTACTATAGCAGTCGCGTTACTGTAGCAGTTGCGTTACTGTAGCAAGTTACTATAGCAGTTTCACTGTAGCAGCCGAGTTACTATAGCAAGTTACTGTAGCAGTTGCATATTGTTTGTAGCAAACCAATGCAAGGGCCACGCCCTCAACTATTTGATGTAAACAATGTTTGTTCCGATTTATTGCTGTAGTATTTAGTGAGTCAGCTTTGCACTTGTTATTAAATTTTGGAAATCGATATAAATATAGTGTGCTAGTTATTTCTGCAATATATGTTATGCTTTTTTCAATTCCTATATTTATGTTACATGCCAAACACAACATGATACAAACAACCTTTTAGAGCCATAAGGGTTGTAGCATATAATGGAGACTGCAAGCTAAGTGTTTGATAAAATTACCTTGTAGTTGTGAATACTTGTAAGCAGGTTTTGGGGGTATCCATTATACAGGTATCAGAGCTATAAGTTTTGCCATCCTATGGAGGTCTTATAGGGAATTTGGAACAGTTGGATAGAGGGAAAAGTGTTTGATAAAATGTCAAAATACTAAAATCAGAAATTAAAAAATAGGCTAAGTATTTATGTTTGAGCATGCGACAGGTTATTGGATACATTAGAGTAGGGGCAGCGTATGCAGCAAGAGCAGAATAGGTGAATGGACATGATGCTACAACTTATGGCTAGACAGATGGGCATCAATATTAATCCATTGATGCCAACAATGAAAACAATAACAATGGTGGAAATGATAACAATAGGGGCAATGATAATAATGGAGGCCGAGGCAACAACGGTCCTGAGAATAACATTAATGGTAATAATGGACATGGTAACAATGGAAATGAGGCTGATAACTTTAGACACGTTGCACGCCCAGCTCGAACAACGAGCTCGAGACCTCTTCTACTCACCTTCCCACCCAGAGATCCGTTTCAACCAGTAAATGAACCGCAGATTACCCAGTTATAGGATTAGATAAGGAGGGACTCGGAGGCTAGTGGATCGGAGTTTCAGGTGGATATTTCCCTTAGAGATTATATGGACTTGAGGATGAGACACATGTCTAGAGCAAGAGGGAGGAATCAAAACTTTGAGTTGAGAAAGAAAGTTGGAAAACTTTCTTTCCCTTATTATGATGCTTTAGGGAGGATGATTGCACGAGCTTGGGTGTAGAAGGTAGATACATACTTGCAGCTGAATCCTACGCCTGAGGAGGAGGCTATAAAGTATGTGGCTATTCATTTGGATGGCCTAGCACATGAGTGGTGGCACCATGGCATATTAACCTTGGGGCATAATCAGATCACATCTCACAAGGACTTCACTAAGAGGCTCATAGAGAGATTTGATATTAGGGATCCCAAATTACAGTTTAAGGAGTTGGCACAACTCAAGTAGTGGGGATCAATTGCGACTTATATTAGTAAATTTCAGAGGTTAGCTATGTTGGTCATAGATATTTCAGAGAGGAGCTTAGTAGTGTTGTTTATGGATGGACTCTTAGATCCCTTGAGGGGTTGGGTCAAGGGGCATGACCCAGCTACATTACAGGAGGCTACTAAGAAGGTTCGTGTCTTAGTGCCTTCTTCTTTTAGGAGCAGATTTCAGCCTAGGGATTCTCATACGAAGAAGGATAAGGAGAAGGACAAAAAACATTTTCATCGAGATGCTCAGCCAAAAAGGGATAATAAGCTGGATAATGACACCTTGAATGAGTTGAGGAGGAAGAAGCTATGTTTTCATTGCAGAGAGCCTTGGGACTTATCTCATAAGTGTCCTCTCAAGGCTAAGGCAAATCAAATGGAGTATTTCTCAGCAGAGGAGTCACAGTCAGAGAGGAAGGATCAACACTCTAATTCAGACGAGGGTAGTACTATAGAGGAGAGCATCATTCTTGAGGATGAGAAGTCATTGGCATGATTAATGTAGACTCAGAAGGAAATCATATTTAAGGTTAGGGGTACTATCCAGGGGCAAAAAGTGATCTCACTCATTGACACTGGGGCTACACATAATTTCATAGATTCACAATTGGTAGCTAAGAGAGGTTTACAGGCTGAGGAGCATGTTGGATTTAGAGTCATGGTGGCGAACGGTGTCAAATTATTATGCACTTGGAAGATATCTAACCTTCATATAAGGTTTGGAGATTGCTATGAGTTGGAGGATGAGTTCTATGTAGTAGACATGGGAGATTATGATGTCATCCTTAGCATGACATGGATGGCCTCATTGGTTGAGTTTGCACTCAACCTAGCAAAATTGTATACGAGGTTCCAGCATGAGGGAAGAACTGTTGTACTTAGAGGACTTTCAGATGGGAGCTACAGAGTAATCTCCTTGAGGAGAATGCAAAGATTGTTTCGGCATGATGATGTAGGGTGTGTGGTAGAATGTTTCACTATGCCAACCTCAGAAGTGCCACAGGTGAAGAGTCATCCACTAGAGTCTAGAAGATACTTGATAGGCATGCTAAAGTTTTTGGCAAGATTCTGCATGGGGTTCATCCTAACAGAGGGATAGAGCACGTTATTGAGCTCGAGGAGGGAGCCAAACCAGCTATGATTACTCCCTATTGTCATCCTAAGAAACACAAAGATGAGATAGAGAAGGCGATTAAGGATTTGTTGGAGATGGGGCATATTAGGCCTAGTAAGAGCCGCTTTGCTTTGGCAGTAGTATTGGTAAAGAAGGATGGAACAATGCGCATGTGCATCCATTACATGACATTAAATAAGAAGACCATTAAGAACAGATATCCCATCCCACAGATTGATGAGCTACATGGTGCATGCTTCTTTACGAAGATTGATTTACGGTCAGGGTATCATCAGATCAAGATGAGGGTGGAGGACATCGAGAAGACAACCTTTTGGTGTCACTATGGCCACTTCAAGTTTTTGGTTATGCCATTTGGGCTAAGCAATGCCCTTGTTATGTTCCAGAGTTGCATGAATCAGGTATTTAGGGGGTACCTTAGGAGATTTGTCCTGATTTTCTTTGATGATATTTTGGTCTTGAGTAAGACTTGGGAGGAGGATTTACAACATCTTGAGATGGTGTTGTCCATTTTGGAGAAAGAGTCACTATATGCCAAGGAGTCTAAGTGCAAATTTGGGTTGACTGAGTTACTATACCTTGGGGATATCATCAACGTAGATGGAGTTTAGGTAGATCCCAAAAAGATTAGAGCTATTGTTGATTGGCCTACTCCTATGAACCTCGCACAGCTTAAGGGGTTCTTTGGTCTAGACAGGTTTTATAGGAGATTTGTTAAGGGATTTTCATAGACTACTGCACCCTTGACAAACCTTACCAAGAAAGGGGCCTTCGTGTGGACATGGGTAGCTCAGAGATGCTTCGATCATTTCAAGAAGGTGATGTCATTATGTCCAGTGTTAGCTCTACCTGACTTCACAAAGCCATTTGAGCTTCATTGTGATGTGCCAGGTGATGGGATTGGGGCAATCTTGATGCAGGAGAAACATCCCATTGCTTTTGAGAGTAGGAAGCTCCGTGGAGTGGAGAGGAGTTATTCCATCTATGACTGGGAGATGTTGGCCATTATGCATGCATTTGCCAAGTTTTGGTCCTACCTAGTTGGGGGAAATTTTTTATCAAGACTGATCACAATAGCATGAAATACTTCATGAGCCAGCGTGACTTGAATGATAGACTACAAAAGTGGATTACAAAGTTTCAGGCTTATGACTTTGACATTGAGTTTGTCAAAGGTAAGAAGAATGTGGTGGTAGATGCTTTATCTAGGAGACCTCATATTTGTGTTGTAGCTGAGATTATAGGAGATTGGAGAAGTAAGATTACAACAGAGTATGTGAGGGACACTTGGGCTTCTGGAGTGATTGTAGGCACCACACAGGATGATTTGTACGTGGTGATGGACGGATTGATCAAGTTCCAAGGTAGGATATATTTGATTCCTTCATCATAGTTTAGGAAGGTAATACTGAAGGCATTTCATGATGCACCTACAACTGGACATCTAGGGGTCTTAAGACCTACAAGTAGATCCATAAGCGGTTCACATGGAAAGGGCTTAAGGATGATGTTCAGAAGCATGTCAGGGAGTGTGCAGTTTGTTAGCAGAATAAGGGAGAGCACACGTATCTTGCAAGGTTGCTACAGCCTCTGCCCATTCAAGATAGGAAATGAGAAAGTATTTCTATGGACTTAATCACCGGGTCACCACGAGTACAGGGGAGAGATTGCATCTATGTGGTAGTTGACTGACTGATGAAGTTTGCTCACTTCTTTGCTATTCCATCCACCTACATAGCAGCACAGGTGGCTGATCTTTTCTTCAGAGAGATATTCAAGTTACCTGAGCTACCTAGCCTCATTGTTAGTGATCGGCATAGTAAATTTATGAGTGTTTTTTGGCACGAATTGTTTGGGTTCTGTAGCACAGATCTTACACCTAGCACTAGTTATCATGCATAGGCAAATGGGCAGATGGAGATTGTGAATAAATGGGTAGAAGGATATCTGAGGAACTATGTGACTGCACAACAGAGAGCTTGGGTCAAATGGCTACATATGGGAGAGTACTGTTATAACACCACTTATCATATGTCCATCAAGATGACTCCATTCATGGCACTGTATGGTTATGAAGCACCTAGCTTCATGGATCTGATTTTGGGGATAGTAGAGTTCCCAAAGCCAAAGACTTCTTGCAAGAGAGTCAGGATATTTTGAGGGTGCTTAGGGAGAATATAAAACAGGCCCAGAATCAGCAGAAATTGTATGGTGATCAGCACCAGATAGAGTGCAACTTTGAAGTTGGGGATATGGTTTACTTGAGGCTACAACCATACAGACAATCATCACTCAAGATGAGCCGAGTAGAGAAGTTGAAGCCTAGATTTTATGGTCCTTACAGAGTGATTCGCAGGGTGGGTGAGGTTGCCTACGAGATTGAGCTTTCAAAGGGTAGTCGGGTGCATAATGTGTTTCATGTTCCGAGGCTTAAGAAAGCCATTGGTCAGAGAGTTGTGCCTTCTGCAGATTTGCCACCATTGGATGAGGGGAAGCTCGTATTGATTCCTGACGCCATTTTGGGTACCAGATAGAGGACTCTGGGGAACAGGGTGGTTAAAGTATATTTAGTCACATGGAGAAACCTACTAGAGGGAAATGGTACTTGGGAGAGTGAGCAGGTGTTATAGCAAACAGGACTGAGATTGCTGGAGGACAAGCAATTTCAAGGGGGGTGGACTGTAATGTCCTCACTTTAGTTGTTGTTTGGTTGTGTGACCTTTAGCCTATTTTTGCGTGGTCTCAGAGGCTAATGAAGAGGTCAATGGGATCTTGAGATGTTTTGGCCTAGTCATTTCCAGTTCAGGCCAGAACGGAGTTGATTTACATGGTGTTGGGCAAACTTACTATTTTTAGTAAGTCAGCAAGGCATGAGCGATGTCAGAATTAGTGATTGGGTTTGATGCTCCTCGATGAGAGCTTTTTGATAAGCTATCACTCATATTATTCTGAGCCCAATTACTATTTTATTTTAATGCTTGAAGTTTATTAAAGTAAAATTTAAATTAAACGTGAAAATAATAAATTGTTACTTTAATATTATTCATGTTGGGTTGTGCGTTGGAAAAGGGAAGCCCAAGGGAGACATAAGGTGTTATTTTATTTTATAACACTTTATCCCACATTGCTTGTGAAAAGTGGGTTGACCCAATGAAGTAGAAACAAAAAGGCAAGCTTGTGGCCCTTGTTCGGTAGGTTGAATATGAGAAGAAAATGGATGTGTGAGTTGCAGATCTATTCTTGGCATTAGAGGACGTCTACCTCTCATGTGACATTCTAAATGTCATTCCCTTGGGGTTTGGCCTTTGGAATTCATTGCTATCAGCTTTATATCCAAGAGATTGGGTGCATTTCCAGCTACAACGAAGTTCATGTAGCAACACCTCACTCTAGTAGTTGCGTCACTGTAGCAAGTTACTATAGCAATTTCACTGTAGCAGTCGAGTTGCTGTAGCAGTTGCATATTGTTTGCAGCAGGCCAATGCAAAGGCCACACCCTCAACTATTTGATGTAGACAATGTTTGTTTTGATTTATTGCTGTAGTATTCAGTGAATCAGCTTTGCACTTGTTATTAAATTTTGGAAATCGATATAAATATAGTATGCTGGTTATTTCTGCAATATATGTTGTGCTTTTTTCAATTCCTATATTTATGTTACATGCCAAACACAACACGATACAGACAACCTTTTAGAGCCATAAGTGTTTTAGCATATAACGGATACTGCTAGCTAAGTGTTTGATAAAATCACTATATAGTTGTGAATACTTGTAAGTAGGTTTTGGGGGTATCCATTATAGCCTCAAGCTTGATACAATGTTAGAATTTTCCCAAGGCAAAGAATGGAAATGCTAAGATTTAGATGCTCAAGTGATAGCACAAGCAAGATGGGCAAAATTATGATCAATTGATTAAGTCAATAATGATCAAGAGCACAATGTTCAATAGCCAATTGCCTAATTAATATTTAGATGTGTAGAATGTAGATGTGCTTGAATATATAGGCAATGCATGATAACTGAGAGTAATTATAGAGATAAGCTATCGACTAGACAGGGTGTAATCACATGTCCACCAAAGGTGGATCATCCTCCGTTGTGTAACTAAGTATGTGCAACATGTGCAATAATAAGAGGATGATAATGTGATAAGAACACAAAAATGGAGCTCACAAACAATGAGGTGTGAGACAACAACTATGTGCAAGTGGATTTCTCCTACACCATGTGCTAAAATAAAATGCAAACTCCTAGATGTCTACATGAGAATTAACATGCAAATGCATTATCCTAAGTAAACTAAGTGTAATTAGTAATATTTAATTACACCAACGCCTCCCCTAAGTTGCAACTTAGGGGAATGCACTTATGTTTACAAAAGCTAGATGAAATTGCAAGATGGGTCCCGACTCCCAACTACTAGGCTATGTTAGGTACCCATGTACAAACTGCAAGTGCAAAAGATATGCAATGCAATCTCTCATAAAGCAAAGAAAGGGGAAATACCCCATGGGAAAAACCCTCCCCCAAAAAGAGAGATGAAAAAAAAAGATGCATGCATAGATGGAGTAATCAAGACCCCCCTATTATGACAAATATCGTGCATATACAATAAAGAATCCCTTATAGGAAGGAAAGTGATATCACCCTCATTATGAATAATTTCTTCCAAGGATGGTGAGCCTAAAAACAACATTTCTACCCTTAGGAAAAAGTAGACTAGGTACAAGTGCAAGAATGCTTCCCATTATGGATAGGAAGAACAAAGGAGAATCCAAATGAAGTATGAAGTCATTGAAGTTTGATGATGTGTCGCCATATCCTTGGTTGATGAAGATGCCACAAACCAATCAGGATCAAGCCCAATAGAAGAAGGTGACAAACAAGGTAACAATAATAATTGATCCATGTAGGAATGTGGATCAGCCTCCAAGGACAGATGGCTCTTCAAAAGAAGTGGGAAGGGAAGTGAAGAAGCCCCCCCTCAATGTAGAATGTACACCCATGATAGATGCTCTTGGATCAATGTAAAAGTTGCACCAAGTAAACTGAATGATGTTCCACCCTTTAGGAAAAAATGTTGTCATAGGTGTATAGGAAAAAATGTTGTCATAGGTGTATTAGAGAACCCTCCCCAATCAGTAGGAAGATCCCTCAAAATGTAGTATGTCTAAGGGAATTGAATAGGAATCTTTAATACATGAGTATGATCAACCTGAACCATGCAATGTGACATCTTAATTGAAGTTTGAGACTCATGGAAACCGGTCTTTAAAGGCTCAAATTTCCTCTCTAAAGTGAAAATCATATCAAACTCAAAGGAGTGATCAAGATGATGATAGTGTTCTCTTGTAACAATTGAAGAAGTATCATCCTCAACAAAGAGAAGATGAATATCATCAATGATGTCTCCTAGATCCTCAATGTAGGTTTCCACAAACAAATCTGCAATGTCTATTAAAAAGTCATCCCAAGGAGCTGTAACTAGAATGTCCTATTGCACTAAATCACTAGGAATATCTTGCTGCACTGAATTAGAAACAACTACGGGTGGAATAGTACATGAAACCATAGTTGAAAATATGGCGAAATATCGCCGATCTCATGATATTTGTGTGACAATTTGTAGGATGAAAAAATCGCACCATAAATTGGCTGTGAAATAAATTAAAAAACTGTGGCTATTTAACTTGTATATATCACACATAAACCCAAAAAATGTTGGAAAAATCCGTTGAAAAGTTGTCGGCGATTTCAGTTTAGTATCATTTTTTTGACTTTACATGACGCTAGGTGTCTTGAGTCTTGACTTTACATGACAGGGCATTTGACAACGACAGATTGAATTTGTCCCTATATTTGGCGGCTCCTTGCATTCAGCGACTCGCTACATTTTCGTGCAACACTATTTGGTTGGATTTGTCCCATTTGCCATTCAAAATTGACTTTTATTGCCTTCGATTTGTCTACGTTTTCCATTTACAGTCGACTTTTTCTGCCTTTGATTTGTCTGCACCTCTACATTCACAGTTGGATTTGTCTCCATCGACTTCTAGGTTTTTTTTTGTATGTAAGTTTCAATTAACAACATCAACA
This sequence comes from Cupressus sempervirens, assembly GCA_028749045.1. NCBI lineage: Eukaryota > Viridiplantae > Streptophyta > Pinopsida > Cupressales > Cupressaceae > Cupressus > Cupressus sempervirens. Next base: position 87,025,716 of record CM053786.1, on the reverse strand, counting down.
AATGAAACAACTGCTAAGCCCAATGTTGGGTATACTATTGGATCACCTGCGGCATACACTTCCATCAACATGCAGAATCTACTGAATCCACTACTACAGCATAAAGCCGTTTCTCCACCTCCACAACCACAATATATTTGGTTACTAAATTTTGTTTAGAACTTAATTTCTTTTGTAAAAATTAAAATGTACTAAATATTTAACTATAATGTTTTGGTTAAAAAAATTACTGTAATATTATTTTTTGCAATTTTTAATATTTAATACATTTTAGTTCTTATTTTACTGTTTACTATTTTGTAATACTATAATACTATTTTGATTTTGTTTTATTTTGTAAAACTAAATGGTATTAAATTTAAAACACAACAAATTTAAATTACGATAAATAGTAAATGGTAAATACTATTATATATAAGTTATAACAATATTTACTAGTCATAAATTACTGTATTTAAATTTTCAGTAATATTGTTTTATATATAAGTATTCACTCTGTTTTTTAATTAGTAGATTTATAATTTATGTTTTAATAGTAAAAAATTACAGTTACCAGTAAAAATTTGTATTGCAGTTCCACTTACTATTAAAAGAATTGCTATATTATAATGCTCATTGTTATTGAAAAATACAAAATTTTACTATTTTTTATATATAGTTAGAAAAATATTGTATATATTTGATATAATTTATAATTGTAATTTGAAATTTCATTATATGCGTTCTAATTATAATTCATTGATTTTTTGCTAGATTCTCAAAGTCTTCCTATTTCTTCACAAGATGGCTAGTGGCAGACATAAGGATCGTTTATGGATACATGGGATCCTAGGAACAAACAAAGAAGAAGTCCAATGTATCCATTCCCTTAAGAAAATGACTTCGGGCAGAAGTTGATTGAAATACCATCTTGCAAAGATTCCATTCAATGATATTACACCGTGTACCATGTGTCCGGAAGAGGTTAGAAGAGAGGCTTTGACAAGCCTTCAAAAATTTGCACAAAATAAGGCAGCAAAAAAGAGGGCATTCGAGGCAATGACAGCCCCATCTTGGACTTTAGTTCTACAGGATCACAAATAGGTGGAGAGGCTTCTTCTATTGGGCCTTGCATACAAGGATCAAGAAGTGTGGGTGGGTCTTTATTAGACTTTTGGGTTCCACTTAATTCTCCTGGTGCTCAACCCAGCTTGCTAGGCACTGCATGGAACAAAGAGATGCATGAGAAGACAAAGGTGGCAATTGCAAAATTTTGGATCCGCAATGATATTCCCTTCAATGCTTTATGTAGTACATAGTGAGGTCAAGTGATAACTTCAATTTCTTTGTCTGGGAAGGGGCTGAAGCCCCCAACTCGTTATGAGATGAGTGGGTCATTGTTAGGTGGTGAGGTAAAAAACGTTTAGCAGCATGTGGAAGAGAAAATAAAAGTTTTGGAACACAAAGGTTGCACTATCATATCCAATGGGTGAATAGATGGCAGGAATGAGATGCTCATGAACTTTATAGTTGCTTCAAGGGGTCAGTTGGTATTTCTAAAATCAATTGATGCCTCTGGTCAAGTAAAAAATACAGAAAATTTGTGCAAAACATGTTGGATGAAGTGGTAATGGAAGTGGAAGTGGCTTTTGTTATCTAGATTGTGACTAATTATGCAGCTGCGTATGTGGCAGCCGATAGACTTCTGATGGAGAGGTATCCCACATTATTTTGGAGCCCTTGTCCTGCCCACTGTCTTGATTGGCTCCTTGTGGACCTATGGAAGAAGGTGGTTGAAGATGGAAGAAATATTGTGAAGTACATCTACAATCATACACGGGGCTTGAGTCTTATGAGAGAGCACGCTAGTAAGGCTCTTGTACGAGCAGGGGTCACATGCTTTGCTACCAATTTTCAAAACTTGAGAAGCATATCTAAGACATTGTCAGACTTGAGGCGCATGTTTCTAGATAACAAATGGTTATAGGGTCCTCATGCCAATAAGTACGAAGCAAAGAAGGTTGTGAAGATTTTGTTTGATGCTATTTTCGAAAAGCTAATGGAAGAGATCCCTAGCGTAAGTTTTCAAGTCTTGATTGTTGATTGTTTATTTGATTTTAAAATATTGTCGTTCACTGACTTTTGTATAATTTTTATGTCCAAGTGTTAACATCGTTGGTGAAGGTTCTACAAATTGTGGAAGGGGATAAAACCCCATAACCCCATGGGGTTTTCATACGAGGTCATGAATAGGGCCAAAGAGGCCATTCAATATTTTTATAGGTCAATTGAGACTAAATATTGACCCATATGGAACATAATTGGTAGTAGGTGGAACCAACAATGCCACCAACATATTCATGCAATTGCCTACTACTTAAACCCCAAGTTCTATTTCTCCAACACTTTTGTAGCAGATCTAGAGGTTCAAATTGGCTTGGACACATGTATTTGAATATTGACTATTGATTTGGACCTCTGAAACCTCATACTTGATAAGTTGCAGAGCTACGAGAGGGAAGAGGTGTCATTGTTTTCTTCTCCTGATCGCAAATGTAGGAGATACACCTTGTATCCATGTAAAAAGAAACATGTGTTTAGTTTTATCATACCATTTATTTCTCTCATGAAGTTAATTGGAAGCTTTACCACATTATAAATGGTTTTTTTAATCCTTGTAGATATGTGGTGGGAAGATTATGGTTGTGAGAGAAACTGGAGTACTTTTGAGAATATACACACAAAGAAGCACAATAGGTTGACTCAAAAGTGCTTGAATGACTTGATTTATGAGAAGTACAACTTTCTCTTGTGCAAAAAAAAGGTGGAAGGGCAAGCTTCATATGAAGCACTTGACTTGGATGACATTGATCCATATTTAGTAGATTGGATTCCTCCTCTTGATAGTGATGATGCAGATGTGCATGTGGGTGATCCTTTATTGATTGATGAGCAATTAGCTGAGTTTGAGATGGAGGTAGATCACTCAGATGGGAAAGTGGTAGCACGTGACGAGGAACATGAGCCTGGTCATTCTTTAGAGGTTTCTATTGAGCCTGAGGCAACTATTTGAGCACCCGTTGAGGATGTTGCCGCAGCAACTATTTCAACACCACCCATCTAGCAAAAACGATCTCTTTTGAGCTTTACTTGTAGATGCAATTTATGATTTCTACTTTTAGAAGTTGTAGTTTTTGGAGTTTGGCTTCTATATGTATTGAACTTATTTATATTCAGATGTGGTACTTGTTTTTTGGTATATGATTCTATCACTATGTTAATCTACTAAGTTTTAGTTGCTATGAAATATTGTTTAACTGAAATGTTTGATTAATATATGGTGGATATCTCAAATCATTATATATTCTATAAATTTGGTGTGTATGTGTGCTTTTTTAAGAATATTTTAAGAAATTGTATATTTTTGAATGTGCGATAAAAGTGTCGATTTATTGCCGATTTTTCATCAAGTTTTTGCTGATTCCAAGATTTACAATATTTTTGTGCTAGTTGAGATATTGCCGAAACAAAAATTTTCAACTATGCATGAAATGTCAGGAGCAACAATGGGAGAAGTGATCTCAATTGGAGAAGTGAGAGCTGCAACTAGAGGATTTGGATCATCAAGGTCCTCATCAGATGCAAGTTCTGTGATGAACTATAATATATCATCACCATAGGGAATATCATCATCATCATCAAGTGGAATGTGACAATCTGCAACTAGATTAGCTAGTAATGGGGAAATATCTGGATCTCCAAAATGTTCCCAAATAATATTCCAAACTGGGTGAGGGGACCTGAACATAAAGTAGAATCGATGATATTGCATGGAAGAGACGCTCCTACGAATCACCCATCTAAAATAAGAATTTGTAATCATCCAAGCTAGTGTCTTCCAATGTCTTTGGCTCAGGGACAAGTCCATAAAGATTAGGCAAGATATTAAGCCATCTACAGCGTGTGATGGTTCCTTTTGCCCATGATGCATAATTATCCCTATTCAACCATATGACAACAGGACGTACGGCTATTCCCATGATACACTTCTCACATGAAATAAAGAATCGATGCACCCCCCCAAAATGCAATGAATCACCCCCCCTGGCTCCCAAAATAGATGATTGTGGTAGTTTATATGTAGCGTGAGTATAATTGCCACTTGCTCAATTTGGCCAAAGGGGACTTATAATTCTAACAATTACAAAAAAAATAAGAACAAAGCAATAAAAAACTCAATACAATTAGGACACAAGATCACTAAAGAATCTACAAAGTACAAATACCGAATAGATCAAAGTCGACTAAATGCTGAAAGTACTATGTCCATTTACAATTTCTCCAAAATGATATGAGATCTGGAAAATAGACAAAAAAAATGCACTTTCAAAAAATATGATACAAGATCTCAATCAAATTCCGTTTAGTAGTGGAGATCAAATTGATCATGCTGAATTCAGATCGATCTAATGTAGATCTATGGCACCAAGCTAATGTGGAAGTTAGATCTTTGTTTGAAGTTACCGAGTGGGGTCTTGTGGGGACAAGGTTGTAGAGTGGAGCTTGGATGAACAAGTTGATTTGGTGCGTGATTGTTATAAACCTATGTGTGTTGTGGTGACTCCACTGTTCTGCAGTCAATGCACTATTGAAGGATGTTGAATAGGGTTCGGGGTAGCTTGGGACAATTAGTCCCACATGGATAGTGGGATAAAACTTTTAGCACATCAAAGCCTTTTTTAGAGGAGCTTGTATTGGCTTCAAGGCTGATCATCATGCTTGCTAGTTGACTTGTGCAGTTACTTGGTGAGTCGTCTTGTGGTATGAACAGCCGATCCAACTTGTCTAAAGGTCGAGGTTTACTTGCCCAACTTTGCTGATTCGACTCCTAAACTAACACTTTCAAAGGTCGATATAGCCAAAAGAAATAATTTTGCCCCAAATAATTATAGGAATTGCAAAATGAAATATTCATGGAAAATGAATATTAGATCTGAAAATAATTGCAAATTATTTTGTTAATAAAAAGTTCAGATCCTTACCACCAATTTGCAAATCGGGCTGGCCAAGCCCGATTTGCAAAAATTTTCTGTGCTGCCCAAGCTTGATTTGCAAGATTGTTTTGCTTCAAATTTGACTTCTGCCCAACATAGGCAAATTTATAGTCACAATTCGTGGAAATGATAACCTAGATGCAATGGTGAGGTCCAATCTTGCTCAAAATGCTCCCACAAAAATGCTGATCCCGGGTCTGAATCGTGGCCTTCCAAAAGATGAAGCAAAATGCCCTCCAATGGCTATGCAATGAAATGATACCATGTAGCAATTTGCCTCAAGCTTGATACAATGTAAAAAAATTCCTAAGGAAAATAATGAAAATGCCAAGATCTAGAGCCTCAAGAGAGATAGGTGAAATGATGATGAATTGATTAGATCAGTAATAATTAAGAGTGCAATGCTCAATAGCCTATTGTCTGGTTGATATTCAAATGTGAACAATGTAGACGTGCTTGAATAGATAGGCAATACATGATAACTAGGAGTGATGATGGAGATAAGCTATCAACTAGACAATGTGTAATCAATGTCCACCAAAGGTGTAGCATTCTCCATTGTGTGACAAAACATGTGCAACAATGAGAGGATGATAATGTGATAAGAATACAAAGATAGAGCTCACAAAAAATGAGGTGTGAGACAACAACTATGTGAAAGTGGATTTCTCCTACACCATGTGCTAAAATAAAATGCAAACTCCTAGGTGTGTGCATGACAACTAACATGCGAATGCATTAGCCTAAGTATACTTAAGTAAAGTGTAATTAGTAATATTTAATTACACCAACACCATCTTTCACATCTTTTGGCACAAATTTTTGGGCCCTACAAGACTCACAGGAAAAGATCAATAGGGAGAACAAATGCCAACAAGTCATTCAGATGTACAAGGAAAACACATGATTAGAAGAGGACCAACGTGATGAAGAGAGGAGGAAATGTATCCTGAACTCTTGGGAGAAAAACAATTAATTCCAAGCCTTCTAAACAAAGACATAAATCGCAAGGAGCAAAGAGACGACTATGAGGCAATCTAGAGGGCCTTGAGATTAGAACAACAAGCTAAGTAGAGCTGAAGGCTAAGAAGATATTGTTAGTTCCCAAAACCGCAGATTGGTATCCTACGAGCCTTGTTTGCTTGATGTTGGGATATCCAACCGGTTAAGGCCAACTTGATGGGATCGATCAATGTGAGCCAAATCCCTTGCGATTCCGACTTTGCAAAATTGAGGCGGCTGTACCTGATCTTGAACAACAACCTTAAATCCAAGATGCTTATAGCAGATAAATTAGAATGCGAATGCAACAAAAGCTTTCAAAACGGCAAGAATTATGGAAAGTTTTAAGATTGCAAATTACGAATTAAGAATAAATGTGATAATGTTTCAAATAAAAAATGATTATAGATTAATGCAACAGACGAATATATTAATTCTTCAAAGGAAAGAAATGGAAGGGTTGCCAGCATATGGATTGTGAATCAAGAATAAAAGACTAGTGCTTAATTAAATGGGCAATTAGAGTCAATATTATAAGTTGAAATGTACAACTTTATAAAGTCTAATATATTTAAACTATAATTTTTTTTAATAATTCAGACGCGACGAATCAATTATAAAAATGCAATTTTAAAATAGTCTAAAATGCACTTTAACTCCTGTGGAGACAAATTAGACATAAATATGAAAATAATTAAATATTTCACAATATTTATGTTTATCAAATTTAAAATGCAATAATGACCCAGTCCACTTATCTGAATATTAAAATATCTATAAAAATTAATAAAAAACATTTATAAAGGATGCAACTTAATAATAATTTAAAACTTCAAAATTTAAAATAAATAACTATGCCCGAAATAAAATCGCAATAAAGACACTCCTTACAGATGATCTATTTACTGAATTTCAATTCTGGAATCACATATAAATTCGCTCCTAATTCAATCCACATGCTTTGTTCAAAAACTTCATTTCTCCGCCATTAAAAGAATATAATATATCAAATGAGCATGAATAGTATAAAAGTTTTATTTTAAATGAATATATTGTATATTGTGTATAATGTGCCTTCACACTTACATATTTTGGAAAGATGTCGGGTGCCTTTCAAACATTACACCCCTTCATAACAAATAACCGAATAAAAAACTTTAATATAGTTTTGACTTAACAATTTTATAACTTCATGAACGGCGGCATATATGATTCAGATGCGAGAATCCTCTACCCCAATTTTGCGCATGTCGTCCTTTGTGTATCCTCAGCGACCCATGATATTAAAACCTTCGATGGACTGGATTTCATTGCAATACTTCATAGTCTTGAGTGACAGAATAGCACCCTGGTTTACACATCTTTATTGTTGATTGCAAATCTTCTAACTTTCTATGCCTCTGCAAATTTGGATGGAACCCTTACTCCCGGTGCTATCATTTTAACCTGCGAATTCCTACGCTCAAGGTCTTGACACCGTTTGTGTTCCTATTTGGACCTGCAAAAACAAAAGGCATTTGTCAAGTACAAGTCGCTACATAACACCCGCCTTGAATTAATGAATAAGATTCATGGCTTCTATTTAATTGCTGTGCTCGGAAACTGATCCTGACGCATGCCATTATTTTTTCTCACAAGGTATGGTCTTTTCCTTCCACATCGCATCTTGATGGGGTTTCCATGGCCAGTGATGAAACAATCATCAACGATTGTATGTGATAGCATGTTATTGAGTCTTAATTAGAGCATTGAAAACTTGTGAAGCAATCACCATACTTGCTAAAACCATCGCTAGACCCCTTTTGGCTACTTGCTTACATTGGTAAAGTGCTAGGTGTAGTTGCTGTATATATTTTTAATAGTATTCCTGTAGGAACTTGAATCAATACAGTCCCTTTTCTATGGATCAAGAAGCAGGCTGGGACCTTATACCTGTGGACATACAGATTCTTTTTATCCTGATTGATCAATCTCCTTTTGCTCACACAATCAAAATAGTTGGCTTCATCTTACATATGTTTCACAAACTCCTTCATATATGTAACATACTTCAGCCAAGAAAATATGTGGAACAAATCATTCTACTTGCATCTTCAAATACCAATCAGGCTGATATAATCTTAATCTCTTTCACAGGCAAAATCTTATCTTGTACACATATAATTCTATGCTACAAATTCTGCTTGATTATTATATGCTATTTGAAGTCATTTCTGCTTTCTCAAGAAGATCTAATATTTATGACATAAGTCTATCCATTATGGATATATTCTTTGTAACCATATCAATTAGGATATATCCACTCTCAACTAACTATATCTCATGAAACCTCCCCATCAGAAGATAGCTCAATGACACAATCATTTAAAACTGCATCTGTATGATCCACATTACAGTTACTATCACATTCTCTTCTATGCATAATCTTTTAGGGCGACTAGAGATTACTACATGAAAACCGAGCAGCTTTATCCATAGAATAACAAATAGTTTGAATGGTTGAAAAGCAAACAGCTCTGCTGAATGAAGATAATGAAGCTTAAAAATAAATCTTAGTAACAAGCAAGAAGACTCGTAATTGATTAAATAAAAAATTCATCCTATGAATGGAATGGAAAATATAAATGGAGGTCTTAATCCTGTGAAAATCTAGGCTCCATCAGATATGAGTAGGGATAGTTGGAAGAAGGGTTGCCAGAGGGGGAACCAAGGGGGCGGTATAGTAAGTGAACCAACCAAAGGTGAAGGATATGTACATGGTATGGAAGAAGGTTACCACATGGAAGTAAACAACGACAAACTAATCGAAGAAACCAAAACTCGATTAAGGAACCTCACTCTTGCGTTGCAAGAAGCAACAAAAGATAGAAGGGAAGTTGAGGAGACCCGGGATAGGGACATAGAGGATACCAGTGCAGTTAGTGCCAGAGGGACATAGGGGCATGGTAGTCAAAACAACTTGCTAGTTAGGGATGATAAATGTGATGAGGATGCAACTATTTCCATCCTTAACATACTGCAGTAGCTACATATGAGATGAGTGCATTAGTGTATGACTACAGAGAGCTTTCTATTGTACCAAGTTTCCTAGTAGTTAGTGTCGGTTCCCAAAACCGTAGATTGGAAATCCAAGAGCTTTGCCAATTCTCCAATAGGATTGCCTAATCAGTTTTGGCCAACAAACGGGAATAACCTTGACTCCATTACACTGTAGGCTTCGCTACATCTTGGCGGGTATACCTTCAAAGGTTTTTCCATAGCAAATTTAAACTTGGTGAGTCCTTTGGATGACAAGATCCTTGAACTCGATCCAAATAAAGTTATGTGAGTGCTTGAAATAATTGAATGCTTTGTATAATGCTTATCAATAATTAATTTGGTGCTTGCAAGAACGAAATATATAGATTACTGATTTCAATTATACATCTAATAATTGTACTTCAATGCTTCAAAAGACCAGTACCTTTGCTTATTTGGGCAACAGAGTCAACCACAATGAAGACTATTAGGTACAAGTTTATGAGACAATATTTGTTTAAAATATCATCAATTACTGTTAAGCTCTAAAAGAGTGTTATCTTCTTCTGTGATAGTCCAATTATTCGTCTTGAAAATTGAAGTTCAAAATATTCTTTTAGTTTTATCCCTTTGATTATTAATTTTAAAATTAATTACTACTAAAGTTGAAAAATTGATTCCAATACAAGTCTTTGATCATCAGAAGTTGCATATGAAATATTGTTTATGTAAGTTTTGTCTAGTTGGTTTATCCAAAGAAATTAAATTCAACTAGACTAATGTTTGTATTGCTAATTGAAGCTTCAGTCTATAAAGTAGTGGTTGGTGTAAGTACTGTCATCTCAGGGTTGTATATAAGTGATTGTTCTGCATTTTATGCTAAGAAAATGGGTTAACGTCTGAAGTCTTGAAGTTCGATTTTCCATCATATCCATAATTCATAAACACTATTCCTTTCATTCAAATAACATTCATTTCACAAACAAATATTAAAGCATCATATAACTTTATTTTAATGGTTTTGAAGATTTGCCAACCTTATAACTCACAAAGACTAAATCCGCTATATAAAAGCTTTGAGCAATGTGATCAGGGTCGAAGTGAAGGTTTACCCACCTAGGTGTAGCGAAGCCTAAAGTGCCAAGGAATTGAAGTCATTCCCATTCATTGGCCAGAATTGATTGATTAGTCTTATTAGAGAATTGGTAAAACTCCTAGATTTCCAATCTATGGTTTTGAGAACCAATAGTTAGCATATTGATAGATGATGTAGAACATGTTATTGAGGGTCTTGATGTGACAGTAGTGGATTCTTCGGAGATTTGTGTGCCAGTTCCTAACATTATCACTCTTCTTCACAAGATTTGTAGGGTATCTTCACTCTTCTTCACAAGATTTGTAGGGTATCATCTGATTTAAGATGAGCTTGCATGGGGCTATGTTTCCTTATGTTGGAAACAAATCTATTACTTCATCTCAAAAGTTGATGTCGATAGATAGTTGGTAGTGCCAAAATTTCAAAGGGAAAAGTTTGACTCCCTTGCACTGTAGGCTTCGCTACACCTTGGCGGGTATACCTTCAAAGGTTTTTCTATAGCGAATTTAAACTTGGTGAGTCCTTAGGATGACAAGATCCTTGAACTTGATCCAAATAAAGTTATGTGAGTGCTTGAAATAATTGAATGCTTTGTATAATGCTTATCAATAATTAATTTGGTGCTTGCAAGAAGGAAATATATAGATTACTGATTTCAATTATACATCTAATAATTGTACTTCAATGATTCAAAGGACCAGTGCCTTTGCTTATTTGGACAACAGAGTCAACCACAATGAAGACTATTATGTACAAGTTTATGAGACAATATTTGTTTAAAATATCATCAATTACTTCTAAGCTCTAAAAGAGTGTTATCTTCTTCTGTGATAGTCCAATTATTCGTCTTGAAAATTGAAGTTCAAAATATTCTTTTAGTTTTATCCCTTGTGATTATTAATTTTAAAATTAATTACTGCTAAAGTTGAAAAATTGATTCCAATACAATTCTTTGATCATCAGAAGCTGCATACAAAATATTGTTTATGTAAGTTTTGTCTAGGTGGTTTATCCAAAGAAATTAAATTCAACTAGACTAAGGTTTGTATTGCTAATTGAAGCTTCAGTCTATAAAGTAGTGAATGGTGTAAGTACTATCATCTCAGGGTTGTATATAAGTGATTGGTTTGCATTTTATGCTAAGAAAATTGGTTAATGTCTGAAGTCTTGAAGTTCGATATTCCATCATATCCATAATTCATAAACACTATTCCTTTCATTCAAATAACATTTATTTCACAAACAAATATTAAAGCATCATATCGAAGTGAAGGTTTACCCACCTAGGTGTAACAAAGCCTAAAGTGCCAAGGAATTGAAGTCATTCCCATTCATTGGCCAGAACTGATTGATTAGTCTTATCAAAGAATTGGTAAAACTCTTGGATTTCCAATCTGTGGTTTTGGGAACCAACAGTTAGCACACTGACAGATGATGCAAAACATGTTATTGAGGGTCTTGATGTGACAGTAGTGGATTCTTCGGAGAGTTGTGTGCTAGTTCCTAACATTGTCACTCTTCTTCACAAGATTTGTAGGGTATCATCTGATTTGAGATGAGCTTGCATGGGGTTATGTTTCCTTTTGTTGTAAACAAATCTATTACTTCACCTCATAAAGTTGATGTCGATAGACAGTTGGCAGTGCCAAAATTTTACAGGGATCAACTGTGGGTTGCAGGGGAGAAGGTTGATGCTTCTTCATATAATTTCTAATGCACAAGTTCATTTATGGAATATCTTCTTAAAAGTTTAGAATTGTAGGAGGGACCATTCAGAGCTTCAGAGGGTACTTTCATCTAGGGCTCTTGTGGTATTTAGTTTTTGGTGGGAAAGATTGTAGAGAATTTGACTACAATGCCCCTTCATAGGGATTTTGTGGTTGGGTTTGCTAAGAGACATGACTAGGATCATGTCCAACCAATTGTTTGGAGACAGAGATTGGAGCCATCTCTTGGTTCACGGTTTGATGATGACAAGCCTCTAATGATGACAACTACACAATGAGTGCTCATCATTTCTCTTTTGGCCTACATGTAGAGTAATTAGTTTCACGCAAGTGTGGGTTGTCTCTACATTCATACTATCTTTATGGGATGGGTTTGCACCATCTACAGTTGACGGGGGTAGTTAATGCAAGTTAGCAGGAGGCTACTTGTAAATCAACATGTCCATGACGATTTTGTAGAGGATGGATATTTGGCTTATGTTACATATGCTTTTGGGAGTACTAGTTCTTGTAGCACACGTAGACCTCATACTCATGACATATTGGTAGGGTGTATACAGAGTTTCATCTAGGAGATGATATTGGATATCCATTTTTCCTTGTAATGGATGGATGCGATTTTCGTCTCTACTAGGATCTAGGTGGAGATAGGATTGGCACTGTAGATTGGGTGAGTCACCATTGTTGGTATGGTGATAGTATGCTCAAGATAGCTTTGTGGATAGTGTTATCATCATTGGACATTATACATATTTATCCTTGGGATCCGTTTGGATCATTGTGGTTTTTAATTTCTGTGATTTCTTGAGGACAAGCAATCTTTGGGAGGGGGGATTGTAATGTCCAATTTTTAGCATGACCATGATAGTGGATTGATTTAGCCTATTACTACATCCTTGTAGGCTAATACTGATGATTAGAGGACCCTGTTGAGGGTTATGGTTCCATTTGGCGGGACTTACTATTTGTAACAAGTCAACTGATAGTTCTGAAGCTGAGATGAGTTAGAGGAGTTCAATGATGCTCTTAGTTTTTAATTTTTGGCTTTTGGTTTGAGCTCCAAGAAACTTGGATAGAGCGTCTATTTTTAGTAACTCACCCTGTCAAGTTCATTCATCATCTTTCTTCATTAGGATCACTCGTGTGCTGTTAGATTTCAATTTTGATGCTTCTTTAGTCATTTCTACAAGACAGGTGAATAATGATTATTATTTAATTAAATATGCTAAGGTTTCTATTTGTGCTGGTACTATATATTGGCCACCTTAGTGTCATAGCTCGTTGGAACCAAGTTGAAAAGTTTTAAATCTTGAGCACAGGTAACAATGACCTTGTGTCTCAGAATATCATGATATTGATAAAAATGTCATTTTTGGAGCCAAATGGAGTTAATAAATTATATTATTCAAAATAAATGCCTAAGTATAAAGCAAAGGGCATTTAAATGTGAAGTGTGCTCATGAAGACTCTTGGAGTTGAGTATGAAGAAGAAGCCTTTGTAGTGAATTATTAAAAATATAATGCCTTGCAAAGATCAAACTATTCCATTATCCATTGTTTATTTGATGAAGTATGAATTCCAACTGTTTAATGCCATGCCACGGTAATTACTTATATTATTGAAAGAATGAAATGTACATATATAGGCAACTACATTGTTGACATTTCCTTAAAACAATAGAATGCTAAAGACTAAGTTAGAAACAAATCTAATTTAGCTAAAAATACAATATTGATCATTGATTCATTAAATTAAATATGCAAATATTATTCTAATATGGCTATAAGGAAGAATAAGGTTTTTATTTAATTTGATTTTTGCCTCAAAAAATGGACTCTATTTTTATTAGTTTGGCCCAATAGAGAAATTCCATTTTAAATTGATTGCAGCCCATAGCTCATGTCCCAACCATGTCATCAAATAAAATATAGTGAAGATACTAGTGTGGTCAGAAAATTTTCTACTTCAAACCAACACAATCAGGCAGTAACGTCAGCAATTATTTGGTAAAGCCTAACCCTAATATGCTTAAATTGTGATTTATGGAAACTTACAGGGCAAATTGGGAAGGGGACATTACACAAGAAGATGGGGTGCAATATACAAGGAAGGTTGTCCCTTAAGAAATATAGTTGAAAACATTTCTTGGACCCATAAATGGGTTCCAAAAAGGAAATTCAGCCACAACGGAAAAATAATTGTTTTGCAATTTGAACTCATCAAAGCAAATTATTTCCTCCTCGCTGAGACGAGCAGATCTCAATTAATTACACCCATGACATCAACGGCAACAAATTTGAAACAATCGATACATGCTTATTGAATATTTCCGGAATCCAATGCATTGAAAAACTTGTTTGCAATGGCATGATGTTTATAGCCGAGTCATGGCCTTTTTTCGTAGTTTCTTGGACTAAGAAATGAGGGATGTCAATAATGCATGAGAATAAGGGTAAACTAAGGAACTGAGCTAGGTCATGGACTTTTTTTGACCTTGTTTGGGTTCCATTCTCCTCTGTGCTGGGCCTATGTACTTTCCAAACCTAGCCGCAGGTCTGAGATGAATGGCATGAGGGTTTGATGCAATATGGGCATATGAAAGTAGAATGGCTCTTTATGGTGCTGGACATCACTTCTACTTGGCTGCTGGGAGTTGTTTGACAGATTTCTGGATTGATTCGAAGCACAAACAAGGCGTAGGATTAGAAGAGGTGCAAAGACACAGGTCTGAACAGTGGACAGGGATTCGACCATCCATCCCACATAGAAATTCATCATATTCCAAGCAGATTGATGTTTATTTTGTGCTATTATATTCCTGCCAAAAAACATTACTAAGCATATAGGTCACCATGATATATTTCAGATCTGTGCAAAATGCCACTATAAATAAAGAGGTAGGCATTGAATAATGTTTTTATCATGTTATCCTTCTATCTACTGTTCATATATTGATATATCAGTGAGGTCACTAGTTTATTTAGTCATATTTAGTGCATGCTATCAAAATGAATATGTATGTTGAAATTACCACACCAAGCAATATACAATACTTGAATATGCATAAACAAGCCATCCACGAAAGAAAGTGGGCAGCTGGAATATTATAAAAAAAAATTGACTGTGGGATTTTACAAGGACCCTTCTGGTTTGCTAAACATCATTTTTCCAAGAGACCTAGTTTGAGGTTAAACAATGGTTACTCTTGCTCTGAAGTGTATCTCGTCAATGAGAAAATATAATTTATGAGAATTTTAAACTAGCTGACCCCTTGTTTGCATTTTCTTGAATTGTACAGTCTTGAAGGTTTGCATCTATTATTTTCTCTATCAAAATGAACGGATTTTGAGAAGTTTGAGTGCTTCCTTCTGAAGTAAGGTGATTTTTTGGGTAAAATTATTTAAATATGGTCTTCTTTCCATTAAATTAAGGTTAGAATTTTTTGTAAACACCTCTAAGTAGAACATGCTAATTTTGCAAGTCAAATTGTAACTGGTATGCATCTAGAAATGGTACTTATCTGGTGAGAGATGGCATCCAGAGAACATCATATTAGATTGTATATAAACACAAGACATTTAACTCCCAAATCCGAGAATGGAACCATAAACCAAAAATGAAGGTTTCTGTTTTGTTGTGTTATTATAAAGAATAAATAATTTTCTGATGTGATTTTTATGACCACCCAACATGCTTGATAATACTAGGTAAATGATCCTTTCTAAAACAAGGAAATCCCGAAAGCTAAACAAGGTAAAAATATTATGTGATCAAGTGAAGTGACACCAAGATTTATAGCGTGTATTTCTGTTGGACACAACAGTTTCATAATGTGATTTGATGATAACCATGCAGGGAATTATGCTATTTATTGAATGGATGTTAGTGATCTGGCTATGTGATTTCTTTAACTACTTCTAACAATGATTAGACAAAAAGTGCAAAAGGGGCATGGGTTTGTAAATCTAAGCTACTTCTAATCTACAAACGCAACAGACTATTGATGATGAGGTGAAACTAAACCAATCCTTGCTTCGCAAACTTAAACAACTATGCAAAAGAAGGTGCTATCTTCTATGGATGTGCAGATGATTTTTGAATTGCTAACATTCATTCAAATATCTAATTCTGGTGCAATACAAATGAACATTTCCAATTGACATTAAGTGCTTTGTAATGAGCTCAGTCTATCCTAACACTGTGTATGAACATAAAGTTTCAATATGAATCAACAACTTCTTCCATTCATCTACTCAACAGCTTCTGCTCAACATAAACAATTCCATTCAAGTGAGAAGTAGGAAACTATACAACACTCTGAATTAACACAAGTATTCACTATGAAATCAACAACAAATCTGCAATCATTTTGGAAGTACCTTAGCAACAATTTCTCCTAATCTCCCTTTACAAATGATTTGATAAAGCTTTGTATAGAGACCTCAATTACAATGGATGGCTCAGATTGATCCAATATGAATGATCCATATTATTTAAAATAACCCCAATCAGGGTTTTCCTTAACTACCACATACAAGCATTACATGCCAACCAATGAGAAAATCACATTGCTTGGAATATGTATAACTTTTAGGATGGACTAATGAGAAAATTCAATGGGGGTAAAAGTTTAAATGCATTGCACATGTTCACTTTGAATAACTTGATTGATGGACTTGGATAGATCAAATGGGAATCATTTGATTTGTTGAAGATTAGTGGGCACCAACTCAACATGTTTTTCTTGCAATCTTTGTTTCAACTCCACTCCATCCTCCTTGTTTTGCAAATCTTCCCATCGAAGTGTTCATGAAATCGTACTTGTCATGGTATCTTAGCCTTGATTCTTCTTCAAGGCTTGAGCTCGGTAACCCTCATCTTTACTTGTTTGGGGCTTGCTCATGATGCTGTCAATTGCATTGCTTGTTCACCATCATCCTCAATGCAATCACTTTGCCTATGAGTTTGATTTGTATCCTAAACTCCCTTATTCCATGAGATGTGTATATTGGCAATTCAAGCATCACTCTAGGTTGTGGTTTCCAACAAGTTTCGACATAAAACATTGCTCATGTTAATCATTTCCTTTTCAATGTTGAAGTTGTGGTATCAGAATAGTTTCTCTGTCAAGCCTTATCCTTGAACTTCCATTTTGTTTTCCAATCACATACTTCTTTTCTTTCTTGATGAATAGCTTGCAAATACCATATCCTATTAATGTCTCCACATAATTGCAATCATGAAATGCTTGAGCTTGAACACCATCCTTGCACACAAAATGCTCAGCCTCCATGCCATCTTCTTGCTTGCTACCTCCATCTTGAAAATCACCTATCACTTGTTTTCTTCTCCATGTATTCTTGCAAAACAAGAGAAAACACGTGGTAAACTCATGAAAGAATAAAAGTGAACAAAATTAAGATACTATTATGATAATAAAAACTCTCCTAATTACATGATTTCAACTTGGGAATGACATTGCATTTGGACATGCCCATCAAGTAACTTGATTCGATTAGAATAACCATTGCATAATCAACTTCAATCTCAAAACAGACTGAGATTTACAAAATTGCTGAGTTCTCACAAGAGTCAAGTTTTCTACAATTTGCATCCTTCAGCGTGCAACTGGAAGAACCTTAATCTCTCCACCTTTCAATCATCTTTATTGTCTTTGGATTTTGACAAACATAACTCCCAATCTTCTCGTGATTTTCACCTCCCTTAAAAGTTAAATTGCTGTTGATTTGTGTTGAATGGTGATTGGAATGAGGCATTGACTGTTCTTTGTTATGTCTCTCTTCAAATGGTCATTGCCCATTGGAGCTTACTAGGTCGACTTAGTCTTGAAATTCATTTGTCTACAACTTACTTGCCTTTCTTCTTTAATGGGGATCGACTATCTTCAAAAGGCATTTAAAGTTGAAGCCCAAGGGAGGTCAGATTTCTGACCTGGGTTGGGCTCTCTGGCTTGAACAAAGAATTAAGCCTATGCTTTTGCCTTTTCAAGTCGAATTCCTCTCCCTTGATTTAAATTTTATCTTTGTTTAATGAGATTTAGTCTTCGATCACTTAGATTCCTCATCTTATTGCAAATCAGATTTGATCTTGCATCTCTGAATTTGCTTCTAGTGCTGGGAAAAATCACCACGTCATTGAGCTTCAAGCCCCAAGGAGGTCAGATTTCTGATGCCTTGGTGGGCTCCTGCTCCAAAGGCAGGTCAGATTTTTGACATCTCTTGGGGTCCTCATCAAAATCAGTTTCCCCAAAATCGCTAAGTAATGAAAATGTTTGTTCAAATGTTGTCTTATTTTTGCCAAGTTTTTTGGATTTCCTTTTCAAATGTCAACCAGATTTTCGTTCTTCACTTGAATTCTTGCAATATTTATTGAAGGCATGATGCTTGTTTGCATGAAGGCATGATGACCAAGCCAAATATGTCTTTGCTTGTCTGAAACTTTGTAATATCCCCTATTCTAGGATAAGTGAACAAATCAATTAAAAAAATCAAAAGAATAATAAAATTTAATAAATATTATTAAATATGTTAAAAATATAATAATAGTAATATAATAACATAAAAGTTGTATTCATAATACAACTAAATATTAGTACTAATCGATAAAATATATAAAAAGAGAGATAATAAATACACATGAATAACAATATAATAATAATGTCAAGTGATTCTAAGAATAAATGCATCACAAATCAATATAATTATCAAGCATATAATTTGGCAAGCTATAATAATTCTTAGTATTGTGATATATGATTAACATTCTTTTTGATTATATATTGAATAATAAACCAACCATTACATATTAAATAATCAAAATGATACCATTGGCTCATATATGCTAATGGTTATGAAGCAACACGACCAGGACAG
Source organism: Cupressus sempervirens (assembly GCA_028749045.1). Lineage (NCBI taxonomy): Eukaryota > Viridiplantae > Streptophyta > Pinopsida > Cupressales > Cupressaceae > Cupressus > Cupressus sempervirens. The sequence continues at coordinate 87,006,946 of CM053786.1, read as the reverse complement.
AAGAACGCATATGAATATGGCATGGGGAACATACGGTAAGGGGGGGGGGGAGACGATAATTTCAAAGGCATCGAACACGTAATCTTGATAGGAGGGGAGACATTCAAACCTAGTCATCGATCAAAATACCCTGTATCGGCAATAGCCAGATCGCACCTTCATGGAGGAGAATTATTGAGTAGCAGCTATATATAGGTTGACGAGAACGAGCATCAATAATAGTGTGGAAGTACGAAAAACCATTAAAGAATATATCATTGCACATATTGCATACAATAATATATAATAGTAAATCCCAAAAGACAGGAAGGACTATATTGTAGGAATTTACAAACAGACACATTTGAACATCTGGACTTTCATTCTTCCTCCAACAAGTAGAAACAAAGACAAGGAATTGGATATAACTAAGCACGTAGTCATCCACACTAGCAATGGTGACTAGAGAAAAACAAGCATATAATGCTTGGCTTCAAATTAATTAGAATATTATAAGGACTATGAGAACCAGATTTGTATTTGAGGATATCCAGATATCTTCTTATTGATAATCTTCCTCACCAACATAATCGTATTGCAGAGGTTTAAAGACCAAAATAGAGATTCCTTATATCAAGCATGTTACCATTAACATCTAGAAATTCCATATCAGTGACTAAAACTATATCAAGGAAAATCAATGACTTTAAGTCACTAATTATAATAGGGGAATCATACTTGACAAAACAATTTCTATACTATAATCAATATTTTCATTCATTCATTGAATATATCCAATAATAATTTAGGAACAAGAATCTATTGGCTATAAATCATAATCATAACTCATAACTAGATTCTTGTCGAGTAAGAGAAGGCTAGTATATTGAAGAACATAAATCAAACTGCATAATTCATAGTGACCAATATCTTATCTGTATATTGTTCATTGAAGACATTATCTTGCCAAAATCAAGGGCTTAGAAGAAGTACGCTTCTCATTTATTAAGTCTTCATAGGAATAATTCTTAATTCCAGACCTAATCTAGTAGGGGACATTACAATGGTATTAGAGCAATAATCCTACCATCCTGTGAGTGAAGGCTTATGGAAACTTACGAGAGGAGGACAAATAAAACAACAATGCACGACTTAGCAAATGAGATGAGATCCTATATGGAACGAAACCACCAAACCATATTGAATCAAATGGAAAAATCGAATTAAGCACTTCTTTAAGCATTGCAAGATATGGAAAACTCTATCAACAATTTGAGAGGTCAACCCAACCAGGCAAGAGAGACTAGCTCCACTCACTTAGAAAATAATAATGCTTTTTTTGCAACCGAAAAACCACAACCATCATTCTTATGCAGAGCAGAGCTACTGAGAGAAGATGATGGAATAGAACAACCAATGACTAGGACTAAAGAGATTGCAAGGGCATACGCAACTCTAGAACCTAACATTAGAGAATTGGTATCTTACAGAAAATTTTGTGATGATAAATGAAGGGAGATGTCTAGAAGGACTGTAAATGAAGAAGTCAAACAAAAAATTAACAAAATAAAGCTTCCACATTTTTATGGTTTAGAAAAGATTACACTGCACGAATGGTTAGAAAAATTAAACGCATTTTTTATTCTAAATCCCATGACAGAACAAGATGCCTTGCAATTCTCTTGAGTGCATTGGTGGACCCATGGGCATATCTCATTGGGACATAAAGATGTAAAATCCTATGAAGAATTCTCCCAAAAACTCATGAACAGATTTGATGATAAGGACATCGAATGGTATTTCCAAGAACTAACTCGACTCAAACAAATTGGAATAGTGGAAGACTGCTCGCAAATTCCAAGAGTTATTAGTTATGGTTCCAGACCTTTCCCAAAAGAGAATCACTCATATATTTATAGAATGATTAAAAGACTCCACCAAACTCTTTGCTAAACCGCATGAACCATAGAACTTGGAAGAAGCCATCAGAAAATAAAAAAATGGTAGAATTAAATCCTTCAAAGGAAAGATCTAAGAATATTTCAGCAAAGACAAAACATAGAAACAATGAGTTGAGAAAAGATGATAAAGAAAAAGAATGTTATTTTTGCAAAGGATAGTGGAGTGTTGGGCATCAATCCCAAGGAAAGAATGCTCTCAAGAAAAAAGAGGATGTAATGAAGAAAGGCTTATGCTTTAGGTGTAGAGAACCATGGGCATCAAGTCACAAGTGTAGCAAAGGGAATCAAATTAATACAATAAAAGCAACATCTGAGAGAGAAACAAAAGAGTCACATAAGAAAGCAAGACATGATCCAAGAGATTTGAATAGTATCCAATCAAAAAATGAAGGAGAGAAGCGATGGTATTTTGAACTTGATGTATAAATTTGAATGGAATTAGTAATCGATATTAGAGAAGAAGGGAAAATAAAATGGGATAAGAAATTATTCACTTTCAGTTAGTATTCATACCTATTTCTTTTGGATTGACAAGTAAAAACAAGTAATTGATAATGAGAATTTGTAATAAGCATATGAATACAAATATTCAGTTGTATTTATACTTAAAATTTTCTAAAAACTCCTTGAATGAAACTATAGAAAGATCATGCACTTCTAGAGGCCTTAGGATGAGATAAAGTATCTCCTATGGATTAAATAGAGAGGGATACTCCTAAATGGATATCCTTAGTGACCTGGGATGAGATGAAGTCTCGCCCAAGGATTATAGAGATGGGTAATCCTAAAGGGATATCCACAGAGGCCGTAGAATGAGATAAAGTCTCTCCTAAGGATTAAATAGAGAGATAGATACCCCATGTGACCTTAGATGGGATAAAGTCTCTTCTAAAGAATCATAGAGATGAGTATATCCTAGAGGGATACTCATAGAGACCTTAGGATGAGATAAAGTCTCTCCTAAAGACTAAATAGAGAAGGATAATACTAAAGGGATATCCCTAGAGACCTAGGATGGGATTAAGTCTCTCCTAAGGAGTATAAAGAGAGATAATCTTAAATGGATATCCACAGATACCTAAGGGTGGGATAAAGTCTCCCGTAAGGTTTACAAATGCATAGCAAAAGAGGGTATCCATAAGGATTTGGAAGTGATGAAGTCTCTACCAATACTTATGAGGATTACTAATGAAGACCTGTCATGGGTCAAAGAAAGGCAAAGGAAGGATCAGGAAGTACAATATACATAAAGATAAGTCCCTTCTTTGAATCACTTTTAGTAATTCAAGTTGAATTTGGTGATCCCTAAATTTATATTTATCACTACCTAACCCCAAAATTGAAATTGTTGTTGCAGGATGATCAATCAAATCACAAGGACAAAACTATCAGTGACCAACTATATCAAGGGTAAACAATACTTCAGATCACTAATTATAATAGGGGAAGTCATACTTGACAAAACAATTTGATTACTATAATCAATATTTCCATTCATTCACCGAATATATCCATTATTAATTTAGGAACAAGAATCTATTGGCTATAAACTAAGTTACCGATTCGGATGCGGATTTCGAAGTAGATCCCGGAAGCGGATACGGGATGTGGGGATTTTATTTTTTTTGGATGCGGATGCGGGAGGAAACGTATATATATATATATAATATTATAATATTAACATATGCAATGAAATGCAAGAAATATACAAAAACAAATCATTTGATAAAGTATAATATGACTATGAATCTATGATACTTAACAGTTAATTGAACCCTTAAACAAAATTCAAGATATTTCAAAATTGATATGATATTCATATATCAATATCAATATGTGCTTGTCCAACATTAGCGTTTAGTCTTGACTCTTAAACAATAAGTTCAAATAGGTCATGTTCAAGATTCCAACAAAATAAAATTTGAAAACATGGTAAATGATTGAAGTCTGAAGATTCAATCAATCAGAGTCTGGCTCTGAATCATAGGGATTTGCAAGAAAATCCACATTCTCATTGTCATCTCCAACTGCTGAAAGATCATTTGAACCAAGCATGGTTCCACTTATGCTAAATGCACCACGTGCCACACTCACATCATCACCGTCTCCAACTGTAACAAGATCATGAAGTGTTGCATCCAAATTTGCACACTCAGGGGCTACATCCCAAAGCTTTGTTGCCCCTTCCTTGTAATGATCATTCTTACGTGACAAAAGACGCAAGTTGGTGTGGACAAAGACCAAGTCCTCAGCTTTCTTGGAGCCTAACCGGTTGCGCTCCATCGAATGGATAAAGGAGTATGTACTCCAATTCCTTTCAGCAGCAGAAGAACTAGCAACCTATATAGTTGTCACAAAACATACAAATGAAAAGAAAATTAATTTTATAGAATGTGTGAAACACTAAATTCTACAATGCAAGTGTAAACATAAAATTTTAAAACAAATTTACAAAACAAAATAAAAAACTTACTTGTGATAGGACTTTGATTGCAAGAGGTTGAAGATGCTTGAAAGGTTGACCATACATGTACCACCATGTGGTAGCTCCCATTCTATTTTGGTCCTTTAGTGCAAATGGAGAATGCTTTAACCCCGAAGCAAACAACCCAAATTCTTCCCTCACTTTTTCATGCATTTCTTCCAGTGGGAAGAGTCTTGAAAGGGCTTTGTGGCACCCCTCAACAACCTCCTCATCCGCAAATGGTGCAACTCTACCCGGCATACCAGCTATCTCCTCACTATAGTACCTAGGAGATAAGGCATATGCAAGGAGGTGCAATGGGGTAGTCATCTTATTCCAGCGATGGTTGATAATTGCTTGCACTTGTTTGCATAAGGCTTCACATTGTGTGGGGTCACCCTCATGTGCTTGTATAGAATGTTTTACCTTCTCAACCATGGTGTCCATGCCATCATGCACATCCCCTAAGCAAGGTGTATCTGTATCAGCAAAACGGAGCATAGTCATGATGGGCTCGGTGAAATCCAATACATATGCCACACGAGCCCACCAACTCTCATTCAAGATCAAATTCCTGATCCTTTGTGCTCTTTCTAAATTTGAGATCTTCCATACACCCCATTGATGACTGATGACCATTTGACTTAATGCATCTTTTACCTTGAGGAGTTGTCTCATAACGATTGTATGAGATGCAAAACGGGTCTCAGCAACCTAAGCAAGTTAACAATATGTTAATTGACAATATAATTATAAATTTTAATTTTTAACTAAATTACAAAACCATGAAACTTAGTAATTTAAAAAAATTAATTTACCTTCAGCAACTCCAATTTGGAGTATGTTCTAAAAATGGATTGTGACATGTGGTGGTTGGTCACAAACATCTGTATGCCCTCCCCCTCTTCATATATTTTCTTCACCCAATCTACTTCAGTGCCAATCCTCTGCATGATCAAGTTAAGGGAGTGAATAGTGCATGGAGTCCAAAAAACATGGTCATACCGACTCTCAACTAAAGCACCTGCACCCCTGCAATTTTTGGCATTGTCAGTGACCACCTATACCACATTCTCACTACACACCATCTCAATGGCCTCAATGAGAATTCTAGAAATGAATTCCGAATCCTTCACTTGCCCTTCACAATCAATGGCCTTCAAAAACATTGTCCCTTTGGGGGAAATTGCAATCACATTAATCAGTGGCCGGTTTCTTGTATCCTTCCAACCATCTGACACAATAGTTAGACCCGAAGTTTTCCAAGATTTTTTGATTGGTTGAAGGTCTCTCTCTATATGTGCCCTCTCTTGTTGCAATAAAGTTGTATGCACCTTTTCATAGCTTGGGCTTGTGTAGTCAGCTGGTGATTCTTTGATTGCTGCCACCATTTCCTTCCAATATGGTGATCTCACCAAGTTGAAAGAAAGCCCATTCGCATAGAGGCAACGTGCAATAGCTTCATCAGCGCAGTCTCTTGCCCCCATTTTAAATGTGGTGTCCAATGGGCCTCTTTTACGGGTTGAAATTTTCACTTCTTCCTCATCCTCTTTTGGCACAGGTACCTGCAAGAATGGGTGTTGGGAGGATGCCATTGGTTCAGTGGGTGTCTTTGGCTTGTTCTTTGAGGAAGGACCTTGATAGTAGCTTTTTTTTGATCTATTGATCAATGCATCAGCAACTTCTTATTCTCTTACAAATGAAAGTATTTCCGCGCTAGTCATCCTAGTACCATTTTTGCCTTTGCACATTCCAAATCCTTTGCCAGCAGGGCCCATAAAATGAAGCTTCACTCGAGAATATGAGCTATTGAAAGGTTTTCCTTTGTTACTTTGACAATAATTGCACTTCCAATAGTATGAGCCACCTCCTGAAACCTGTGATATCCATGTTGTATGTCTCCACAAAGGAGAACCTACATCAATTTTGAAATTATCAGTCCCTTCCCCTCCTTGGCCCCCCACTGAACTTTGACTAGCACTACCACCGATATCCATTCTTGCCTAGTTTTTTGCAAACTATTTTATAAGAAAATAAATAAATTTTAATTAGTTCCTAACAACGATGAACATCAATGATCATGCATACAAGTGGAAAGAAGTGAGAAAAACTACTAAAATAGATACCCAAAGTTGCTTCTACATATCTTTCAAAAAAAAAAATTTGAAAAAAAACTTTAAAAAAATCTTCAAGAACTTAAAAAAATCATCAAAAACTCAAAAAAATTCATCTAAATACTCAAGAAAAGGATTGATCACTTACCTTGAATGGTTTAAACTTCTTTGAGAAAGCTATCTCTCCCTCTTCGATCAATCCTCTTCGAAAATGCTGAACTTAGCTTCACAATGAAGGAGTGGCTGTAGGTGCAAACAAAACTCTAAAATGACTCTTGTGAATGCTTCTATGTTGTCTTCTAGGGTCGTTTTAGGGTTTTATTGTGAAAAAATGCTTTAAAAAATGCTTTTAGTCACATGTTGTTTCATAGTTTTAAGTTAAAATATACTTTATTTTATTGGTTTTCTGCCTAACTCCCGCGGATGCATTCAGATGCTCCCGGATTCCCTGCGGATGCTGCCCGGAAGCCACTACTCAGCTTCCACCCGCATCCGGATGCCTGCGGGTGCCTTCCGGGCAGCACCCGCAGCGCATCCGGAGGCTTCCCGCATCCGTCTATATCGGATGCGGAAGCCAGGCAGCAGGGCCACGAATCGGTATCAGAGGCTATAAATCATAATCATAGCTCATAACTAGATTCTTGTTGAGTAATAGAAGGCTAGTGTATTGAAGAACATAAATCAAATTGCATAATCAATAGTGACCCATATCTTGTCTATATATTGTTCATTGAAGACATTATCTTGCCAAAATTGAGGGCTTAGAAGAAGTACGCCTCTCATTTGTTAAGTCTTCATAGGAATAATTCTTAATTCCAGACCTAATCTAGTAGGGTATATTACAAACTTCAATACCAACACTTAGATTTCATCATTTTCTCAAGATTTTCATTTATTGTGCATGTCAGATTTCACCCATGACTTGGGATTTTGCACCAATTTCCTGGAGGAAATCTTGAGTCTCTTTGGGCTCAAACCCTCAAGGAGGTCAGATTTCTGATCTAGCTTGGGTTTCTCCACAAAGATTGCTTAAAAAAATTTCTCTTTAATTTCCATCAATATTCAGGTCAAATTCTATCACTTGTTCGAAGTTCTATCAACACTCAATCCAATTCCTATGTTTCCCAAACATTTTCTCTCGGTTCGAGATCAAATTCCACCCAAGTATTGAGAACTTTCATCTTGTTCAAATAAAAAATTAGGGGCTTGCTTGATCAAAATTTCTCACCCAAGTTGGAAATCATGTAGTCTTTAGGATTCTTGCTTGGGTTCAAACCAAAGATGTCAAGTGTTTATCTGAACTTGATAGTGAAACTCTTGACTCAGTACAAGATCCTGACTTGCTATTTAAAATAGTCTCGCATCTCTATCTTGCTTAAATTCCTATCTTATCTGCTGATGTTTTTTCCCAAATATTAGATAAACAACAACAAAGAAGAGTAAAAATAATACACAAAAGACTCAACAAATTTATCCTGCGAAAATCCTTCCACTTGAAGGGAAAAAACAAGCCACACTAGCAAAATATCTTGTATTGATCATAAAATATTCAAGTACATGGCTTTCCAATTGATAATTTACAATAACCCAAGCAATCATATAAATAGATTGCATAAAACTCTTCATCTTACACAAGCTCTTTTAAGTCCCAAAAATAAGAGCCTTTATATTTCCACTTAATTAACACTCTACATTTGCATACAGATGCCTCTTCACATGAATGTATGACACGTCTTTTTGCACAATATTAACTTAAATATAATCACAAATATCTCTTTCAGCTGAAGATGACCATAATGGTCATAACACACATATTTCTTTATCATAAAATCAGAGATGAAGATCTCTATTGCAGCTACAAACTTCAACACGCCCTCTTAGCAAGAGAGAGATCTTTAGTCAGACATATAGATGCAACCAAAGAACATATGTTATCTCAACATAACATAATCCACCATAGTTACTTCATAACCATATAGAATGAAGTTACACACATGACTTTCACCATGCCTGCTCTCAGAGGGTAGAACAAAGAATTTTATCTCAAAGCTTCTTCCAAAGAACGATACATTTCTACCGTGCCTGCCTACAGAGGGTGGTCCACTGTACCTACTTGTAGAGGGTGGAATGAGGGATTTCACCTCAATCTTCTCCTAGAGAAGAATACATTTCTATCGTGCCTACTTGTAGAGGGTGGTCCACTATACCTACTCGCAGAGGGTGGAATGAGGGCTTTCCCCTCAAACTTTTCTCAAAGAAGAATGCATTAATAATTGAGATTTTCTCTTAATAGAGACCCCCTCTCAGTAGGGACAACTTTGATAACCGAGACTCCCTCTCAACAAGGACAGATTTAATCTTCATAATAAGATGGTTGACTATTGCATAAGCTTGTAAAGGGTTGGACATCTACCTTTGTCATTTAGCCTTCCTTTGAAGATGAATAGTCTCTCTCTAAACATGATCCTTTTCTTTTTAATGAAGATAATGTGCCACCAATTTTGCAAAATCTCTCACTATCCCATTGCACCTTACAACCAAGAGATTTATAACAACTCATAAGATCCACTTATCATAGAGATTAAAGAAAAAAATCATAGAATACTTATCTCTTTGAAGTTTGATCTCAACACACATAAAAATTCAGCCCAGTATTCATACAAGCAAAATGTGTTAAGAAGAATGTTACCATAAAAATGAGAAATATTCCATTCCCATTAAGGTATCAAATTCAATACTAAAAACTAGAATACTTATTTCCTTTGAATTAGACCACCACATGTCCCGGCATCCATAATTTCATGAACTAAAAAATGATGTTAATGAACACTTCCCTTCTTAAACACATGAAAAGACCTCTAAAATATCATCATTGGCCGATTTCATAATCATGTTCCCTTGACCATATCTTTTCTCTCCTTATAAAACCTTCACTTGCAGGTCCAAACCCACTTCCTAGAGAGTTAACTATATGTGCTTTCTCAAGGATCTTAACAAAAATATCCCATGAATTTTGACTAGAAAATATTTCTACAATGATTCTAGTATAAAATTTAGCAACTTTGAGCATGGCCTTTAACCATTCTGGAGAAAAGCTAGCCAATCCACCATCTTGTGCAATATTAGATGCACCATTGAAACAATTACACATATACGATTGGAATCATTTGCAACAGGGAATCCATCAGAGAACCAAAGCTCATCAGGAACAACCGTCTATCCAAAATGGACACCTGTAAAGCCAACATATTTGGAGAACGACACAGTCTCAATAGCAACCTTTCTTGCTCTAGGAATTTCATATATTGATTTTGTATTATCATTAGACATGTAAATATCATAAACTGAATCATATACTATATCGAGCCATTGTTTTTTCCAAATGCAATGAATTGCTCCATTTGTTTCCTTTTGGCTGCCGATCTTGTAGGATTATTTGGCAAACAAAAGAATATGATATTTGTCTAGAGTTCAAATGACAAATCAGGGAAAAATCATTCTTAGGAATACATTTCATGTACTCAATCTTTCCATACTTCTTTACATCATTCTGAAATGTGCCTGGCGCCATTATAATGCTTGAATCCACATATGCTAGATAAGATGGATCTTGCACTACAATGGTCACATCTGAGCTAAAAACAAGCTAAAGACGAGTGCCAACTATATTTGCAGGAATTTCAATGGTTTATTTGAATATATATAATGTTCGCAAACAACTACTCATTATTATGACTCCATTCGTCGAGGATAAATAAAAGAAATGAATAAGTAAAGATGTCGAAAACTCTCTAAAAAAACATCAAATACGAGGGGGACTTTGTCGTTATGGAATTACTAATAGTCGATAGTTACTAAGAACTAGAGAAAAATATAATAGGTAGAAGAGAGATGATTGCGCACCTTATGTTTCTGTATTCTCAACACTTACCTTCTCGACAACCTTCTTATTATGAGAAATGATTGCCATAGAAATATAGATTGATTGGCAAGGAGAATATACTCGTTGATTTGTGGCATTGAACTCTCCGATTGAGACACAATCAGTATCGCTTCATTCATTTGTGCAGCTCCTGTAAACATATTCTTGATGTAAAAAATGGGGCCAGGGAAATGAGCATAGTGCCTATTCTTTGTCTCATTGTAACAACCTGTTTTCCCGAGTCTTATCTAACAACTAACATGTAAAGACAATACAGTTATTACTTCATTTCATAGGAAGACAATTATTAGTTACGTTCATGTGAATGAGATTAACGGTTACAATCAGTTAAACAAAAATTTCATAACTAACAATTCATAACACTAACAATGAAATTACTAATGAAATTAAAATGTATATACCATGGAATTCAAAACCAAAATCTGTCTAAGGATGCTTCTGCAAAACCCAAGTTAGTGCACAAATACCATTTAGGAACAAATGCCAATTATTGTCAATTACCATTGTATCATCTAGGGCATCAATTACCATTGTATCATTTATGGCATCAGAGACCACTGTATCATTTGGTGCATCAGAGACCACTGTTTCATTTGGGGTATCAGATACCACTGTATCATTTAGGGCATCAGATACCATTGTATCATTCCTTTTCGTCCGATTGCTTAACTGTGGTAATAGTATAAGATTAGAAGATTCGCTCATAATCATTATTCTTATAAATGAAAGACTGAAATACCAATCCTATCTCTTGCATATAGATATATTCCTTATTTAGTTGGAAGATCAACCAATTTAACTAGTTACCAATTAAATTGACAAGAAAGGTTGCTTTCATCAAATTCTAGAAATAACGGAATTTAACAATATAAATTAATCCATCTTACTATTTACTCGTATAAATATCATAAAAATAAAAATACCTGTTACCAATAAATGTTTAAATGTTCAACTTATCTTTATCTGATGTATCTCTTGACATCTTATGGAGAGGGGAAACATTGTCAGGGGCTTAACCATCCAACCACAGACCTTATACTTATCCTCACACTTTTTCTAATTAGAAAGGTCCTCCCTACCTGAAATAGATATGGAACACCTTGTTAGCCACTAAGCATTCTGGTATTTAATCACACCATTTGACTTGACAACAAAGATTGAATTGGACATGCACGAGCTATTAAATGTTCCTTTTAAAATATTAACTAATTGTTATGTCACAACTGATTTTGTTTCATGTTATTGCAGATTTCTATCTCTCACCTCTTCACCTCTTCCATGGCCATATAGTTGGGTGAGTCCTAGGTGTTTGAATCTCAGAGTTTAGCAACTCATTCTACTGATTCCTCAGTTGATGTAATAATATTTCATGTTTCAATATATTACAGCTTATATGACTCGGGGAAAACTTAAGGCTTGCAAAAGAATATCATTTGATTCTGTCATACAACAGTAAGATAAAGATGCAAAAACATATGATGAACAATGGTTCTTGACTTGACTTGGGAAGTTCTGATTCACTAAGGAACTATCCAGTGACATTAAACATAGATGATGTACAACATTCTATGGAAAGAATCCTTGCTGCTGTAAATACACGCACAGTAGCAATTGATAAAAAAAAAATAGTATATTTCATTCGGATATGGTATGCTGTCAACCTGATTAGCTTGTGAAATAGATGAGCTTTTGCTGACGCTATCAACCAGTCCCTTCTCGTAAGATATTGTAAATGCAAACTCAGAGTGATTATCAATCACGACTTCCAACAGAGATAAAGAGAAGAAATAACTATAACATATGAATTTTCCTAACCAAATTGATCTTCTAATTTACTCATAACTGATTCTACTTCACATGAAAAGGATTTCTATTATCTATTATAACTAAAGAAGTAACTGCTTCCTATTCTATTTGCCAATCATATTTCAACTGCTAAATGAAATAAATAAATGAATACGTTAGTAACTTTTCATCCATTCTAAGATCAGCTGAAAGTGAGAACAACTATATTCTTTATCATCTAATATCTTCAAACAAACTGATAACATGTAAAGCTGAAAAAAAAAGTAACAACTAACTAGCTAATCTATTATGAAAACTAAAAGTTAAGGTACAGGAGAAAAACATACAGTAACAATGGGGAAATCCTTTGACATGTTGTTCAAGCCTCGGCATTGGTGAGAGGAGAAGCATTGACATAGGCTTAACCTCCTAACCACGAACCATACTTATCCCCACACATCCTAACTTAATAGAACGACCCTCCATACCTCGGGATCGAGCTTGGGATGTTCTTAAGTCCAGCCATTTGAGTAATTTGGTGGTTTGAGTGTCCCATCAATTATTCCTAAATAACTGAAGCATCTGGACAAACAAATAGATCTCATGATCGACACATCTACCTATATCTACCCTGGCCAAGGATTTCAAAGTTGGGTTCGTAAACCCTGTTGTCGGTAAAATGTATAATGTAGCCGACGGGTAGAATAGTATCCGAACGGACGCGTGACGCTTGAGTCGCCCCTTCGGAAAGGTATATAAACACGTCCGAGATGGACTTTGGAAAGGTATATGATTCCAAAGTCCATCTCGGATGTGTACATATACCTTTCTGAAGGGGCGACTCAAGCGTCACGCGCCCATTCGGATACTATTCTACCCGTCGGCTACATTATACATTTTACCGACAACAAACCCGATCTCCACCACTCAACTTGAGAACGTATTTCATTACCAGAACATGCATGAGCTATTATGTAGTTTTCTGATACTTAATTGATTTCTTTTTTTGAATCTTGCAGGTTATCTTCACCTCTTCACCATTCTTGGCTTCTTGCTGGTGATTCCTAGGTGCTTGAGAAATTATATCCATTTCCTTTTAATTTACACCTCTTCACCTTTAATGGCATCCTTGCTGGTGAGATCCTCGGTGTTTGATCATTATGACAACATTTACTCTTTTATTATATGCATGGAAAGAAATGTAAAATGATAGACAGGATCTTTGATTGATGGATTTTAATACCGATTCCATATAACAAAGCTGAGACAATCTCATAATTCTTTAATAGTAAAGCAAAGGACATTATATCAATTCCTTATGATGGTTTCGTTTAAAGATACTATAGATAACATATTGTTCTCCATATTCAAACCAGTATCCAAACCGACTGCAATAATATCATCAATACAAAATGTGGCACAAAAGCTTATCATAGACTTGATGTAACAATGCAGATAGAAAGGAAGATAGAATAGACAGGCTACGTTATGGACTGACGTGATCTGAAGCAAGTTGTTTCTTCCTCCCACGGCTGGGTTGATGAACTTCCTCGTTTCCCTTGCTCGGTACTTGATATCGAATATAAGAGAAAGATAGAAAGGACTTGAAACGGAATGGTATATTTGAATCTGAGGTCGTTCTGATATTTAGTCGGCTGACTGAGCAATGGACGGACGTAAGGAAGATTGTAGTGTAGTACCAAGTAGAGTTGTGTCAAACACGAATAATGATGTTCTTTTAAATGGTCGGTCTTGGTTGACATTTTCTAATAATGCAATATGTTGTCAAGTCTTTGTATCCTTTCCAAGGTAGTCTTAGGTCATACCTATCGATCTTGATGACTAGACAAATTGACCATCCCCTTCTGATGATCCTATTTAGCAATGCTTCCCCTTTCTTCAATCTTCTTCCTGCAATCACCTAAAGCAAAACATTCTTGCCAAGACATTAATTCAAAGATATATTGATTGTTAATTCCAATCAAACAATTGTCGATCATTTAATGGTAGTTATAGGTTGCTTGATTATTTTCATCAACGTCTATAATAACTAACTCATTTCACATAACTCCTTATCAGTTGGTACAACGTATATAACTAACTCACTTGACATGATTAGGAAAGAATAAATTGATACGTCTATAATTAACTAACTTGTTTCACATGATCAGGAAAGAAATAAATTGATACGATGTCTATAATTAACTAACTTGTTTCACATGATCAAGAAAGAAATAATTCGTTAAACCAATGACTATGATCAATTCAAAACTTAGGGCAAAATTTGGGATGTAACAATAACGTGGCAAGAAAATCAGAGATCAAATCGTGAGGGAGGAGAATTCAATTCATGATGTCCTATGGTTTCTCACGGTATCATAAATAAAGGTATTCAAACAAGCAAGTTGTAACTCATGAACGGTTTTAAAGATTTGTTTTCTTGAACACCTATATTATATTCCAAGTGTACAATTTAGTTTCTAATAAAGAAATGAATAAATATTAAAAAGAACTTGAAAGTTATAAAACAAAGATAATTTATAAGTGTATTTATTTACTTGCACATAAATATATTTATTAAGATGGCATCACGTTAAATGTTTATCCAAGGTCATACCTTTCAAATATGTATATTTAAATACATGTTTCCTCTGGAAGATTATTTTATCTTCTTGTACACATTTAAATGTACGTATTAAATAGATAAAATCCTGTATAAAATAATACCATGGTGTCACCTTTATTTTTATATCTATGTGCACATACATAAATAGGTTTTATAATGAAGTGATGGAAATGTCAACCATAAATCATTTGAGGTACGCATTAATTAAGTTAAGATGATTAATATTTTAAATGTTTATTTAGTAGCTCATGCGTGTCTAATGTGTGCATCTTGTTATGTAGTCGCTAGGTCCTCAACCATGGTGATTCACGATTCATACCCATTTGCCTAGTGATGGTGATACTCTTGTGCACAATTCTTTTCTGATAATGCTTCCAACCCTTTGACGTGCTCCCTACAAGAAATTTTTTTGTAGTTAAATTATATTGCCATAACAATTTATTGATCATAAATAATCATAACAGCTAACCGCCTTTTCAATTCTATGAATTCATGATAAATAATCAACTAGCATGTTATCTTCATATGAAATTATAACGACTAACCATCTTACCATTTCGTAGGATTATAACAAATTTAACTGTCAATTGACTTCATGTGAACCTCAATGGCTATATGAACATTTTAAATTGGGTCAAAAATTGGGATGTAACACATACTCCACTATAGATGTGATAATGGTAATCTCTAACATGTTCCTCTGGTGCTATATCAATCTCATCGAATTTCTTAGGGAACACTCACATCTTGGAAATATATGTGCACTAATCCTTCTATTTGAAGTTGCAGTTGCTAGACCAAGGGAAAAATCGAAAATCTCCAAACTGTCGATCTCCAACAGTGTAGCACAAAATGACCATACCAGCAATAGATGAACATCCGCTCTGACAACAATGATCTCTACCCTTTCTTACTTGAACGAATGGACTTTCAAAGAATACACATGGTTACATGATGAACCATCGCCTTCAGTCAAGCACGCTGATAACTTGAAGAAAGGAGTCAATACACCATTTATTTGATCTTTAAGGCCGCACGATGCAAGAATTGGAACAGCTCCCAAGATACATAACTAAAGAATAACACAGAAACAAGAGATCAAACCACGAAATGGAAATCACCATTAGAAGAAAACACAATGCCATGACATTACATCATATGGATCAAAGAAGGCATCTATGAATTTCTCTCACAGCATACATAATCACATTTGGGCTAACATATTCTTCTTTATTGCTTTTATGAAACTTGGCTCTGATACCATGTTGATGTTTTATCCCAGATATTAGATGAAAAACAAAAAATAAGAGTGAAAATAATACACAAAAGACTCAACAAATTTATCATGGGAAAATCCTTCCACTTGAAGGGAAAAACCTAGCCATACCAACAAAATATATTTTATTGATCATAAAATATTCAAGTACATGGCTTTCCACTTGGTAATTTACAATAAACCAAGAAATCATATAAATAGATTGCATAAAACTCTTCATCTTACACAAGGTCCTTTAAGTCCCAAAAATAAGAGCCTTCATATTTCCACATAATTAACACTTTACATTTCCATACAAATGCCTCTTCGCATGACGTATGATGTGTCTTTTTGCATAATATTAACTTAAATCTAATCACAAATAATTCTTTCAGTTGAAGATGACCATAATGGTCATAACACACATTTCTTTCTCGTAAAATCAGAGATGAAGATCTCTATCACAGCTACAAACTTCAACATTATCAACCTTTGAAACTTTGAAATTGGTACCAAACTAAAACTAAACTAAACAAGTTAATAAGTTGCCAAGCTAAAAAAGTTGGTGTCCCCATTTCCAATGGGGTGTGTGTTTTCAATACAATGCAACTGATAATGGCTTTTGTGTGTTTTGTTCTGGTGGTGTCTTTTTCAATGCTGCTAGAATAGATTTGTGCTCCTCCAATCAAATTCATCCAAAAGTCTAAAGCTTGACTGATTTTTTAAATTTTCAAATGGGATAAAATATAATTCTTTTTCTGAATCAGAATGTCTGAATCCATTGAAATGCTGAATACATAGCGGTTCTTCATTTTTACATGATGTACATAATCTGTTTATCTCAAAATTAGGATTGTGGTAAAAAGACAATGTTTAGTATTTTTAATTTATTAAAACTAGGCTAGACTTTGGCATGTCACAACTCCATCGTTTGACTTTAATGGTTTCTCTTTAATTGGTTCTCCTTGCGAGTAATTTTCACTATTGCTTTACCATTATCGGAACAGTGGCAGTTGGCATGGTTATATAAATGTCTGATCCTCACTGCTTTCTAATATTTCCAGATTTTCAAATGCTTTTTCCTAATTTTTCCTGTATAAATGGTTTTACTTGTGGCTTGATTTCATATCCATTTTATACTTGGGTGTCTCCAGGTTTCAATGTGATTGCTGCAGGAGATGGCCACATTCATCAAGAAGCTTTGTCACTGCTTCAAGCTTAATTGGCTGCTAAAGTTATCTATATTTCACTTCTAGCCAGTGTTAAGATGTGAAATAATCTTTTTCCTGGCCATCCATGTTATGTCTTAATAATTTTTCATTATAAATCTTAAATTTATATACTCCTCGAAGTATGTAGTGCTCTTTTCAAAATTTGAGAAAGAGGCCTGTTAATTGATTGGCTGTAAATTCGACAATGACTATTAAATTTTATTGATTAACGCCAGCTATTATATTCATTTTGTCTAAATTAGTAGTTTTTCTTTAAAACTCAATGGAGCATAGGCACTAGAGGATGTTGGGATGCTTGGGATGTCAAGACGGGTTTCCATGATGGGATAAAAGGGCTTGAATTTGGGGACAGCGGTGAGACAATTGGGGGACAGTGGAGTGGGGCGGGGCAGGGGTGTGGGGTTGCTGAAATACAATACACATATAGCACATTTATAGCACATTAAATGCTAGTTATGAAATGATGTATAATAGTACCAAATACTTGAACATGGAAAAATTGCAACATGAATATAAAAAATATCATAAGGATGATTACAATGAGTAGCACTATATCAAAACAAGTACAAAATCATGTATACACATTCATAAATATGCATATGTAGCGTGTGTGTGGCAATGTCTTTACGGTAGCTATTAAACCCACTTTCTGTCACTAGTGTTGCAGCTGCAACATTTTTTTTGCAGAAAACCCCAACAGCTAGCTGGTGGCACGAAGGCGGTGGTGAGGGGACTTGTAAACACCAAGTCCTTGTTGGGGGTGGGGATCCCGGTGTTACATTGTTAAAAAATACAATAAAGGAAATTAGCGGTCCCAGCTTTACTAAACAACATAGAAATGACAAGTAAACTGCATGGTGTTACAATACAATTCTAAAGTAGGGCTCTCATGATGCACGAGTTAATCTCTATTTTTTAGTAAGAGGGTGGTTCCATGATAAAAAATATTTGGGTTATATGATTATTGGAATCTTTTCCAACATATTATGAGTTCGTACTTTTTAGCATTGCATATTTAAGTGGGTGAAAAAGGGGCTGTGCTAGAAATTACCTCATCAACTTAGGAATGATTTTTGCCACTTCTCAAACATTTCATTCCAAATTTTTCCTAAAAGATAATTTTGGAGAGAATGATTTTTTACATGTTTTTGGTGCAAAAAGTAGCGAAGATAGTTTGCTTTCATGAGACCACCAACTTTCTTAAATTTCAAAGCCTAAATTTTTAAGTTGAACTAGACTACAAATTTTATGGGACTAGATTAAAAGTATATTCGTAAAAAGTTGCAATTCCATCTTTATTTCTTTAGGAAAACCCTTCTATGAGGGCCCATATACAACAATAACGATAGCATGATCACTGGATTAAATACTTGATAATATTGGAACATTTAAAGATGTAATTTTTGACATAATTACCATAATCCATTACTAGCCAATCAATTTCCATGATAAAAATGTGTGGGTAATTACAGTTGTTCATCAATGTCTATAAGTTTTTGGTGTTATGTACATATTTGATAATATATTCCGAGTTGTTGAGGTAGATTTCTTAGCTATATCCCAAATCCTTATACGCATTTATATGAAGACTATAAACAAATTATATAATTATATAGTGCTATATTCTATATTACTCTAATCATAATTTTATTCCTACCATTATTTTCTTCAATTCTATATAATAATAATACAATATTACAATATTAGACTAATATATTTCTTGGATTAATGTAAAAATAGTTTTTGAAGGGATCCGAAACCTTTTACAACTTCAAAGCATAAAGATATTCAACGAAAGTCCAAGGATAAAATGTTGCCAATAGTCGCTAACTAGGAGCCCAAGACAAACCATAGGAATAGTGCAAAGGACAACACTATTCAAGACCAAAAGAAACTAGTAGTATAATAAAATAAAAAGAAAGCCCAAGTTGCCCCATTGGGTTTTAAAACTAGAAATCCAAAACTTGCAAGACATGAGGAAAAACTAGAATTTTCCTTTGCTTGTTTTTTAGAGTGT
This sequence comes from Cupressus sempervirens, assembly GCA_028749045.1. Taxonomy (NCBI): domain Eukaryota; kingdom Viridiplantae; phylum Streptophyta; class Pinopsida; order Cupressales; family Cupressaceae; genus Cupressus; species Cupressus sempervirens. Next base: position 86,987,570 of record CM053786.1, on the reverse strand, counting down.
AGAGTCATGTCGAAATGAGGAGGGGACTTCTTATGACGTTTTCCAATATTCGAGATCAACCCATCTTCTACCATAGCAACCTTATCTTGCCAATCTTGAGAAACCAAAACCCAAGACCCCAAAACATAATCAAGGCAAGAACTAGCAACAATTGAATCAACAAGAGAGTTTTGGATAGGACAAATGTTGGAGTTCTTCATTGGAAAAATGGCATTAGAATTTCGTTGGACAAAATTAACAATAGTCACTACAACATCATACTAGACATTGCCAACAATAGTAGTTATCTTATCATTTCTTTGATCAGGACCAATAGATATAGATCCAATGATCCAATGTTGATTAGAGTTGCCATTTACTGCAAGATGGCTAGGAGAGTTCTCCACTACTGAAACCGGCTATTTCGACCCTATTGGATCACCACTTCTATTTCTGGAGCAAAAATAGTAATTGGAACCTTACCCCCTTCTAAAGTTATCTGTACCTAATTTAACTCACCTTTTCTATGCTTCACCTCCTCATGAGAGGAGTTCTTAACCACTGTATAATGCAGTGAAGAAACTCCCTTCCACCATGAAGAGGGTTTCTTATATTTAACTCTTTTTGAAATCACACTTTGCCACCACATGACCTATTTCAAAAAAAATTCTACATTTAAAAGGAAAACCTTTATAATTAAGGGTTTGAATCCAAGAGCCCTCAGAAGTATGTAGTTTAACCTCAACCAAAAGACCTTTAGAAGCATCTATATCAACAAGAATATGTTCTTAGGTACAGTGCAAAAATTCAAAAGATTCATAATCTACCATTAAAAAATCTTTTAAAACCTCAACCACTTCTTCATGAACAAAGACTATTTAGAGATGAAGAGGAAGATAGTAAAGTTGAAGCAAAATTGATATCTTGTAGAAAGATTCAAAAATTGAAAATAAGTCCCAGTATGAGGGCTTAACCAATAAAGGAAAGCGAGTTTTTTTAGATAAAAAAAATTCACAGAAAAACCTTTTTGTCCTTCGGATTGTCCAATCTAGCCATGAAGAACCCTTTAGCCAAGGGAAAAATCTGGATAGTCTACAATATGTGGTCCCAATGTCTGGATATCCAATCATGAAGTCTCGAGAGAGTTGGCCAAATACCCCTAAATCTACAATAACATCATATGCTTGCTTGCTTGCTGGCTCATTCACTCGCTTGCTTGCCTATATGCCTACCTACCTACTTGGATGCATGCCCGCTTGCTTGCTTACATGCTTACTTCCCTAAGTGGGTGCATGTCTGCCTACCTAATGTTAAAATGGTTGCTAGAAGGAACTAGCCCCTTAAATCGTCCTGCCAAAAAGTTGAGTAGTTGCTGCTAGACAAATAAGCTAAGCAATATTATGGGGACTTAGCTTTAGAGATGGAAATATGATTATAACATTAATGAATTGGAATTAGAAAAATAGATTTTCTTTAACAAATAGAGTTAGGTTCTTGCTTGGTTGCTTGGGATAATTTAGAATCTCTACCTATTTGAATTTAGAACAAGTTTTAAAAGTGGGATTAAAAGAAATAAATTAATGGTAAAATAGTTGTTGAAAGGAAGTAGCATAGGTTATCATTCATAGAGCCATTGGCTCCACAAATTGTTTCGCCAAAAAGTCGATTAATTACTACTAGCCAAAATAAGCTAAGCATGAGGACTTAGCTTTGGAGATAGAAACATGATTACAACATTAAAGAATTGGAATTAGAATTTTCCTTTAAGAAATATAGAGTTAGGTTCGGGGATAACAATGGTGTGAAGGTCATCTTTAGAGTTAAGGTGAATGGTTTAAATTGAAATAGGGTTATGATTAGACTTAGTGATATGATTAAGATTAGGGGTAGGATACTGGTTAGAATTATACATAGTAAGGGAAGGATTGCAATTATGACCATTTTACATAGTTTTAGTTTTAAGGGTTAGAGTTTAATGTTAGGGTTAGAGAAAAGGAATGATTATGATAAGGGTTAATCTAGTAATAGGGTTAGAATTAATGTTAGAGTTGTTGACGACAACTACAATTAGGGGTTATGTTTGGATGCAAAATTATGATATGTGTGTTTTGTTAGAGTTACTTTTGGGATAAATGCACATTTAAAATACTACATGAATGAGGCATGGCTCTAAGGTCATATTAGGGCCATGTTTAGTGTTGGAATAAAGATTATGATAAGGTTTAGGGTTAGAAACATAAATACGTTTAGAATCGTAACTATGGCTATTGTTAGGGTTACACTATAGATAGAATTATGTCTATGACGTAAATGAAATAGGATTATGGTGGGGGCTAAGTTATTTTCATTTTGGGTTAAGGTTATTTCTGCTAAAAGAGCTAGATTTGAGTTTGAGACAGAATAATGAATAAGGTTATAGTTAGGATGATGATTACAAATAAATAATGGTAAACATATTATATGAAAAGTTGTAAGTAGATTTAGGGTTAGGATATAATGGTATTTAGCATTAGGGTTAAGATCAATGTAAGTGGTAGAATCAAAGTTACAATTTTTGATAATATTATAGTCACAATTAGGCTAAGAGATAAAATTATAGTAACCCATTCATTAGATGTAAAATGTTAAGTTTAAGGTTTGGGTTAGTGTTGGACATGATTATGTTTAGTGTTTGGATTATGGTAATGATGATTTAATAACATTACATGTCAAGGTTAGGATTGTGAAAAGGGTTGGGCTATTGTAAGGTTAGATTAGGGATAGTGTTAGGATTAGAATTAGGTTCTATGGTAAGTATATGTGTTGTACCTAATGATATGATTAAGCTTATTATTGTAATTGGGCTTGAGGTTTTGTTTGGTATTGGCATAAATATTATAATTGGAGATGTATTTATTGTTATGGTTTAAAGAAATTTGAAATAAGAAAATGACATTTATATTATCATGGATAATCTAAACATTTTCCCTTTCACATATGTTTTAATGCATAGAATGCTTATTTTAAACATCCTTATAAAATCAAAACTTTAAAAAGAGTGATGATGAAATATGAACATTGAAGAACAACCCATGCAATTGAAAATTTATCAATCTAGCTTAAGGATAATACTTAAGATTTTAATGAAAGAGAAATGGTAAATGTTGTGTAGGGTTATTATCAATTGTTCATGGTTAGTAATAGTTAGTTAATTTTGTTGAAAAAGATTTGAAATTGTGAATGCATTTAATTAATTAATTAATTAATCAATATTGTTACAATATATACAAAATAATATAATTGTTTCATAATAAATAGTCAATTTTTATACTACATTAAAATAAGGATAGTTCTTCATAGGCTGTTATTGAAATAAAGGCAAGTTTTTAGAGTTAGTCAACATTATAATACATACACAAATACATACATACATACATATACATAGATAGATAGATAGATACATGTGTTGACAAGAGAGTTTATCATGGCATAGTATGTTGTTATTTGATGAAACTATTACATTATTCCACAACCAATTTTGGATACTAGTGTTGGAAATCTAGTGGGAAAGCAAGATAATGAGAGGGTGGAGGGGGGCGAATCAGGATCTATAACACTTTAACACTTCAAACAAATATAAAATCTGATAGCTTCACCCCAAACCCTTATAGTAACAATATCATAAATCAAATGAACATTTACTACAATGCATGATTAGACCTAGTATCTAATAGCATGAATATGTCACAAACATGTAAAGTAATTCATAACACATGAACACAAAGATTTGGTTATACATAAACCCTCCAAGCTAAAGGTAAACTTGTGGTGGGGATGACACCCACAAATCTTCACTACTACAACATTAAAGTTTGCCTATTAGGGCTACAAATTTGATCACTTCCGATGATCTACTCTGTTAGGGGTATGCTTTGTCAAGAGCTTACAAGACTTATATAGTCTACCTTGATTAAAGGATTTAACCTTACAACTAAGTAAACTTACTCTATTAAGAGATTTACAAAGGTCTATTAGGACCACTCTGTTAAAAGATTTAAACCCTGACTACACCTATTAAAATGTATCAATACTCGATCCTTTGGTTTGCACTAATATGCGGATAACATATCTCCTATGTACATTAAATGATAACCTCTCTTATATGATGTGTCTCTATCTTTGCACTTCACTGCACTACTTAGTTACTTTGTCTGATCCACCTTTAGCCTTACATGCATCTAATCCTTCATACTTCTCATGCACACACCAACCCTTGCCATTTCCTTTACCAAAGTTGTGCTTAAATAGATTCTATAGAAGTTTCTAGATGTGGATCAATGATCTTGATTCATCCATTTAACCTCTTAGACCTTCCAATTTTCTAATTGGTAAATTCCCTTGTCTAGGGACTAATGATCCTCTTCTAAATGCATAGTCACCTCCATGATTAACTTTCTCGATCTTCAAAACATGCTTCCAACTCGACAAAAATGGTTAACATTGAATTCGGTGTCATTCCAAACAAAAATGTAAGATGTGTTAATCAACACTTACATCACATTGGCGGTCGTCATAAACCATCTCTTATTAGCTCAACAATCATGTGAGCACTTGGTAACCATTAGCACACTTTTCATTAACTACTACTCCGTACTTGACTTAGAATATTTACAAGTCTTCATTCTTATGCTCAATCTATATAGGATGACTTAGTCGCAGTGATGACCGAATAATCTTGCCTTGTGAATGACTAAGTGTTTGACACTAATAGATAACATGACTTAGGGATTAACAATTAGATACTTATTGGAGGATCTACGCTTAGACATTTCTAAGTTTAACAAAAGTTTATTTTCAGATAGTCATTCAGATTGGTTTGTGGTGGATAGAGATAGAAGAATTAAGACTTGTAGTTGCAAAGAAGAAAACCAGACATCTTGATATATCTAATCTGGTCATTGTAGTGATTGATCAAATTGTTTCATGAGGATACTCACCTTTGAATACAAGGTTAGTAGTTTATTGTGTGAGTAGATAGTTCAAACAAAGCATATCGATCAAATGACTTGTGTGGGAAATGAGTTTTGGAAAGTGATACATTATGTTTGGGTCAACTAATGGCTTTCTTATTTCTTTGTCAAGCATGCATTGTATTGTCTTTTGTGATCTACACATTACACTTGTTGGAGTTGGCTAAGATGTATTTGATAAGGACATTGTATGTAAGTTCAGATATGGATTGCAATGTATATATGTGTGACGATATGATTGATGATTATGATGTGAAGATGTGAATTTTTATGCAAATATTTTTTAAAAGCTTCATTAGAATTGTTCAAGCATTGTAGATGTTATCTACTAGTTCGGTAAAGGACATTAAGTCTAGTTTTGTATTACATTTTGATAGGTGAACCTACTTGAGGGTTAGATCTATTATTTTTGTCTTGGAGTAATGAGCTGCATGCAAGTGCCTAAATGCTTATGCTTTCTCAAACAAAATTTTACTTAAGCCTTTGATTGGACAACTTATTATTGTGGTAGCAAGATATTTGTGGGTACCATCCCCACCCTGGTTTTTCCCTTAACGATGTTTTCCTCGAAAGTAAATTACAGTGTTATGAGTTCTTTGAATGGTTTCTTGTTTTGTATTACTTTATTTTTCATATTCTTTATATGGTACTTGTACGATCCATTTAAAGTTATTAAAAGAGGTATATTATTGATTCACCATCTCCCTACTATTTTTAAGTCATAACAACTATTATCAAATCTTTGTGCCTCAAAAGAAGTCTAAATGTTTGAGGAGAATCCTAATGGGATCTAGTACCATTCATAAGAAACTATTGATTGGACTTGAAGATGTTGATAAGTACAAGTTAGAGAACATTGGGTCAAAGGAGAAACATAAGGAAGCTGATGGATCTATGAGGGTGCTCAGATATCAATTGCGCAAATGATGATCCAAGAGGAGGGAACTTGTGGATAAGATAAAATTAGATGGAAACACTATTCTAGAGTTCAACAAATATTCTTTGGAGATACCTTATAAAGTACTAATATGAAAACTTGCAAAATGAGACAAACAATATTTCTAAGGATGTCAAAGGAATTAACTCAAAGATGAGAATGAGGAAAGACTTAGAAAGGCTCTAAAGTTGAAAATTGATGAATGCAACAAATCAAATATTCAAATTTAGAAGATGTAATTTGATTTTAATGAGATAAAATATAATGAGCAAGCATCAGAAAAGGTAAATAACTCTGAAAGAAAGATCAAGTAGAAACAAAGAATTTGAAGGACAAACTCAAATTGAGCATTGAAAAGATTGTTAAACAATGTGAAAGACCTAGTTGGTTAGAGATAAGCAATGTGGATGTTCTAAGGAAGCAAAAAAAATATTGGATTTGATTTAGAAACCTATGGAGACACTTATAAATCATATTCAAGGACAAAAAGTCAATGGAAAAGGCTTTTCACGCAACAAATTTGATCATAGGGAAAAAGAATGTCATAGCAATTCAAATGCTACACCTTTGTCTAGAGATTGTTTTGCATGTTGCTAGCATGACCATAAACCTAGAGAATACAAAACTAGATCTAGATCTGAGATAAGGCCCAATGCTAATAGAGGAAATCTTAAATGCCATACATGCAACAATGTTGGACACATTGTGAGGAATTGCAAATCGAGAACCAATCCAACCAATTAGGGGTATGTAAAGAATATCATTTTCTTTAAATACAATAATTAGGGACATATTGCTAAGAATTGTAAATATCTAGGTAATGGATCAAGGATGAATGGTTTGGTTAATGTAAAAATTGATGTGAACAAAGTTAAGGATGAAATTAAGAAGACGTGAGTTAGAAAAGAACAAATTGATTCTGCATGGCCAATCACACTAGTCTCTATTGTGAACCCTTCAACCTAATTAGGTCAAGGACCTAATGGGGAGGAATTGTCATGCCCAGAATATCGAGGCAAAAATACATGAGATTTTTTTTTAAAGTAGTTAAATAACACCATGTTTAACACATGAAAATTTGAATAAGTTACAGAGAGTTTAAAAGGAATAGAAGTGAGTTTTAGCTGTGATTCAAAATGATATAGAGTCAACATCTCAATTAGAGAGTGACATCATATATTTGAGAAAAGCATTAGGGTTCCATAGTTCCTTAAAATTGAATTAATATGTTTGACTAAGACACATAAGACACTTTAGGTTTGCTATGGTTCCATACTTCCTTTCGTTATGTTGGTTCAAATTTCCTACGTTAACTAAATTTGCATCTCTTAGGAAGTGATCTGGTACTTTAATTTTTGATCTTGTTTAGATTTATACTTTAATCTAACTAATTAAATCATTATTATTCATTATTTAATTTCCTTCAACATTCATTTTATCTCTATGGCACCTTCCAATTTCACTATTAGGTCGACTACCTAAGACCCCTTCATCTACCTCCAATTTTATCATCTTAGCAATTCGAGTTATTAACAACATAATAAAACATTATAAGTAATATACTAAAAGTATTTACCTAATTAACATAATATACTATTTGTACTAATATGACAACTAATATTGCATCATAAATAAATCTAACACTTAAATATAATCCTTTTTAGCTTACCTTTGTAAACAAGCCACTAATTACACATTGAACTGAATTATTAGACTATAAATCTAATTACTTCCTACCACTAAACTTATGATACAATAATTCCCAACAAAACTCTAACCAATTTTTAAAATCTAACCAACCTAACTTAAACCTAAACTTGATTACTCCAACAAACCTTATTACAAATCAACAAAACTTAATTATAAATATCCTCACATTTACCTTTATGCAATTTTAAAAATAACTACTAATTAAATCTACTAACCTAAATTAATATTAAACACATCTAAATCATTTCTTACCTACTAACTACTAACTAATCCCAACTAGCTCATCATAACCATCCCTATCACCTAAGGCCACTTGGCCACTAACCTCTTTCCCATGACATGAGCTATCCCCAATGTCTTGCACATGATCCTAGACCTGCATTTTGCAGCCCAAGACAACAGGTATTGTCTCCTACACATGGAGTATTAAATGCATGGTTTGAAATATTTGCAGCAAGGAACATAGCATTTAAGAATACAGTTTTTTTTTTTTTTTTGAACTTATCTTTCTTTTAAACATGCCATATTTTCCCTCCCCCAAGTCAACATGCCAACAAAGATTCTGTTTCATGGAGAATTGCATGGGAGTTCCAACATAAGAGGATAAGGGGGATTGCAAGTGGGGTGAAAAGTAATGATTTAAAGATTTATAGGTGGGGTTGGGTAAGGTAAATATAGGATAGAGATATTATTATTATTAATTTTATTTGATAATTGTATATATATTATTTAATAAGGTGGTCAAAAGGATTTAAAGGGGAATATTCTTTGTAATGAAATTCGGAAAAAGTTTTCTCCATACAAATTCCATAAAGCATTTTGGCTCTCTTATTAGATGAAATTTATAAGTCTTTTTTTCTTTCTCTTTCAAAGTACTAGGTTCCTATTAGAAATTTTTATAATGACATAATGTATTAATGTGTTGTTCATTTTATTGAGTGAATGATGGATATAATATTGATGTTAAATTTTTCATCTAACTAGGAGTGATTTTAGATGGTTTCTACAACATAAGGTAAATTCATTGAATTAACATAATTTATATGAACTAAGGTTTCCATATGCAAGTAAGATAAATGTATCTAATTCAAACATTGATTTCATCACAAGACTAGAAGGATGAGTTATAGCATCTATTAATTAAATAACTCAATTTTTCATATTCTATAATAAGAGCTTCGAATACAATGTATAAAAACAAGGATTTCATGGAGATAGGTAGAGAGTTATCAACTCAACTTTTGCAAAGCAATCTAATTGAAAGTAAGATATGATTTATGATTTAATAACACTTGGTCACATAACTTGCTAATTCCATACAATAAATGAAAGTTTGATTTATCAATATTGAAGTTACAACATTCAATCCATCCCTTTCATATTCATTTTCAATATGAATATACAATCTAACAAGGGGTATTATGTAATGTCCCACTAATAGGGTTAGTTAAGGACAAATGATACCTGCAAGAATAAATGTTAGAATCACAATAATAATAAACCTAACTATATTATTCTACCCTCTAAGTTAATCCCAATCTTAAGGATGTCTCCAGATTAGGCTTCATAGCTCATAGCTACTTCAGCGTCATCTTAGAAGCGCACCCCTTAAGATTCTTCTTGGACGGGCATCCTTTATCCAAGGCAAATGACGTATGCATATGTTTGACAACATCAAAGTATTCTAGCAATATAGAGAATTCTCAGCCATGGTCGTCAATTCAAAGTATTAATACCTTACTACCCCCATGCTTTGAGTCTTATAATTCTCCTAATAGATTAATGTATTATTACAAAAAAATTTACCTATAGAAATTATGAGAAGTATAGACTATTAAATTCAATACTAATGATTGATATCTAGGAATGTTACTATTTCTACATGCATCTTTGAGGATCCCTTAATTTGGTTTCCTAACCCTCTAGGAGGATCGCCTGTGTTCATGAGGAATGGTCTTTGATTATTTGACATTCTTCCCTAAAACTACCTTTCAAGTCAGGCTTCATAATCCTCCGAGAAGACCCTCTAGGTTCCTCAGAATGATCCTCGATTAGCTAGCCATTATCCTTCAAAGACCTACGAGACTATCTTAACACATGCACTACATTTCTCTTCAATAGATTCATTAATAAAAATAAAGTCATAAACATAATTAAATAAATATAATCCATAAACATACCTTTCTTACCTTCTTCTTTTCTTGGTCCATGTAGCTCTATCCTTAGTCAACCGTTCAATGAATTATTTCTTCTAGATCATCTCAACTCTATATTTACTTTCCAAAATTCTTCATTTTCTAATTATAAGGAAAGGAAAAAAAATATTTTTTCATTTCTTCTTTTTGAAGACTCACAACCTTTCATAATACAAATCCTTTGAAAAGTCACGACACTTCATAGTTATATTCCTTTCGAAAAGTGACAACACTTCATAACAAAAATCCTTTAGAAAAATCCCAATACTTATAATCAAAATATTTTTTGAAGAGTCACAATTGTTCATAATTATGACCCTTTCAAAGGTTCACATCATTTCAATATCATTGATACCTTTTCAGAAAGTCGCTTCCTTATTTCCTTCATATTACTTTCCTCTTCCATTTTTCCTTTTTGAACTCCTCCCCTCTTCTCTTTCTTTTTTCCTACTCTCTAAAACAAACTCTCCTCTCTTTTATATATTAATTTTTAGGAGTCATGTCTATTTGTTAAACATCTCTTAACTTTTCCTTAGATGTAGTTAACTTATATTATTCTATGTTATATTATTTATTTACTTACTTATTTGTGTTTATTTTATTTATTATTAAGTTCTATTTAGAAAGTTAACATACTTTCTACAATATTGTCTCTTGTATTTGATTTTATTTCTTTCTTTGCTCATTGAAATTTTATTATTTTTTAATTATTTAAAAAATCACATTAAATATTATTTTATTAATAATATAGATTAAATAATTATTATTTTCTTATTTTATATTTTAGTATTAGTTTTTATTTAACTTCATTATTTATTTAGTAACATTTTATTATCTAATTCTTATTAAAATTCTATCTTAAAATGAGGATATGACAGTCCACCCTTCCTCAAATTGCTTGTCCTCAAGCAATTAGATAATTTTTTTTGTTGAGTTAAAATATATATTTCTTTTAGTCCAAATTATTAGGTTGCTACAATAGATATGTTTGGATCATGTCTAATATTTATTAACTTTCTACATTAGTCTTTCACGTAAATTATTTTTCTACATCCTCTTTAACCCTACAGGATGGCAAGATCATGCTCCAATACCACTATAATGTCCCCACTAATAGGGTTAGTTAAGGAAAAATGGTACCTGTAAGAATAAATGTTAGAGTCACAATAATAATAAACCTAACTATATTATTCTACCCTCTAAGTTATTCCAATCTTAAGGACATCTCCAGATCAAGCTTCATAGCTCATAGCTACTTCACCGTCATCCTAAGAGCGCACCCCTTAAGATTCTTTTTGGATGGGCATCCTCAGAGATCCAAGGCCAACAACATATGCATATGTTTGACAACATCATAATATTCTGGCAACACAAAGAATTCTCGGCCATGGTGGTTGATTCAAGGTGTTAATACCTTGCTACCCCCATGCTTCAAGTCTTATAATTCTCCTAATGGATTAGTGTATTCTTAGTACAGATAAATTTACCTATAGAAATTATGAGAAGTATACACTATTAAATTCATTTCTAATGATTGCTAGCTAAGAATGTTATTATTTCTACACATCTTTGAGGATCCCTTAATCTGGCTTGCTAACCCTCTTGGAGGATCCCTTGTGTTCATTAGGAATGACCTTTGATTATTTGACCTTCTTCCTTGAAACTACCTTTCAAATAAGGCTTCATAATCTTCCGAGAAGACCCTCTAGGTTCCTCAGAATGATCCTCGATTAGTTAGCCATTATCCTTCAAAGACCTATTAGACTATCTTAACACATGCTACATTTCTCTTCAATAGATTCGTTAATATAAATAAAGTCATAAGCATAATTAAATAAATATAATCCATAAACATACCTTTCTTACCTTTTTCTTTTCTTGGTCCATGTAGCTCTATCTTTAGTTGGCCGTTCAATGAATTATTCCTTCTAAATTATCTCAACTCTATATTTACTTTCCAATATTCTTCATTTTCTAATTATAAAAAAATGAAAAAAATTATTTTTTTCATTATCTTCTTTTCAAAGAGTCACAACCTTTCATAATAAAAATCTTTTGAAAAGTCACAACATTTAATAGTTATAATCCTTTCAAAAAGTCATAATAGTTCATAACTAAAATCTTTTAGAAAAGTCCCAATACTTATAATCAAAATATTTTTTGAGGAGTCACAACTAATCATAATTATGACTCTTTCAAAGGTTCACATCCTTTCAATATCATTGATACCTTTTTAGAAAGTCACTTCTTTATTTTCTTCATATTACTTTCCTCTTCCATTTTTCCTTTTTGAACTCCTCCTCTCTTCCCTTTCTTTTTTTTCTACTCTCTAAAATAAACTCTCCTCCCTTTTATATCTTAATTTTCAGGAGTCATGTCTATTTGTTAAACATCTCTTAACTTTTCATTAGATTTAGTTAACTTATATTATTCTATGTTATATTATTTATTTACTTACTTATTTGTGTTTACTTTATTTATTATTAAGTTCTATTTAGAAAGTTAACATACTTTCTACAATATTGTCTCTTGTATTTAATTTTATTTATTTCTTTACTCATTGAAATTTTATTATTTTTTAGTTATTTAAAATATCAAACTAAATATTATTTTATTAATAATATAGATTAAATAATTATTAATTTCTTATTTTATATTTTATTATTAGTTTTTATATAACTTCATTATTTATTTAGTAACATTGTATTATCTAATTGTTATTAAAATTCTATCTTAAAATGAGGATATGGCAGTCCGCCCTTCCTCAAATTGCTTGTCCTCAATAAATTAAATAATTTCTTTTATTGAGTTGAAATATATATTTCTTTTAGTCCAAACTATTAGGTTGTTACAATGTATATGTTTGGATCTTTTCTAATATTTATTAACTTTCTACATTAGTCTTTTATATAAATTATTTTTCTAGATCCTCTTTAAGCTTACAGGATGGCAAGATCATGCTCTGATACTACTGTAATTTCCCTACTAATAGAGTTAGTTAAGGACAAATGATACTTGCAAGAATAAATTTTAGAATCACAATAATAATAAACTTAACTATATTATTCTACCCTCTAAGTTAATCCCAATCTTAAGGACGTCTCTAGATCAAGCTTCATAGCTCATAGCTACTTCATTGTCATCTCGGGAGTGCACCCCTTAAGATTCTTCTTGGATGGGCATCCTCTATCCAAGGCCAACAACATATGCATATGTTTGACAATATCAAAATATTCTGGCAACACGAAGAATTCTCAACCATGGTGGTTGATTCAAGGTGTTAATACCTTGCTACCCCCATGCTTCAAGTCTTATAATTCTCCTAATAGATTAATGTATTATTACAGACAAATTTACCCATAGAAATTATGAGAAGTATAGACTATTAAATTCAATTCTAATGATTGATATCTAGGAATGTTACTATTTCTACACATCTTTGAGGATCCCTTAATCTGGCTTCCTAACCCTCTGGGAGGATCCCTTGTGTTCATGAGGAAGGACCTTTGATTATTTGACCTTCTTCCTTGAAACTCCCTTTCAAATTAGGCTTCATAATTGTTCGGAAGACCCTCTAGGTTCCTAAGAATGATCCTCAATTTGTTAGCCATTATCCTTCAAAGACCTACGAGACTATCTTAACACAGTACTACATTTTTCTTCAATAGATTCATTAATATAAATAAAGTCATAAATATAATTAAATAAATATAATCCAACATACATTTCTTAACTTCTTCTTTTCTTGGTCCATGTAGCTCTATCCTTAGTCGGCCGTTCAATGAATTATTCCTTCTAGATTATCTCAACTCTATATTTACTTTCCAAAATTCTTTAGTTTCAAATTACAAGGAAAGGAAAAAATATTTTTTTTCATTTCTTCTTTTCGAAGAGTCACAACCTTTCATAAAACAAATCCTTTGAAAAGTCATAACACTTCATAGTTATTATTCATTTGAAAAGTCACAACACTTCATAACAAAAATCCTTTAGAAAAGTCCCAATACTTATAATCAAAATATTTTTTGAAGAGTCACAACTAATCATAATTATGACCCATTCAAAGGTTCACATCCTTTCAATATCATTGATACCTTTTTAGAAAGTCATTTCCTTATTTTCTTGATATTACTTTCCTCTTCCATTTTTCCTTTTTTAACTCCTCCCCTATTCCCTTTTCTTTTTTTTACTCTCTAAAATAAACTCTCCTTCCTTTTATATCTTAATTTTTAGGAGTCGTGTCTATTTGTTAAACATTTCTTAACTTTTCATTAGATTTAGTTAACTTATATTAATTATTTACTTACTTATTTGTGTTTACTTTATTTATTATTAAGTTCTATTTAGAAAGTTAACATACTTTCTTCAATATTGTCTTTTGTATTTAATTTAATTTATTTCTTTACTTATTGAAATTTTATTATTTTTTAATTATTTAAAATATAACAACAAATATTATTTTATTAATAATATAGATTCAATAATTATTATTTTCGTATTTTATATTTTAGTATTATTTTTTATATAACTTCATTATTTATTAACATTGTATTATCTAATTATTATTAAAATTCTATCTTAAAATGAGGATATGCCAGTCTTGCTTATCCTCAAGCAATTAGATAATTTCTTTTGTTGAGTTGAAATGTATATTTCTTTTAGTCCAAATTATTAGGTTGCTACAATGGATATGTTTGGAACTTTTCTAATATTTATTGACTTTTTAAATTAGTCTTTCATATAAATTATTTTTCTAGATCCTCTTTAGCCCTACAAGATGGCAAGATCATGCTCTGATACCACTATAATGTCCCCACTAATAGGGTTAGTTAAGGACAAATGATACCTACAAGAATAAATGTTAGAATCATAATAATAATAAACCTAACTATATTAGTCTACCCTCTAAGTTAATCCTAATCTTAAGGATGTCTCTAGATCGAGCTTCATTGCTCATAGCTACTTCACCATTATCCCAGGAGCACACCCCTTAATATTATTCTTGGATAGGCATCCTCTATCCAAGGCCAACTACATATGCATATGTTGGACAACATCAGAATATTCTAGCAACATGGAGAATTCTTAGGCATGGTGGTTGATTCAAGGTGTTAATACCTTGCTACCTCCATGTTTCAAGTCTTATAATTCACCTAATGGATTAATGTATTATTACAGAAAAATTTACCTATATAAATTATGAGAAGTATAGACTATTAAATTGAATTCTAATGATTGATATCTAGGAATGTTACTATTTCTACACATCTTTGAGGATCCCTTAATCTGACTTCCTAACCCTCTAGGAGGATCCCTTATGTTCATAAGGAACGACCTTTGATCATTTGACCTTCTTTCTTGAAACTACCTTTCAAATTAGGCTTCATAATCCTCCGGGAAGACCCTCTAGGTTCCTCAGAATGATCCTCGATTAGTTAGCCATTATCCTTCAAAGACCTACGAGACTATCTTTACACATGTACTATATTTATTTTCACTAGATTCATTAATATAAATAAAGTCTTAAACATAATTAAATAAATATAATCCATAAACATACTTTTCTTACCTTCTTTTTTTGGTCCATGTAGCTCTATCCTTAGTCGACCCTTCAATTATTCCTTCTAGATTATCTCAACTCTATATTTACTTTCCAAAATTCTTCTGTTTCTAAATATAAGGAAAGGAACCTTTCATAATAGAAATCTTTTGAAAAGTCACAACACTTCATAGTTATAATCCTTTCGAAAAGTCACAACACTTCATAACTAAAATCCTTTGAAAAAGTCCTAATACTTATAATCAAAATATTTTTGAAGAATCACAATTGTTCATAATTATGACCTTTTCAAAGGTTCACATCCTTTTAATATCATTGATACCTTTTCAGAAAGTCACTTCCTTATTTTCTTCATATTACTTTCCTCTTCCATTTTTCCTTTTTGAACTCCTCCCCTCTTCTCTTTCTTTTTTCCTACTCTCTAAAATAAACTCTCCTCCCTTTTATATCTTAATTTTTAGGAGTTGTGTCTATTTGTTAAACATCTCTTAACTTTTCATTAGATTTAGTTAACTTATATTATTCTATGTTATATTATTTATTTACTTACTTATTTGTGTTTATTTTATTTATTATTAAGTTCCATTTAGAAAGTTAACATACTTTCTATAATATTGTCTCTTATATTTTATTTTATTTCTTTCTTTACTCATTGAAATTTTATTATTTTTAATTATTTAAAACATCACACTAAATATTATTTTATTAATAATATAGATTAAATAATTAGTATTTTCTTATTTTATATTTTAGTATTAGTTTTTATATAACTTCATTATTTATTTAGTAACATCATATTATCTAATGATTATTAAAATTCTATCTTAAAATGAAGATATGACATATTACAACAGAGAAATATCCAATAATGTCACACTAAGAAGACTCTGAATCCAAATTTTCTCCATTTCAAGCTTTTATGTAAGCAATCTGCAAATACATAAAGAGAAACTATGCAGAGCTCACCTCCCAACCAAGGCCTTGATGTGAGGTCACACCCTGAGCTAGGAGAACCAGTAATCAACCGAGTGACATTCAAAAAATAATCACAATGACACACTCAACATATAGCTCCTATTCAAGCTATGCACAACAGGTTTCAAAATGAACTTGTGCCTTGGGAGAAGGTATTTTTTTCCAAGTAGGAGATGTCTCTCACAAACACAAATCATATGCCTCTTCCAAGGCTGCCAAATCACATAAACTTCCATTTCTTTCTCTCCCTATTTCTACAAAACAAAATTAGTTTTTATTGACAAGTAATAACACACAACACCTTATTTTCTTGCTCTCCTCAACATGAGAAGAGACTTTGCAATGAAGTGGAGTCCAACTAAACCCCTTCCTCTATACATGGCCACTTTTCCCCTATTTGATGGTGAGTAATGCCAATACTCCTTTCATAGTTTTCCAATAAAACAAGGAAAATAAACATGAAAGGACACAAATAAAACCTCAATGACTCATCCCTCACATGATACAAATACACATACTACAAAATACAATAATTTAACACATACAAGCAATGAACAAGAACATAACCAAGGCAATGTAGATCCTACCTTCACAAAGATTATAGAAATGAAATTTGAGATGACATAAATCCTTTCCTTGTTGGAACTCCAAACTTGACTTCACTAAATATAGAGAATGGGTGAAAAACCTTCAACTCTTCAAAATGACTCTAAATAGCCCCTAAAATCAACCACCCAAAATAGCAATAACTCCATTCTTGACTTAAGCCTCCCATGATCTTCCAACTTGCCCCCATCATAAAGACAACCTTTTAGAAAAAGTGAGAACTTGGGTAACCTCATGTTGATGATCCATTTTCGCACAAATAGAAAAATGAAATATTTTGTGGGTCATAAATGTTGTTAGGAAGTTCTAGAAGGGTGGAAAAGGTTCGTAACCCATACACATACCACTTGGGCACTTGAATTATATTAAATTTGGCCTTTAGAATCATTTTAGGACCTATATAAGTGGCTTGAAATATTTGATCTTGAAAAACCCTAAGGATGTAATCTTTTCACTAAACCCTAATAAAGGAGATATATATAGATTAATGGGTTACTCAATTAACCCTAAATTGACATGTAGGCACACATATGCCTATAAAAGTGTCAAGTGACATCATAAGATTTACTTTTACATAACATTTGACATCTCATGAAATACATAATGAAACACACACATTCAAATTAGTATACAAATAAAACACTTGACAACGAGGTTCAAATCACTTTATTAGATTCAACCTTAGTCTTATAGTTTGCACATAGGGTCAATTACTGATTCTCTGATTAATTCCATGGTTAATTATTCTGCACACTCAATTCAAACATTAGTAGTTTGAGAACATTGCATTCATATATATAAACCAAATTGCATATTCACATTTATCAAAACATTAAACGTTCATTTAAATAACCTTTTTTCTCATTTCTGCACACATTTGATCATCACTGATTGCATAATTAAAGTATTTAACATATTCATAATTCTGAATCATTTACTGAAATACATCATCATAATGCATGCCTACACATTAAACATCAAATAACATGATTAACCACTGTTTAAAGTAAAAAATCACACAACATAAATAATATAGATAATGTCTAGTCCATCAAATAATGTATCAACATATCGAGTCATAATTTGTCAAAATGAAATGTATCAGATGTGTTATGATGGATCAGGCTGAGGCCTCATAGGAATTAGCAAAAAATGTTGATATCTTCGAAGATGAAATTATCACTTGATGTTATTCTGATGACAGATAAAGATTGATCATACAACCAAATTATTATATTCCCATCCATTCGGTAATTTCTACATCTAGGATCATAGGTTGAGATATGACATTTAGATGATTGCAGGAGATTTTATGGATCATTGGTTTTCATTAGCTTTTTGGAGTTAGGTTATGAACTATACTTAATGATTAGAGTTAATAGATAAAAGAGAATTTATGAATCATATTGATCACATTGTGACTAAGAGAGCTCAAATATATCAACTGAAAGATGGTTTGGTAATTTGATTTAGAATTGTTTTTGATTGGCAAGAAAAGCCTACTATTATTTTCATGGTAATTCTCTTCAATAGATCATCTCGATCATTCAATAAGATGGATACACCTTAGATTTTAATTTTCATGGAGAAAATTTGATATAAATTCAAGCTATAACCATTTAAATCTATGGAAGATGACCTTGAAGGTGTATTTTCTCATGTACCACACAAACTTATGTATGCTGAAGACATTAGGCTATACATTCATTGTAAATTGGATGATATGGGCATACTAGACATACACAAGAAATACACATCTATGTGTGAAGATGAGAAATTGAAGGAAAATTTTGAAGAGATATTGGAAATTAACCTACTACAATATATGTTCTTTGATGAATTTAAGGAACTAGAATGTATAAGAATCATTTTATCTAGAATTCACAACTAATTCTTCTAGATTAATTAGCAACCTGTGGAGATAACCAAGGAATTAATTCAACAAGTGACCAAATTTTGTGCTCTTAGAAAAATCCCTAACCTAAAGTCATCAAAGTAGAAGTAATTGAAGATACAATAAATGACATAATTCAACTAGATGTCAATCTTGCAATAATGAAACTTTAATATAAGGTATATCACGATAGAAAAACTAACTCCATTTCAATTACAAGCATTCATATAACCTTTCGAATATTAAAGAAGGATGTGAAATTTGATATTTGTGAGGTTTAAGGATACAACTTTTGGAGATTTTGGATAGGGTTAAGAATGATAGTTTTAATGTCAGAAAATAGGGTTCATTGATGGTACATATCTTTATGCTTTGATGAATTTTTTTCTTGGAATCACTTGGAATAAGGATGTACTTGCAACACAACAAATTTCTCCATTTCATAGATCTCAAGACAAAGAACAAGTTTCTATTGTACTATTTGGAAAATTTAAGATGTTTTAAAAGAGAATGCAACTAACAGAAAGAATTCCAAGAGAAATATGAGAACATTGAATGTTTTATGGTTGAAACCAATCAATGTTGTATACAAGCAGTTGAACAAAGGGAGATGTGGGTTCAACCAATGAGATATGAAGGTATATCAGACATTGTATTGAGATATGTTGAAAAAATGCAATAACATCCTAGAAATCCAAAAGAAGAAAGGTTCAATTCATGTGAGGAGAAGCATATCAAAGTAAGAATTTAGTCAATAGATAAATCAAGGAATAAGAAGATGAAGAAAATAATTGACATTATGAAAGAGAAGGCATGGACAAGCAAAGGATAAATGAAAAAGGTTCAAAATGCAAGAGAAAAGGAAGAAGCAATACTAATGTGGAAGAGGAGTTACAAATTCCATTACCTATTTCTATGCCTTAGACAAGAAGCTCAAGAAGGGCCAAACATTCACTTATGAAGAAATCACAAGAACCTACAAGGGCTAAGGAAGAGAAACTTTAATCAAAACCTAAGAAGAGGAGAACAAATAAAAAGAGTGAAGAACAAAAGAGAAGACATGGAAAATATGAGGATTCCTGTATGAAATTGGATAAACCTAAGAAGAAAGTAAGGAAAAAAGGATTCACAACAATAAAGATTTTATGTTGAATCAAAGAAACACTTACATTTGTTTCATGAAGTAGAGAAGGGGGAAGTGAATGGAGTTATATAATGTTTATTGAAACTCAACAAAACTTTAGTAGAAGTTAAAGATAAGTTACTAGAGGAACGATTTAATAGTGTTTAAGAAAGGAAACTAATTAATAGAATACTAGAAGATTAGAGAAGATTCAATCAGAAAGATGCTAATGATGATGACAACTAATGATATGGATTTTATGTTGGAGAAAGAAAAGATTAAGTTTATTGGAAAGAAAAGAATAGGTTTGTTTATGGTTGGAAATACCAATGATGTAATTGTAGGGACAAACGATGTGTTGAAAATTTTGATAGTAGATAGAAAACTGGATATACATGGATGAAAGGAACCAAGACATAAGATAAAAGAGGACAAACTATTCATAGATGATCAATTCATTTACATAGCAAGAGAACTAGATGCATTTATTTTAGGCATCCTGATCAACATTGATACACATGATGAGATAGATTTCAAACAAGAGGAGAAGGATAAAGATCCATTTATGGAGCCATCTAATTTTTTTAGTGACAAAGAAATATAAAGGATGTTACAATAGAGGAACCATTACTAGTAGAAGAATTATCAAACAATGTTATGGATGGTGTTGAGGGTTTTCTAAATTGAAAGTCATTCACCCATAAGGAATGTTGGAGAAGTAAGAGATGAGAAAGAGATGAAGATACCTAATGTTTCAACCACTAATAAGACACCTACTAGATCAACTACACTTGGTAAGAAATAATTGTTGGCAATAGATTCATCAGAATCACTCAAAATATTTGAGTCTAGCAAGCCAATTGACCTTAAAATTATGGATGAAGATGGCTTAATGAGATTTATAGCATTCACACAAGATAAATCACATGATAAGTCATTGAATAAGATGGAGAAAGAGAATACACTAGTTTTCAAAGTGGTTGAGTTAATTGAAAAGGTGTTACTGGAGTCATAGATCAATACTAATAGTTCACCATTTGATTAATTGGAAGTTTTATTAGAGAAATTTGATAATCATGTTCATAATTTGGAAAAGGTGGTTGAAGAAAAGGTGTGGAAGAAATTTAGATAAAAGTGGTATATGCACCTATGTTCTTTAATTTCTAAGGATAAATCTTCACTAGATACAACTATAAAATGGTAAAAATATTCATTGAGGAAGGTACTTACATTTTGAAAGCATGTATGAAACCTTTTAAGAAATTGTTAGAGTTAGATAAGATGATTGGGGAGAGTAGAGAAGTGTTGGAAATTTTTTTAGTACTCCCCTCGGCATTCATGACAAAGGGATTAACTACCTCCTATGTACTATAAGTTGAGTGGTTGTATCAAGCATTGATAAAATCAGTCTTTTGGTGCAACGAAAACCCCACTCTAACAAGTGGTATCGGAGCTTGGTCAAAGGTTTGAATCCTCAAACCCTTGGGTAACATTGAGGGGGAGATTGTTGGAAATTTGTTTATCACTCCCCTCAAGATTCATGACAAGGGCTTAACTACCTCCTATGTATTATAAGTTGAGCGGTTGTATCGAGCATTGATAGATCGATCTTTTGGTGCAACAACAACCCTACTCTAACAAGAGATTAAAAATGGAGATGATTTATGCAATATGTGGGCAGGTTCAAATTTAAGAACTAGATTCTAGACATAAACTTGTGGAGGAACAATTATTTTGATGTGGTTAATTTATTGTAAGTATTTTCCAGCATACTTGTATATAATGCATATGTATAATATATAGAATTTTGGTAGATGATTTTGGATTATATCCATGCCCTTTCCATTGATGTTAAAGGAGGAGAGATAAAGTGAAAAATGAAAATCATTTAAAGGGAGGTATAGTTGGCACATTTTGGATGGACACTTGATCATTTTTTAACTAAGTGTTGTCATTAATTCCAAAGGGAGAGATTATTGGAAAGAGTCTATCTTGGCACAATATGTTGTCATTAATGGAAACTATACATCATTTTACATCAAATATTGGATAGTAGATACTTAGAGAATTTACACTTGGCATTTCTCAGTTTACTAAAGTTTTTCTTAGAGAGTCATTCATATTGGTTCATTGTGGACAGAGTTAGAAGAGTTAAGATTTTCAATTGTAAAGCAAGAGAGTAGACATATCAATGTCTTATCCAATCACCATAGTGATTGATTAGATTATTTCATGAGGGTGATCATGTATGAGGACTAGTTAACAATTTTTGTGTGTGAGAAGACAATTTGATAAGAGCACACTAATTGTATGACTTGTATCGAAAATAATTTTTGGAATTTGATACAGTATGTTTGAGCTATTTGCGACTTCCTTATTTATTTGTCAAACTTGATATTTTATTTTGTGATCTACATGCTATATTTTTTGGAGATGACTATATATTTGATAAGAACATTAAATATTAATTCAGTGATAAATTGCAATGGATATATTTATGAATATGTGTGATGATTATGATGCAAAGACAAAAAATTTGATGCAGAGATTTTTTCAGAGCTTCATCAAAATTGTTCAGGTTATATAGATTCTATCAAATCTTTTGGTAAAGGAAAATATGTCTAGTTTTGTATTGTATTTTTATCAGTGAACCTAATTGGGGGTTGGACATATTATTTTTGTAATTGATAAGTGAGCTCTAGGTGAGTCCTTAATTGCTTAGGCATTTCACAACTATTGTACTTAAGACTTTAACTAGGCAACCTTTAACAAGGAAAATTATTACTACAATAGTGAGATATTTGTAGGTTCCATCCCTTCCAAGGCTTTCCCCTTAACTAGGTTTTCCTTAAAAATAAATTTTGGTGTTATGAGTTCTTTGAATGGTTTCTTGTTTTGAATTACGTTTCTTTTTGTATGCTTTGTATGGTACTTGTGAAATTGGTTCGAAGTTACTATAAGAGACAGAATACTAATTTAACCCCCTCTTAATGTTCTTCAATCCTAACAATAGACACACACACAAATCTATGTATGTATACACAAACATATTTACATATACATGCATAAGTACATAAACATATAAGTGGCTCATGGATTATGGTATGATCCATGTAAAATTGTAGAAATGCATGAGATTCATAAAGTTTTTTTGATGTAAGAAAGTGTGTGTGTGTGTGTGTGTGTGTGTGTGTGTGTGTGTGTGTGTGTGTGTGTGTGTGTGTATGTACATGATAAAAATAGAAGCAATACAAATATGGTAGATCACCTCTCCTTTTCAATATTTTATATTTAGAAGGAAGACTCCCTAATAAGTTTAAGTGGTGAGTCAAGTGCTAAATGGGACAATGATCTTCACTAAATATGTAATTTGGAAATGGGAAATGATAATAAATACATAAATACAGATTAAGAAAGCTTTCAATGTTCTATAAGTGAAATAGGAAAAAAAAACTTTAAATTTGAATAAATAATAGATAAATGTCAAAACTACCTATATCAATTTTTTTGAGATCTCAATACTGTAACCTGATTACTTGTGAAATTTGAGCCTATTTTTTAGGGTATATATTAACTTTTTGAATCTATTCATGGAGAGGTGATCTATATCCTCCCATGTGATTTGTATGATTTAGGGTGATCTATACCTAGGTATATATCAATTTTTTTGGGTGTATACTTAGGTATATATCAACTTTTTTGGCCCAAAACTTTTAGGATTTCTCTGATTGTTTGTGATTTTCCCAAAAATGTTTTGGTAGTTGTTTGGATTATTATTGCACATACAAAAAAGGAAGTTAGAAGAAGTGGTTTGTCTTGGTCAGAACACTACTTAGGCATCAACATTGAAAATGTAATTAAATTCCACAAAGGAAAGATGAAATTGAAGCCATGTTTGAATCATAAATTACCTTGTGCCTTAATGATACAATGCCTCTTTGGATGTGATCACAAGTTAAATAAAGATCTTGAATTACACAAAAACCCAAAATTGAAATTATGAAAGCAAAACCTTTTGAAAAAGATGTAGTTTACCACAATGATTTATGATAAAGAAGAATTCTTCAAAGACTTGGAAGACTTGGATTCTTGAAAATATTGAGAATACTTGGACATAAATTTCTTGATTTATTGATCATGTATGCTTGAGGATCATAATGGATTAAAAAACAAGGAGAAATATTTATTACCTCTCACAACATCTTGGGGGTATAAATTTAGCTAGGATTATTGCAAGCCCTAAATCCTCCACTATATTGTCCAGATAAGGACTTAATTCATATTTTGGCCCAATCCTTGGGGCACCCTCTAGTTAGGTCCTAGATTAGAACGATGGGTCTCAAGCAATAGGAGGACATGGGAAAATATGGTATCACAAATTTGAAATTTGGAAGAAAATGTAGATGCCATAAATGATTATATAAGACTTGGGTAATTGAATGAATTATTAACTTGGGATAAAATAGAGGATTACACTTAAAAAATAAAGGCTTACCTTGAGTTTTGTAGAAAATGAATTAATACAAGACTTAGAATACCAATTTATAGGTCCAATTAGTGCTAGGAGAGTGTAAAATTATTGTAGGAATCTGTCTAAACTAAAATGGAGATAAAAATTTTATTTAATCATAGATCTTAACTTTTTATGATGATACATTTAGCCCCCTCTTTAGAGAGACTACGATTCCATCTCATTCTTATGGTTAAGTAGAAGAAATATGGAGAAAGAGATGAAGATATGGTCATGGGAAAACTAAAAAGAGATAATATATCTCTAAGTTTAAGGAAACAAGCCCCCAAATAGAGTAAATTAACTTAAAGATCCATATACAAGGATACATAAACAAAGACCAAATCCTAAATCTTCCAAAGTTTCCAATTTAACTAGTTGAAAAAACCCTTCTAAAGGAAATGTCTCCATCACTAGTATTAAACTTTGAAAGATATTTTTAAAGAAATATAAGTGGTAACACAAAATGAGAAAAAGCACACACCAAAGATAAGGAAAAACTCCATGATCTAGTCAAATAGAAAGTGTATTAGGCTATGGAATTATGGAAGACACATGATAGTGAATTATGTTGTGCTAGGTGTTCCATGGGACAAGGATGTAAGGAAGTGAGAGGTGGAAATAGTTTAGAAGATTGGATTATTCTAGTTCTACCCATTCCAGAGAATGTAAACAGGAGGTTTATGACATAGTGCATGTTTTTCCACCCATAAAAATTTATGCAAATGAGAAGTTAACTAATCTAGCAAATTATTTTATCCTAGTCATCTCATGAAAGAGTTAAGCTAAATACTCTAACAATTTATGTTATGGTAGTCAACCAATCTTGTAAATCTATTCAAAGGAGAGGTCAAATATCCTAACAAATTATGTTGTCCTAGCTCAATAATTCCTAAGGATAACTAAGGAAAGAATTGTACCCAAGGAAATCAATCAAAAATGTATAAAGGAGAAAGGAGAAAGATCTATCCCAAGAAAGTTTTATTATGATAGTGTACTCTATTTGACATATATGAAGTATCCCCCTTGCGATGGAAAAAGAGGACCATTTTAGCATTTGAAGGAAAAGAAGAAACATAATAGAGAACCTTTAACCCCAAGGAGTTATCTAAAAAGAAAAATCTAATTCAAGCCTTAATACTCCTATAAGGCCCAAGAAGGGACAAATGTAAAGAGATACCATGCAACAAGTGTAAAGGGGTCCTTTTGAAGGATGGTGAAAAGAGTTCTCAAACAATAAGGGAATAATTGACATCTTACCTATTGATATGTAAAATTATTCTTAAGTAATGGTGACACACTTTTATCCTACAAACAAGTGATTTTTTTCCCCATGGATAACCGATTGCAAACAAAGAAGAGGTTATGACCAAGGATACATACCTCTTGTATAAGAGAGAATCCATAATGAAAACCAACTTTTTTATTTAATATTGTAAATCAGACAATAAACAAATTTCACCTTACTAATGGAAAAGTGGATCTTTAGATAACAATGAGAGATTTACATACTACCCTTTCCCCTAATTATAGAAACGAGAACAAGGAGAAAGATGACCTATTTTTTTCTTACAAAGAATTATTGGACTTGAAAGCATACCACCAAGAATAAAAATCACCTAGTGTGGAGCAACATAATAAGAACTTAAATGTTATTCAAATATATCATATTATTAAAAAAGAAACATTGCAACTTGTTATATGAATGATGTCATATTCAATACGAGTTTGTAAATCTTGTAATAGAGTGGTCAAATATTGACGATACATGCAAAAGGAAAAATTGATAAAGTTTTGATTATGCTTCTTCTTTCATTTAGGTCAAGTAATAAACTAATTAACATGAACAAGGTTAGGAACAATTATTTCTTGATTAAATATAGAAAAATGAAGGGATGTAGACAAGGGATAAGGTTGGGAATAAAACCCTTGAAAAGGAAAGTGTGTGGTAGGTTTCTCATGTGTGTTATCAATTGTTTTGGGTACCCTAAACTATATTGAATATTATTAATTGCAATGTTAGGAGAATTGGGTTCAACAAATGACACACTTGGTCATTTTATGGGTCTCATGCTGAAATTAGGAATGTTGTATTCAATCAAGAAATATGACAAAAAGAACAATGAACCCCAATCATCTTCTAAAAGACAACTTATAGGAGAAGAAGTATATTTGAGAGGGGAAGACATATTTTTATTAAATGGTACAATAATATATGGAGAATTATATTTAAATTTTGTAACAAAATAGAGATCTTATCATAAAAAATAAGGGTACACATGATGCTTTATGAATGATATTACTTCATGATGAAGTGTTGAAGGAAACATGTGCATTTCATGTAGCCATGATCATCCTAAGATAAGATTATAATTAAGATCAATAGGCACTACATGAATATGTGTAGGCAACATTATGAAAGTCACAAATATGAATAGGATAAATTTTAATTGATCAAATATCTAGCTTAATTTTATGCTATAAATCAATGTTGCACACATTAAACCAATATTTATTATCAAATAAAGTGTTTTAAATAAAAGTATCATTAAACAACATGTTGGTAAATAGATTTGTCACTTTGAAAGTTAGGTAGTTTACCCTAATGGAATGTTTGTGGAGAACTATTTTTCCAAATTCTTCTAAGACTTGGTTCGACTAATGATATCATTGACTGCTACACCAACACCTCAAAGCCAATGTGTTCAAATATGATATAATATCTTCTTTGGTATCCCAAAAACCAATATTTGGTTGAAGAAATAGAAACACGTTCTCATGAGACAACACCATCTTGCATCATCATAAGAAATTGATAAATTTCTTTGTTTGGTATTAGAGTAAATAATTAATTAATTATTAATTATTTATTCTATTACTTAAGCTTACTTAGGTTAATACATTTATTTAATATTTAGTATTTAATGCATGTAGTGATGAGTTGTTGACAACATGAGAGTTTGTTCCCTTCTAGCATGTTCCACCTTTTTGTGGAAGAGTGCTTAGTTGTCAACCTTATCTTCTACCACTTTCCATCTTGTTCTACAAACTTCCATGAGGCCTTTATGTTCAGGCTCTCTCATTGTATCTCTCATTCCATTTCTCATTGTAAATACATTTTCCTTGTTTTGCAATATGTTCTCTCTCATGTCTGTTTAGGGTTTTTCCAAGCTCCACCTCTTCCTTCTTGATTTCCCTTCGACAAGTTATTTGCATGCAGGTTGATCTTGGTGAGCTGTGGAGTTGGATTTCATCAACTCCTACATGGTATCAAAGCCTCCCTGCTGCTACTTCATTGAAGGTTTTTTGAAGCCACAATTTGGAGACACAAACCCTAGTTTGTTTGTGCATTTTTCTTTAATCCGAGGGAAGAGCATTTTTTTGGAGCACTTTGGGCCCAAAAAAAATGCTGCCATTGGATTCGAAAGGCTATTTATAGTTAGAATTCATTTAAAACTTTCTAATTTTGGAGACAGGGCTGCAGGAGGAATTTTTTTTTTATACGGAGGGCTTTTTCGTATGGATCGTACGGATGTGCAATGAAAAAAAGAAGAAAAGTCAGGCACCACCAACATGCTGCTAGATAGCCACTCGTGCTCCATCAACCACCGGCTGAGCCATCATGGTAGCACTGTGGCTCGACCTTAGCTCTCTGCTAGCGGCGCCGCTTGATCCTCCCTCCTCTGCCAGGTTCTGCATTTGCTCCATGGGCAGGCTTTGCCATACCTCTGCCTCTACAATGCTCCCACTCCACTCAGCCTTGATGGATTTTTCTATGCCTAGTCAGTGCCCACTCAGCATATTCTATGTGTGACATGTGGCAAGGGTGCCACGTAGCACTTTTCCACGTTGACCCTGCCATGTTAGCTATACCTACCACGTGGCACTGCCACATGGCCTCTTTTTTTGTGGCGATGGCCTTCAAGCCGTCAAATTTATGCTAGGTGATTGATGATGTCAACATGAAATCACTGGTTCATGTGCCACTTGCACCTCTCCAAGCTCCTTTTTGACCTACCTTCATTTAAATGGCCATATCTTATGCATACTGAGGTATTTTTCCAATTTGAAAGAAGCACTGGAAAGTTGGTTCCGAGGCGGAGACATTGGTTCAGGTATTTTTAGGTTTTGATGCAATTTAGTTGCCCCTTTTTTTAGTTGAAGTCTGAAGTTCCTTTTTTGACTCCAACATGCATATCTTTTGTGTCCCATGTCAATTTTTTGAAAACGTTATATTTTTGGAAAGATGGTTTGTCACCTTTTCAGAAATGTGATCTTTTTCCTTAGATTCTGGCCAATGCTCTTTCTATCATATTTTTGGCATTTTTTCTCTATGGTGGATATCTTGGGTGTTTTAGGTCTGAGGATCATTTTCTTGGCATGGTTTCTTTTGTTTTAGGCTATACTATCTTTTTTGTCAGCCTTATTCCTTTTTTGATCATTGTAGACATCATTTGTAAGCACTTTTGTATATGCCTTGAGATAAAGTGCCACTTTTGCATTTTGGGTTCATGAACGTTGTTTTTGAGATAGTTGTACTTGCACTATTTTTATAAAGCACCATGGGGGGGATAGTTGTTTGCTATTTTAGGCCTTCTCCCTTTGTCAAGTGAGTGTCCCTTCCATGACATTAGCCCCATGCAGTGTCAGTGTGACCATGTCTTTATAGGTGTTTGTAACTCTTCCTCTCTCGTCGTTCTTGGTTCTGTCTGCAGGGGAATTTGGCCCACCTTCTTAGTTGCCTATCATCTCACCCCATCTGCATTAAGGGGAGGTTATGTTGTTGCTCTAATGCATCCTTGGTTTGATGGCTTGATTGTGTGAGCTATGTATTTAATGGTTGATACTATATACGAGGTGATTGTAGTGGCTGGCTACCTATGCATTTCGATGAGATGGGTCATCTACCATATAGAAACACTCAGTTTGTGTCTTCTTCTTCCATGGAGGTTCTTCAAATTAGTAGTTTTCTTTTTGATGGAAAATTTTGTGGCTTCTTCATGCTTCAGTGATGCTCTTCATGATCACTTCTTGTTCCTGTTTTAGGGGACATTCCCCTAGTTTGAGGCTTTTTTAGTTCTTCAATAGGTTTACCTCTTTTTGGGGAGGGTTTTTCCCATGAGGTTTTCCCTCTTTCCCCATTTTCAAAGGTTTCTTCTCTTTGCATTGTACATGGGTACCTAACATGGCCTTATTGCCGAGACCCATCCTGCATTTCATCTTAGTTTTGTGAGCTTAAGGCATTCCCCTAAGTTACACTTAAGGGGGGGTGTTAGAGTAAATAATTAATTAATTATTAATTATTAATTATTTATTCTATTACTTAAGCTTACTTAGGTTAATGCATTTATTTAATATTTAGTATTTAATGCATGTAGTGATGAGTTATTGACAACACGAGAGTTTGTTTCCTTCTAGCATATTCCACCTTTTTGTGGAAGAGTGCTTAGTTGTCAACCTTATCTTCTACCACTTTCTAGCTTGTTCTACAAGCTTCCATGAGGCCTTTATATTTGGGCTCTCTCATTGTATCTCTCATTCCATTTCTCATTGTAAATACATTTTTCTTATTTTTCAATATGTTCTCTTTCATGTCCATTTAGGGTTTTTCCAAGCTCCACCTCTTCCTTCTTGGTTTTCCTTTGATAAGTTATTTGCATGCAGGTTGATCTTGGCGAGCTGTGGAGTTGGATTTCATCAACTCCTACATTCACTCACTATTAGAGTTGCCAAAATTTATGTTGGTAAATAGATTTATCACTTTGAAAATTATGCAGTTTAGCTCAATGGAATGTATGTGGAAAACTATTTTCTCAATATTTGGATAGGTCCTTGACACGCCAACTTCCTTTGTGTTTAGAGGGTCAACTCCCTCATATGACAGGGGTATTTTTTATCTTTTAGATTTTTGGAAAGTAGACAAGAAATGAGAATGATGAAAATTAAATGGATATAGAAAAGGTATAACTCATCCTTCTTAGATTACCAAAAGGTAAGAAATGTTAAATAATTCACTCAAAAAAATATTTGATTAAAGTAACGTTATTATAAATGAATATAAAATAATTCAAAATTATACAAGAAAAACATTTGAAAGAACATCCAAAATTTATTCTTTGTTACTTTCTTGAAAATCATTATTCAAGTTTGTACAAAAGATCCTTTGTGAGAAAACATGGAACCCTTCTCCACATGATTTCTTTCATATATATAGGAGATAGATGATATAATTACTTTAACCACTTAACTACCTAGTATAACTAATTAACTACCCTTTTGTAACTACTTTTAGGTAGTTATTTAGAAACCAGAACCCTCATAAGATAACTAAAGATACTACATACATTTTCAAATTAGGATAACTACCATTTTAGGATAAGTTGGGATTACACCCAATATTTACAATCATGTAGATTCAAAACAAAACTTAGAAGAAGGAGATAAAGAAAAGAAGAGAAGAGAAAGTCACATGGAACTACTCCTACCCAAGCCAAAAACATGACTTGCTATCTCAAAAGCCAAAAACTATACATGAATCAATCCTTTCCACTAATCTTTTGTCAATGTTGGTTAATCTTGAGAAGATGCATCCGGTGCCATAGGTTGATCTTCTAGAAGAGAAGACATTTTTTTCAACATTTTGTAAAGCTTAATGGTAGGTCCTACCAATTTATCTTTAGGAATGACAATATTTATCATCCTTTCCTTCCAAGTCATTAAAATCTTATTGATGTAGAGGGCTCCCCTTAATACCATAAACTCATAACAAAAACAAAGAAACAAAAACAAATATGAGAAACAAAATATGGACTTCTTATTATCTCTGCAAATGCGAAATTATAGAATTCTCAATTACAATATTCTAACCCAAATGGGAGTCTTCATTAAAGTAGCCTACAAGCAGTAATCTACAAGATAGTGCTGCAAACTATCACCCAGAGCTATCCTAGACATTGTTTGAGCCTTTCTTAAATAGGCAGTTTTATGCTGCCCCGAAAGGTTCTAAATGCTCAAATTTAATACCTAGGGCCGATAGACCCTAAAAATATACATAGAGTTAGCCAAATACATTTTTGACAAATTATTTTAGAAATTTTGGTAGCCCAACTTTCGAAGGCCATAACTGTTGTTTCAATTGGCTATTATAACCACTTTTTGAAAACACTAGCTTCTGATCTACAGTCTTGAAATTGCGCTAGCACCCTTCCATTGAGTTTTTTGACCTCATTCAAGCACTCTAAGGCCTTCAATGGTGAGCCTAAAGATTTTTTTGCAAATTTTTCCACCAAAAATCGGCAATAACTTCTTTGATACTTAATTTGGAGCAATGAGATTTTTATGGTAGGCTTATATCTCTAAAATGAACCTTCCTATAGAAATTGAGAACTTTTTGAGTTCATATGACAAACTTACTAAAAATGGCAAGTTTTCATAAATAGTAACCACCCTGTCTACTAGTCCTTATTAAAATAGAAAAGGCTAAAAATAAAATATTTTTGGGTGATGCAAGATTGCCCTTGCACATAGGATGCTCTTGCATCACTTATGTACACCACCCAATTGAAATTGGATACTTTCAAAACATGTGGGAGGAGCTTTCAGAGAGGTAGGAATATCACATATTTTCTCCAAAGTTCTTCCATTTAAGAATTCTTTATTGGAAAAATCTCTATCAACCATGCTATATGTTAGTAAACAAATTTGTGCTTTAGATAGGAACATAAACGAGGACTCAACATGCCCAATAAGGAAGGACAAAATGCACTAATAGTTGGATTAGTTATCATTAATTGATAATCATCCTCTAAGTTAAGAGGTACAACCTCATTTACAAATTTGCAATGAATTTAGTGATAGGATATACCTTTAACCTGAAGGTACTAAGGTTTTTTGACATTCATCCATAGACATAAGATAAATGTGATTGCTAGATTTATAAACTAAATAGAAAGAGAAAGATGAATAAGCAACAAGAAGACTATCTAACCAATCTTTTGTATTACAGAAGGGAGAGAGAGATGAAGCTATAAATATCTTTATGCGAAAAAATGTGACTACATGAACACAAGACTACATACATCACATTCAATGTAGTAATACAACACTACATCTAAAATATAAGTAAAAGGACTTAGTATCCTTCCAAATTAGAAATATAAATGTATAGACCATAGGGCCAAGCACATGTATATCCCTCTTTATTTCAAAAACATGACAAAAGAATAATAGTATTGTTCCATCCATTTATTACAATCCATCTACATAAGACAAATATCCTTCCCCTATTACAAATTGTACTCCTCTGCAGTCTCAGCTTCAAAACTTACAGACCCCAATAAGAAGAAGAAGAACCCCCTTACAAATGATTTTCCCCCATTAAATAAATTTTCAAAGAAGTTCGGCAACCACCATATCTTCTTACCAAACTCTTTTTGTCTTCTCTGACACTTTACTATAATAATTAATTCTTATAAAAGAGTTAATTATCTTTACATCCTTTTTCAACTTTAATCAATTGCCCAAGAGGTTTTACAACTTCATTTTGCAAAAATAATTAATTCTTGTTAAAGAATTAATTATTTCAAATTCTTTTTTACATTCACCTTACCCCCACCAACTTCATTTATAATTTTTACTTTCAATATCACATTACAATAGTAATAATTAATTCTTTTGGAATTAAAGAATTGATTATGTGAAAGATCATATTAAAAGTGTGATATTTAATTATTTTGCAATTATTAATATTTAATTATTTAAGTAATTAAATATAATGCAAAATAATTTATAATGTTTTTACTTTGAAGAATTTTTTTAATTTTAATTGTTTTGGAGGGGAAATACTTAAGGTTTTAAAACCCTAGGTAACATTATAGAAACTTTCTTTTGTTGTTTTTTCTTCCTCTAATGTTGATGTTGTAGGATGAATGGAAAAAAAATCAGTTTGAACCTTGTAATTTATTTGATAGCAACTTGTCACAAATTTCTCTTGTTTTGATAAAACTTCATTGGCAATTATCATCTTCCATTCAATATAATAAAGCCTACATTATGATAAATTTTCTTTCACATATGGAAAGACATTTTTTGGCCACCAAGACGTTTCCATTAGTTTTTGTCATTTCTTTGAGAGCTCTCATAATTTATTTCCATACAGCTTCTTCTCTTTTGAAATTTCCCATTTCTTTCTCAATCACATTCTTTCTTATACTTTCTTCATGATAAATAGCTTTATTTATTGTGAAGACCTTGAAGCATCATTCTTAGTCTTTTTTATCCATTTTTTTTCAATATTCTTCACTAATGATTGACACTTGTGAAAGTTCTCAAAGAAGCCATTCCTAATTCATTGTTGGGATTTTGTAGAAATCGAGTAATGTTCAATGCTTAGTGGTATATCATAATTATCTATAAAGGTTTTCATAAAGGAAGTGATATATTGTAATTCTTATTTATACCTTTCTTTCACAAGTCTTTATACTCTATCCTCTATAACATGTTTTGAGTGAGCACCTAGAAATTTTGTATCCCTCCCTTGTAGACAATCCTAGATTAAAATTTATTGTAACAAAATCAGATGGTGTTGCTTCATCCACATTTTTCTCTTAAATAGGTTGTGTTATTCCACACACATATTTCATATTTATGAATTTGATTTCAACTATGAAGCTACTTTTATCTTCTTTTGCTTTTGTGTATTTTGAAAAAAATCTAAAATTGAGTCAAATTCAAAGATAAACAATTCATCCACCTTCCTTTTTTGTGCTAAATTTTTTTCTCTATCCAAGAGAGGGATGAAGGACATCAATTTTATAATGATTGATCTTCCTAAGGAATTTATGTTGGGGGCACAAGCGTAGTTTTCTCAGAAATCTCTTCTAAAGGGAAATTGGTTTTCAATAAAGGCAATGATGGAATATCCTAATTGGGTATTCTCTTGGTCGATGATCCATCAAAATTGAAGGAGACTTGGTTGGGATTCCCATATTACTATCATAATCTTCTTGAATCAAGATAGGATTTTGATGCTTTCCTTCCTTTGTTTGGTGTTTGTTTCTTTTTCTTTTGATTTCCTCTTCTTTTCCTTTGCCTTATCACTACATGTATACTGAAATTTTTCCTCTTTGATGGTCTTCACCATCATCTTGTTGTTTTATAACTCATCTATGAGAATGAGTATCTAGATCTGGTCATTCAGATGGAGTAGAAGATGCCATTTTTCTTCATTGAAGTTTCTTTATGTGGTGGTTTTGTTGTTGTCATCTTAGTTATCTTCTTTCTAACCCACGATTCTAACTAGGGATAAGGAGTGTAAAGGATGTAGGATAGACCAATAACTTTTTGAAATAGATTGTACATTATCTAACATGGGTGATAGAGTCATTACATGAACTATAACTCACAAAAGACTACACACCAAAGTGGTAACACACACAAACCTATGAGAAATAAAAAAGTCCAAACTAGGCTATTTACAAAGGTGGTGAATTGACACCTTACTAATTCTAAATATTAAATTTTTGCACACTATAGGGGAGAGGTAGTTGCATACCATTAAAATAAGAGATAATGAATGCATTCCTTTCACACACTTCATTGATCTAGAAAGGGCCTCCCTATAACGAATCAAACTTTTCATGGATCCCTTTCAATTATTTATGGTTATCACAAAGTAGGATGGGGTCACCTTCTTGAAAAATCTTTTCTTAGACTTTTAAAAAAAGGATTAGATGTAGTATCCTCTTCTCATGAGAGTCACTAAACTCAGATTTTTCAATTTCTTCTTGTAGTTTTAGAACAAAGAGCTTGAGAGGGAGAGGGTATTTAGCTTCCACACACATAGGATTTCAAATGGTGATAAAGTTATGGCCCTCTTATTAGTTGTGTGATCTTCCCATAGTGAATCATACAATTTTTTGTGCTAGGCTCTCTAACTGTCATCAATTAACTTTGGCAAGATGGATATGATATTTTTATTGCTTGCTTCATCATGGCCATTTCCCTGCAAGTACCAATCAAAAGAATGGAATAGTATGAGTTTGTACTTGTAGAGAAAAGATTATATCTCTTGAGATGAAAAATTTGTGTCATTGTTAGAAACTATTTTCTAGGGACCTTAAATCTGACTAAAATATTATTCTTAGTAAAACCACACACTAATACAAAAATTGTATGCTTCACTAGGACAACCTCCACCTGCTTAGTAAAGTAGTCAATTTTCATCAATATGTGTATGTCTTGCACTCAATTGAGGGTTGATAGGCCTAATGAAATCTATCCCCCATTTTTGAAAAGGCTCCTTGATTATGACTCACTTTAATGGAATGCTACAAGATGATTCTATTCTTTAAATTGTTCACATGAATTACACATCCCATCTCATTCTTTTACACCTTTAAACATTCTGGGCCAATAAAAAGAAATTCTTAAAAAATTATAATATGTAATTGAGGTTGAAAAGGTGTCCTCCACATGCTTCATTATGAAAAAAGTGAAGTAATTCTCTTCTCTACCTAGAATCCACACATCTTAGGAAAGTGCCATCTACCCCTTTCTTGTATAATGTATCACCCCATATGATGTATTTTGCAACTGTCACCCTTAATATTCTGATTTACTTAAGGAACAGATGAGCTAGACACCTACCACATATCATAAAATATGCAATATTAGAGAACTAATCATCAACATTATTGGTTTAGAGAACTTATCAAAATTCTTTCCCTTATTCTTCAGTTGCTTCATAAGTCCCTTCTTCTATTGCTTTCCACAATCCCCTTCCCCTTAGAAAAATTATTAGCTTGATGTCTAGGCCATACTCTTGGATTTTGGCTATCCAATAAGCTCATTTATTCAACCCAATTTCTTATTATGTATGGATAGCTTTGAATGTCATATCAGGAACAATTACTTTGGAGTGAGAGTTCAAGATATAAAATTTGAATTGTTTCACAACCCTAACCAACACATAAGAATTATTTTTTATTAGAAAATATCTCAGTTAATGTTTCATAAGTGGGATACTCATAAAGGGGATGTGAGTTTCATCCTTTTCTTTGTTAAGTTGAGTTAATAAAGTTGACAAAGTATTTTTTTGATTCATAACAATGTAAATGATGTTTTGCAGAAAATTCTGGATAAGAAAGAGTTGGGGCATCAATAATAGAAGAATTATTTGTTGAAAGGAAAGATTTTCCTTTTTCCATTTAAAATTTACATCCTCATTCATTATATTGACAAATGATCTTATGGTCTCTTAAAAGTTAGGGATGAACCTCCTTAGAAAATTGATTTAGACAAAGAAGGACCTAACTCTTGGCTTGCTAGTTTGTAAGATTAACTACTTGATAATCTTTACACTTTTAGGATCTATCTGGATACCTTCTTTCAAGATAATGTGTCCCAACATGATACCTTTGATTACAATAAAAATATACTTTTTGCAATTTAATGAGATCCCATGCATCCTACATCTTTGAAGGACACACTCCACATGGTGTGCATGCTCTTCTCTTTTCTTTGAAAATTATGAGATCATCAAGATAAATAAAAATGATCATATTACTGAGATCTATAAATGAAAGGTCCATCACTTGCTGAAAGATTTCTCCAACATTGATTAATATGAATAGCATATGATTGTGGCCAAATGTATCACATGGGGTAGTGAAAGCTATTTTGTATTGATCCTCCTAGGAAATAGTTATCTGATTATAATTGTAGAAGCCATCAAGCATAAACATCAATTTAGAACTAGAAAATAATGATAAATTTTGATCCATAACCAAAAGCCCATAGTTGTCTTTAAGTGATGCTTGATTCATGTTATGGAAATCAAGGTACATCCTTATTTCAATGTTCATTTTTCTAACAGGAACAATATTGGAAATCCAAGTAGAATGGTAGAGTAGGTAAATAATCCTTTCCTTGATAACTTTATCCACTTCATTGAATATGACATGTAAAACCTTTGAATTGAAATACCTTTGTTTTTATTAGAAAGGAGTTGAGGTAGGCTTAAGAGGAATCTAATGTTTGAATTTACCACCTATGAAATCTTTCAAATCTTCATAACCCATGGAAAAAAAATCATGACACTCTTTTAATAGGTTCTTAATCTTTTCTTTTTCTTTAAGTGATATTTCTTTCCCAATCAGGACCATCTTTGGATCAATCTTTGTACCTATATTCACTTTTTCATGATCTAAGGAGTTTGAAGGTTTTGGATCTTCCCTACTCCTCTTACATGTACCTTCTAAGGTGACCAATCCCTTCATAATAGTGTTTCCCTTCAATTGAATGAGGTCAAGAATATCTACTTGTCTCTCTTTATGATCTCTCACATTTGCATCTTGTGATCCTTCAAAATTCAATTTAGTGAATGAATCTCATCCTTCTAGGAAAATATGCCTATCATCATCAAAGACCTGCAAGTGTTTGTCATTATCAAGTACACTAGCATGATATATCATCTCTACCATATAAACATCCCTGTTAAAATCAGTATGTGGAAAAATAAGACAAACTGAGACTACTAGACATTCAACTTTAGTATTCTTTTCTTGAGGCATTGATGAGATTGAGAATACATTAAAATATTCTAACTCATTCCATACTCTAGTCTAGTATGCTTTAAGTTGTTAGAAATGCTTTAGAATAACTAAGAGGGGGGGTGAATCAATTATTCAAGGTCCAAATGTCCTAATACAACTTTTTCACTAAGTAAAGTGAGCCCATTAAACTATTCTTGCATTCAAGCTTAAACTTTCCTACTTAGCAAGTTACAATAAAATTAGCATGCAAGAATAACACATGAAGAATCAACACATAACATAGTGATTTATGTGGAAACCCAATTTGGGTAAAACCACTAGTAACATGCTACTCACTTATCATTCTTTTGAAGTGATGCCCTATGAAAGGCCTACCCTATTAAAGGCTACAAAAAATTGTTAAATGTGATGTGGTTAAAGGATTTCAACCACCTTGTTGGAAATGGGCCTGGTTAGAGGACTTTAGAACATTCACTTGGAATGCCACCCTATTAAAGGATTTACAAATGTCTGTTAAACCAACCTAAGTCCATAGGATTTTTACCCTAACTGATACAATTGTTAGAGAGTAACAAGGGATTTTGACCTAATAGAACTCACAACTTAACTTGCAGATTTCAAATCTCACTTCATCTCATAACATTGCCTGGCTTTCAGTCTCTATAGTTCTGATAGCTTGCCCTCCTTTCAAGCTTCATCTCCTTGAGTCTTCATGCTTGATGTACCAATGCAATCTCCTATATGTCCACTTATCAAAGTAGAGTCTCTATACTCTGTTCTTTCCTCCTCTTGATGCCTTCACCTTGACATCCAACTCAACAACTCAAATTCTTGACCTATAACTCCTTAAATAGAAGTCTGGAATACTCTTCCTGCTTGAATCTTCTTGCTCTTAATTTCAGTTCAAATGGATTAGGTAGGATTCAATGAATCTACCCCTTATCTTTTTCTTTCTAGAAACATCATGAAGAATCCTCCTAAATTCACTCAAAAATGGTTTACCTAAAATTCTGTGCCTCTAGCCCATCATCCTTATCCTCCATCTGGTTCAAAAAATTCATAAACTTTGTTAGCTCAGATTTGGAAAATCTTTGACTTTTCAAATAATGCAGAAGCTTGGCACTATTGAAATTTTGGTGCTTGGCACATACTGTGTTACTCGACACTGATTGCATTTTACTGACATTCGAAATCAATTAAATTTTACTAATACTCAACACCTATTACTTGCTTGACACCTGAAATTGCTTGGCTCCTTCTATTTCACTCAGCATACACTAGATTTTGCATTTCCTCAACACTTACTAAAAATCTGCTCAGCATGACCTAGCTTGCTCAGCACCCACTAATGAACTTAGTCAAGCTTTGTAGATAGCTTTGTCATGACTTATTCTTCCATAGGTTTTAAGTGTAGCCAACATGTATATCTTCCAGTATACCATCAATTCATCATTGTCTTAACTAATCCTTACACTTCATTAGAAAACCACAAATCAACCTTCCCCTTAGGTTCTTTTGTTACATCTCATTAGTTAAATCCTTTTCATCAATCAACTAAGTGATAGTACTTGGATCTTAAAAGCAATTGCAATTCTAGCAAATAGCAGGTTTGACATCAGTGACAAAATAATAATTGAAAACATTCTTTATCAACAATCTCCCTCCTTTCAAACAATCTTCTTTCTTCAATAATGATCTTTTCAATCAGATTTTCAACAATTTCCCTCTTTGCCATTGATGACAAACCAAACTGATCAACCAAGTTATCAAAATGCTAATTAGGTTAAAACAATAAATCAAATGCAAAAATGATTTTTTGTCACCATTTTTGTTTTCATCGGCTTTCATATCTCCCTCTTTGTTGATACATTGTCTTCTCCTCTTTGTTCATGCTATTTCTCTACTTGATGCTTGTCTATACTGTTTTCTCCCTCTGAGCCACTATTTTATTTTCTTTTTCCTTTTTTTGTTGTTGCTCTGCTATTTCTCCTCTTTTCTCCTTCCTTTCTACTATTGTTCTGCTATTTCTCCCTCTTACATTTTGATCCTTTAAACTTGCTACTTCTTCCTCTGCACATTATTTATCCCTCTGCATGTATTGATCAGTTTCTACTATTCTAGTATCATCTCTTTCTTTTGATTAGTTTAGCTCCTTCTCTCTTTATCCCTTTGATTATGTAGATTTGATCAGTTTCTGCTATTTCTCCCTCTTTGACAACAATGCCAAAGAAATACTACTTCAGCTTCTCATCATGCAAGTATAGCATCTTTAGGAACTCTAATTTCTCCCTCTATCACCTTACTTGTGACTTGTTTGGATTCTCAGTACTTTGATCACTTCAAGAAAAAACCCAAAGTAAGTATCCTCTACATCAATTTGTAATATTTTAACAATCAACTCATTTGATGCAGGGCAGTCTTGTTGTTGTTCAAATAGCCTTCAATAGGGGTATCATCCCTAACTTACCTCTAAGATACTCAAATGCATCTTTAGGTAATGCTTTTGTGAAGATGTCAGCAATTTGTTCTTTTGAGCTGACATATTCCATCCTCACTTGCTTGTCTTCCACCAATTCTCTTACATAGTGATACTTAATTGCAATGTGCTTTATTTTGGCATGCATCACAAGATTCTTTGATATGTTGATGGCACTTGTGTTATCACAATACGGTATCATAGGTTTAGTTATGTCTTCCTTCATACCTTGAAATAGGTGCTTGATACATACAATAATGGTGCAGTTGATAGGAGCAGCAACATACTCAGCTTCTACTATGGACTACAAGGTACAACTTTTCTTTTTGCTAGTCCAAGTGACTAGTCTTTTACCTAAGAAAAGTGCTCCTCCACTGGTGCTTTTTCTGTCATCAATATTACCTCCCCAATCTATATTAGTGTAGGTTTTCAACTCAAAATTTTCACTCCTCTTGTAGTATAATCAAAAGTCATTAGTTCCTTTTAGGTACCTGAATATTCTTTTTACTGCCATAAGATGATTTTCTCTTGGATTTGTAGAAAATATTGCCACTATTCCAACAACTAATGCAATGTCTAGTCTACTATGCACAACATAATGTAACTTCCAATCATTGATATGTACATTGTCTGATTCACCTCAGTTGACTCATCATTCTTGGATAACTTATGGCTTGTTATCATTGGTGTACTGACTGGTTTTGAATTTTCTAAGTCAAATGTCTTGAGTATCTCCTTAATATATTTTGATTGAGTCACAAATATGCCATGTTTTAGTTTATGTACTTGCAATCTAACAAAGAATTTGATTTCTCAAAACATTGATATCTCAAACTCATGTTTCATTTGATCAACAAAGTCTTTGCATAGGAAATATTTTTCCTCCAAATATTATATGATCAACAAAGATATCAGATATCAAAATGTCTTTACCTTTTTTTGCATTGATATACAGGTTGTTGTTGTCATCTGTTCTCTCAAATCCTATCTTCATAAGATATTTGTCCAGTCTCTCATACCATGCTTTAGGTGCTTGTTTCAAACTGTAGAGTGCTTTATGTAATTTAAAAACTATATCTTTGTTTTTGTCATCAACAAATCCCTCTGGTTGTTCTATGTAGACTTTCTCTTCTAGTATGTCATTCAAAAAAGTAGACTTTACATCCATTTTTTAAACTTTAAAACCTTTGTAAGCAGCATATGCAAGTAAAGTTCTTACTCCTTCCATCCTTACAATAGGGGAAAATGTTTTCCCATAGTCCAGTCCTTCTTCTTGTGCATAACCTTTGCAAACTAGCTTGGCCTTATTTCTTGTGATCTCACCATTCTCATCTAACTTGTTCCTAAACACCCATTTGGTACCAATCACATTTTTATCAGCTGGTCTTGGAACTAAGGTCTAGGTTTTGTTCTTCTCTATTTTATCTATCTCTTCTTCCATAGCTTTATGCCAATTATCATCTTGCAGTAAATCTTTCACTATTTTGGGTTCAATCTTGCTCAACAGACATGATTCATTCCTTAGTATATTCCTTGTCATTGTTCTAGCTTCCTTGTCACCAATGATGGTTTTTTGTAGGGTGATGTCTTCTCACATACTTGGATAACCTTGGTTCTATCCTCATTTCCAACTTAGGTCTTTGAGCTTTAGAGTCACAATGCACATCTCTTTTAGGTATTTCTTTATCTCTTCCATGTGTACTGGTTCCTAAATCAAAATGTGCATTATCTTGATTTTGCAACTCAGCTTCTGGATACAACTTGACATTCACTAGTTGTGACTTAGCTGATACTAAAACTTGTTGCTGATTCCCAACTTGATTGACAACTTCTTCTTTAGTAGGAATTCCTTCATATAAGTATAAAAAGGATATGCACTCTTCTAGTTTCTTGGTTTCATCAACTTGAACTTCTACATGCTCATCAAAATTTACATTTGTGCTCTCCACAATCTTGTTAGTGTTAGTATTTAAACACTTATATGCTTTACTTCTAGTGGAGTATCTAAGGAATATGCCTTTATCACACTTTGCATCAAACTTGCCATTTCTAGTATCTTTAAGAATATATCATCTACACCCAAATACTATGAATTATTTTACATTGGGGAGTGACCATACCATAATTCAAAAGGTGTTGCATTTGTACGTTTCTTGACTTGTACTCAATTTAGGGTGTAGACAACTATACTTAAAGTTTCTCTCCAATACTTTAGAGAAAAAATTTTCTCCATCATTAATGTTCTAGCACAGTCTATTACTAATCTATTCCTTCTTTCTACAATGCCATTCTAAGGTGGAGTTCTTGGTGTTGATGTGTGCCTTTTAATTTCTTTGTCATTGCAAAATGTCTCAAATTCTTTTGATGTGAACTCTCCTCCTCTGTTTGATCTTAAACATTTTAGACTCTTTCTATATTTCCTTCTCAACCTTGGCCAAATACCACTTAAACATTTGAAATGCTTCAGATTTTTGTTTTAAGAACATGAAAGTCATCAGCCTAGAGTAATCATCCACAAACAATATTATATATCTATCTCCTTTTTAGCTTTGCACTTCGGTTGGGCCATATAAGTCAGTATGCACTAACTCTAGTAGTTCTTTGGAAGTGCAGTTTTTCTTTTGAAACTTGACTTGGTCATGTTTCCTAGTTGACATTGTTTACACATTATATTTTAAGGTTTCTTTAGCTTAGGCAAGCCTCTAACTTTCTTCATTTTGTTGATGCTAATCAAATGATCAAAGTTGACATGACATAGCCTTTTATGCCATAGCCACACATCATCAAATCTAACAATAAGATAGGTTGCAACTTCCCTATCTAGGTAAAATAGATTACTCCTATTTTGTTCTCCTTTTCTTATCAAATTTCCATCAATATAATAGATTTTGGCAGTTTTGTTTCCAAATTCTACTTTACAACCTACATTGCCTATGACACACTTAGCATATTATAGTTTAATCCTTCAACATAGTATGCATTATCACATAAAATTTTCTCTATAAGCTTAATGTAACCTTTTCCTTTGATTAGAAATTGAGCATAATTTTCAACACTATTTCCATCATACTGAGTAAAGGTAATAAACTTAATTTTGTCTCCTGTCATGTGATGTGAGCATCCACTATCTATGATCCATTTGTCATTCTTGTTCACACAT
Source organism: Cupressus sempervirens (assembly GCA_028749045.1). NCBI lineage: Eukaryota > Viridiplantae > Streptophyta > Pinopsida > Cupressales > Cupressaceae > Cupressus > Cupressus sempervirens. The sequence continues at coordinate 86,943,883 of CM053786.1, read as the reverse complement.
TTTACTAGTGTCATTGCTCCATCTTCATTTGACTCATCCTTCATGGCTACATAGACTACCTCAAAATCATTTTCATCAGAATCTTCTTCTTCAACAATGTAGCATTTTCTACCTTTGTCTTTGTAATCTCTGCTATCATCTTCTCTTTTATTCTTGTTCTTGTTGCCTTCTCTGTGATTCTTTTTCTGTGTGCATCTTGCAGCTATATGTCCCACTTCATTGCAATTAAAACAAATGATGGATAGCTTACCTTTGAATTCATCTTTGCCTCTGTGAAATCTTCTAGCCAATAGTATCTCCAATTGTTCCACATTTTCTTCATCTGTGCTGCTATCACTAGATGCATTCTTTACCTTTTTCTTCTTCTTCTTTGGTTTAACCTCCTCAGTATCTTTCATTGATAGCTTGTCCTTAAAAGTAGATTCAAAGTTCTCAGGTTTGTAGTTATCAAAGTTGGGCAACTCAAATGCATTGAGTCTTCCCACTATACCTTCAAGAGTTAGCTAGTTTCTTGGTACACATCTTAATTCTTGTATGGCTAAAACTCTAATAGCATAGATGGGGAACAAGGTTCTTAAGATTTGTCTATTAACATTTTTATCATCTAAATGACCACCCAAACTTCTTATTGCACTTACTACTTCTTCCATTCTAGAGGCATATTGAGTAGCATTCTCACCTTCCTCCATTTTCATGTCATCAAACTTTCCTTTGAGACTTTCTCTTTTTACTCTTTGAACATTCTGATCTCCTCCATAAATATTAGTCAAGGCTTTCCACATTTTGAATGTAGAGTCACATCCCTTAATGTCATAAAATTCAGCATAGTTGAGGGTAGAGAGAATCTCTGACATTGCTTGATTATGCTCCTTTTTCTTCATATTTTTTACAATGGGTATAGCTGGATCAACATGTTCTACTTCAATTGAGTTTTGCACATGATCACTTATTGATCCAAGGTGCAACTTCATTAACCTTTGCAATGCAGTGAAGTTATCTCTATTGAGCTTGGGAACTTCTCTCTTGGACATCTTGATCTTCCTACTTCTAGTACCTTTAAACCAAATTAGCAGATGAGTCTGATACCAATTTTATAAATGCTTTAGAATAACTAAGGGGGGGGGGGGTGGGGGGGTTGGGGGGAGAATCAGTTATTCAAGGCCCAAATGTCCTAATAAAACTTTTTCAACAAGTAAAGTGAGCCCATTAAACTATTCATGCATTCAAGCTTAAACTTTCCTACTTAGCAAGTTACTATAAAATTAGCATGCACAAATAACACATGAAGAATCAACACATAACATAGTGATTTACATGGAAACCTAATTTGGAAAAAATTACCAATAACATTCTACTCAATTCTCACTCTTTTGAAGTGATGCCTTGTGAAAGGCCTACCCTATTAAAGGCTACAACACACTGTTAAATGTGACCTAGTTAAATGATTTCAACTACCCTATTAGAAGTGGGTATGGTTAGAGGACTTTAGAATATTTACTTAGAATACCACCCAATTAAAGGATTTACAAATGGCCATTAAACCATCCTAAGTCTATAGGACTTTTACCCTAACTGATACAATTGTTAGAGAGTAACAAAAAGGGTTTTTGACTTGATACAACTCACAACTTAACTTGTAGATTTTAGATCTCACTTTAGCTCATAAAATTGCCTGGCTTTTGGTCTCTATAGTTTTGATAGCTTGTCCTCCTTTCAAGATTTGTCTACTTGAGTCTTCATGCTTGATGTACCAATACAATCTCCTATATGGCCACTTATCAAAGTAGAGTCTCTATACTATATTATTTCATCCTCTTGATGCCTTCACCTTGACATCCAACTCAACAACTCAACTTCTTGACCTGTAACTCCTTAAATAGAAGTCTAGAATACTCTTCCTACTTGAATCTTCTTGCTTTTAATTTCACTTCAAATTGATTAGGTAGGATTCAATGAATCTACCCCTTAACTTGTTACTTCTAGAAACATCATGAAGAATCTTCCTAAATTTGCTCAAAAATGGTTTACCTAAAATTTTGTGCCTCCAACTCATCATCCTTATCCTCCATCTGGTTCACAAAATTCAAGGTAGCAAACTTTTTTGGCTTAGATCTAGCAAATCCTTGACTTTTCAAATAATGCAACAACTTGACACTATTGAAATTTTGGTGCACAAAACATACTGTGTTACTTGGCACTAACTATGTTTTACTAAAACTCAACATCTACTATGGATTCACTTGGCATCAACTAAATTTTATTGATACTCGACACCTATTACTTGCTTGGCACTTGAACTTACTCTGTTCCTTCTATTTCACTCGGTATACACTAGATTTTGCATTTTCTCGTCACTTACTAAAAATCTACTCAACATGAACTAGCTTGCTTGGCACCCACTAATGAACTTAGTCAATCTTTGTAGACAATTTTGTTACAACTTATTCTTCTAGAGTATTTAAGTGTAGCCAACATCTGTATCTTCAAGTATACTGTCAATTCATCATTTTATCATTGTCTTAACTGATCCTTCCACTTCATTACAAAACCATAACTCAACCTTTTCCTTAGGCACTTTTGTTGCATCTCATTGATTAAATCCTCTTCATCAATCAACTAAGTGATAGTACTTGGATCTTGTAAGAAATTGTCATTCTATTAAATAGCAGGTTTGACATTAGTGACAAAACAATAATTGAAAACATTCTTTATCAACAATCTTCCTCTTTGAAAACAATCTTCTTTCTTCAATTATGATCTTTTCAATTAGATTTCCAACATAAGCCTCTTATTATTGATATAATATAGTCCTCAAATATAGTTAACCACTAACTCCATATCACCTATAAATTTTAGGTTCTTGATCCTATTAGGACTCAAAAATTCATATGGATTTTGAGTGCCATATTGGAAAACTTTGCAAAAATTACCCTTATAAATGATTTTCATGCCTATTTTCATAGGTATCATTTTGAGGCCTATGATGATTTTTATGTGTTTAGTACCTTTCATTTAGTATATTCATGCACCTTAGATCATTATTTTTAAGTTTTGAGTCATTTGGTGAGGTGTCATTGTATACACTTGTCAAATCTGTATTTTTACCGAAGTGTTAAAGAATGTTCAAAGGGGTAGTTTGCATTTGAATATCTTGCACCTAGTTTAGTGTAACAACTCACCAATTCGGGAATTTTTATCATTCACATAAAAGAACATATGTTTCAAATTTCAACTTGTTTTGATATGTTTTTATAGGGTTTTGAGTTTCCTAAAGTTTGTTATTAACCTCTGTCATGCTGCATTCTACCTAGAAATTTGGGAAGCCCTATTTGACCTTGAATAATTTTGATCTAGTTGACCAAAATGTGAAAATTCCTTTACCAATGTATTCTAGGAGTTAAAAATATTTTATGTTCCATATTTTTGCTTATGAAAAATTTGTTTGATTAGTTTTCAAATGCGATCCCATTTGCAACTTTTAACATTTTGATGTCAATTAGTTTCAAAATTGATTGGAAGACATGTTTGTGATGTTATAAATTTGAATTGGTGATAGATGAGCCTAAACTAATCAAACTAGTGTGTTCTATACTAAAAATACTCTAGGTGGGCAAATTTGCAAGTCTTCACCAATCTGTTTGCACACTTTCCCAAATTCATTCCATATACCAAAATCATTGTTTTAGTTGTAAACCCAGTTCTGTAAGTTTTGGAATCCAACTTCAAAGATTTTCCATATGTGTCCTATTATTCATTATGAACCAAAATTGTAGCCACATACTCTCCATATGAAAGATAATCTTTACCCCAAATCTCAAGTTCCCAAGTGTTCATTTGACTAGTTTTTTGAAGTCAGATCTGAATACAATTCTTGTGTTTTGACATGATTGTATGTAGGATTAGAATGAGATGATCAACTTTTATGATTAAAATATTTCTACCAAAAGGCTTCCATGAGCTAATAATTTGCAAAATTAATCTCTATGGAACAAAGAGCATGAGTGCAAAGTGTCGTGTTCAAATCAAAAGGTTTTGTCAAATTTAAAAGGCACTTTCAGGGCTCCTCAACATAAAATGATAGATCTCACGGAAGGTGAAAGAGAAGTTTTCAATGGTCAACCAATGAGTAATTTAAATTTCAACTAGTGTATGAATATTATTAAATGCATATTTATGAGATCTCTTTCTTGAAAATGATTTTTTTTAGCTAGACCCACTTTGCGGCCCGATTGACTTCATCAAATTGATATGATATCATGGATATCAATGATGTCTTAAGAAGTTATAATGAAAAAAATTATTAGAACAATTTAGTATTCGCATATCATTTTTGAGATCACGTGGGTGTATGGGATTAGATACACATTAAACAATAAAAGAGGGGATTGAATATTCTAGGGAAGTCTCATTGATTACACTTGTGTGACATCCATATCAATGATGGTCTTTCATTTGAAATTTTTGTCTAATATCTTTCTTATAAGATAATATGTACGTGCTATTCAGAAGTTGGATGTTCCCACTTTTGAAAGCTATTTGGCATTGTCCATAATCATGACTGCAACTAAGCTAAGAGCTACCATTATTTTTTTAATGTTTCATCGATCTACTCACAAAGATATAAAAGAAAGACAAACACATTATTCCAAAAACCATCCAATAAGAACTAAGGTTACTCTGCCCAATTTTCAAAACACACATTTAACTAGTTGCATTGTTAGAATATTTATAATAACTGAGATGGGGCATGAGTCAATTATCCTTAGGTCCAGATGTAACAATTCAACTTTTAATAACTTCAAACAACTAAAACAATCTCATTAAACCATTTAGTCCATATAGCATATCATCAACTATTTAAAATTTTGTTCATTACTTAACCCTCTATTTAGTATATGTTGACCAATAGTAAATAGTGTGCATTATGCATATATGATACTGAGATTTAATGTGAAAACCCAATTTGGGAAAAACCACCAAGTAACATGCTACCACTTTTCACTCTTTTGAAGTGAGCTCATCAAAGAGCCAATACTATTAAAGGTTACAAAAAATACTACTAGGTGTGACCCTGTTAAAGGATTTAATCAACCTATTATAAGTGGTTTGGTTAGAGGAATTTGGATCATTCCATTAGAATGTCATGTAATGATTGTCAGGTCAATCTTGATTAAAGGATTTTGACAACCACAATGGTTAGAAAGTAACAACATGTTTGATCTATATCTTTCACTTTGTAAATTTAGATCTCTATTCAACTCATTTTTTGGTTCATTTATTGGACTTCATTATCATCTACATCACTAATTTTCTTGGCAACCCTTCAAGCAATCACACTTCACTAATTTTTTCACTTTTCCTCTCCTACTCTATTCTTCATAGGTTCTCCATAATATCACTAATCAACAATGGACCAATCTTAGAAAACATCTCTTATGCCTCCTTAAATAGGTAATATTGACCTTTTTCCACTTAAAAATCATTGTAGAGCTTAGTGTTAGACTAGATTCATTGAATCTATCCATATTTTTGACCTTCTACCCCTTTCTTGATATTTCTAGAAACTTCTCCTCAAATCCTTTCCTATTATCACATTACAAACTCAATTCATGCATTTAATATGCTATCTAATCAATCCTTATCATCTATGCATTTTAACTAATCCAAAAATTTAATTATGTCAACCTCAAACTCAATTCTTTCACAAACTATAATTTTGTTGACACTTGGTCAAAATAGTGTTCTTCTACTCATTCATCACTATCTAGCATGATCACTACTATTCTATCTCACTTGGCTTACACTGACTCGCTCGGTCTTCACCACACTCAGTTGCTACTATATTTTCTTCTTCATCTTTCTTAGCCATAAGTATCACTCAACTAATACTATTTTGTCAATTATCTCTTAAGTTCCCTAATCATCTATTTCATCTCCTTCATTGACCAATCACATTTCACTAAGCTTTTCTTGTGTTTATATATATATATATATATATATATATATATATATATATATATATATATATATATATATATATATATATATATATATATATATATATATATATATATATATATATATATATATATATATATATAATATCTTATCAAAGATTAATTGATCAATTTTCTTTTGTAATTCCAACATACTTGCTCCTCTTCACTCAACAACTTCACTAGTTCATCTAGTTATTTTGATTTTCAAATCCTCTTCATCAATCAACTAATTTGACACTCTACATTATTAGTAAATATCTCTTTAGTAAGTTTGACATCAATGACAACATAACGATTGTTCCAATTGTAGTTTCCAACAATCTTCATCTTTGCTATTGATGGAAACACCTCTTGTTACCATGTAAATGCAAAAGACATTCTCCTAATTTAACAATAATAGCTCCCTCTATGATTTGATATAGATCTTCATTAATATCCTTAGTATCATTCTGATTCTCATCTTGCACTTACTTACACTTCTCCATCTATGATATGAATTATAAATTATTGAATTCTAACACCAATTGCATTGCCAACTGTATTTTCTCCCTCTTCCATATATCTTCTTGTGATTCAACTTCTCCCTATGTCACTAGATGGAAATACTTCTAATTATATTTTACCTCTAATATGTATCTTGTATGGTAACTAAATACACAATCTCCTTCACTCATTTTGATATATGATGGTAACTTTGATAATATTTTCCCTCTTTTAGTCTACATATTTTGAATGGTAATTGCATATCTTCTCCTTGTTTGAAAACAATGCCAAAGATATAAACCATAACATATATCTCCCTTTTTCTTATATCATACATATCATCTTCACTTTGTCACTGTCTAGCTAGTATTTCAAGATCACTTTCTCTTTCATCTTTAGGTTGACTCTTTTTCATCTCATATTCTTATGCTTCAGTCCATCTTTTCACAATCTTTAGGAAGCTTCTAAAGTGTTTCCTCCTGCTTCAATCTGCAATATGTTCTAATTATAATATTTGATGCAATGCAACATCTCTTCTTAGCTTTCTTCAGATAGGGGAATCACCCCTAACTTATCTCTTAAATACTCAAAAGTATCCTTAGATAACTCCTTAGTGAATCTATTAGCTATCTTCTCCTTTGTGTTCACATACTCTAGTATCACTTATTTTTCTTGTACCAACTCTCTCAAGTGATGATACTTGATAGAAATTTGTTTGGTCTTTGTGTTCATCACATGATTTTTTGATATGTTTATAGCACTTGTGTTATCACAATATATCATACCAGGTTTAGTAATATCTTCCTTCATACCTTCAATAATTTCTTAATCCACACAATATTAGAACAATTGGTTGTTGCAGCAACATACTCAACTTTTTCTATAGATTGAGAAATACAATTTTTTTCTTGCTTGTCAATGAAATCAATCTCCTTCCTAGAAAGAAAGCACCTCCACTTGTACTTTTTTTTTGTCATCATTTTTTCTAGCCCAATCAACATTTTTATAATCTTTTGGCTCAAACTTGTCACTCTTCTTGTACCATAACCTATAGTTTGTTGTTCCTTTCACATATCTTAGTATCCATATCACATCCATGATATGATTTTCTCTAGTATTAGCAAAAAATCTACCAACAATACTAACTACTAATGCAATGTCAGGTTTTCTATGTATAATATATTGTAGTTTTCCACCTACATAGTGTTTGATTCACTTTAGAAGAATCATCACTATTTGAAAGTTTATGACTAGTAACCATAGGAGTTCCAACTGGTCTTGAGTCCTCCATTTCAAAAGTCTTCAATATCTCTTTGATATACTTTGATTGTGTAATGTAAACACCTTTCTTCATCTAATAACTTGCAATCCAACAAAGAACTTGATCTCTCCAAACATTGAAATCTCAAATTATTTTTTTATCTCATTATAAAATGATTTACACAATAAATCATGTCCTCAAAATATGATATCACCAACAAAAAAATTGGCTAGCAACATCTTACTCTCAGATTCACTTTTCAAGTACACATTGCTATTATCATTAGTTTTTGTAAAACCATTTTTCACCAAAGAAGTGTGTAACCTTTCATACCTAGGGATAAATTTAGGGGCAAATATTCACCAAATGGTGAATTTCACTCATCAAGGACCTTGAATTTGGAAAAAACAAATTGCACTTTTGAGATGGCCATGTCACCAAAACTTTATGAAAATTGGGTCTCATGCTTAGGCCAATTGCCAATAATGATACATAATTATTTTTATTTTGCTGATGACTTTACCAACATAATCTAATACTTCCACATGATAAATTAAATATTTTCACCTACAATTTTTGAGGCATTTTGTATTAGATGGTCACATTCACCAATCTATGGTAAAAATTTGGAATATGCTCCACTAGCCTTGCCATGATCTTCTATATCAAGCTTGGGTCCCATTATCTATAACTTGGGTCCTTTAGACTTAGTTTGCTTTAGCTACAACTTGGTAGCCTCTAATTGTGACTCAGGTCCTTCAGACCATGACTCAGGTTGCGTTAGTTGCAACTCAGGTGCTCCTGGAGATTTTGGGGACTCAGGAGGTGAAGTCTCTTGACTTCCAATTAGATTTCACAATGTATCAGGTTCATATTAAATGAACCTTCTATAATCCTAGGTTCTTTATTGCTCTCTTCTTCACTTTTTTTTGCAAACTCATCAATTCTCACATGTGCACTTTCTATGATATTATGAGTGGATAAATTTAAACATTTATATGCTTTACTTCTGCTAGAGTATCCTAGGAATATAGCTTCATCACCTTTGATATCAAATCTACCTTTCCTAGCCTCTTTTAGAATATAACATTTTCTACCAAATACATTCAAGTAACTTACATTAGGTTTGTATCCATGCCATAGTTCATAAGGTGTTTGATTTGAACCTTTTTTTAGTTGAACTATGTGCAAGGTATGCACTATAGTACTAATTGCTTCCTTCCAATATTTGATTGCAACATTCTTTTCTATCATCAAAGTTCTTGTATAATCTATGATGGATATGTTTCTTCTTTCAACTAGACCATTTTGTTGAGCTGTACCAAAGGCTGATACATTTATAAATTCCTCTTTTAGTGAAAATTCATTGAACTCATCAAAGATGAATTCACCAGCTCTATCTGACCTTAAACACTTTAGCTTCTTTCCATTTTCCTTTTCTACTCTTTCTAACTACCACTTAACTTTTGAAAAGCTTCTAATTTCTCTTTCAGATACATTACAGTCATCATTCTAGAATAATTATCAACAAAAAGAGTAAAGTACTTATCTCTATTGTAGCTCTCTATTCCAATAGGTCTACATAAGTTTGTATAAACCAACTCCAAGACTTCTTTAGAATGATAGTTCTTGCTTTTGAAACTTGTCTTGCCCATCTTACCAATTTCACAATTTTTGTATAGGCCCATATTAGGTTTCCTAAAACTAGGAATACCTCTCACTCTTTTGTTTTTTACTATCTTGATTAGATTATCAAAGTTCACATGAAATAACCTTTTATGCCATAACCAACTTTCTTCTACTTGAGCAATGAAACATGAACTTTCACTGAGATCTAGGTAGAATAGATTACCTTTGGTTTGTTTATTAGACCCAACTAGATATCCATTTCCATCTAGCACCTTGGCCTTCCCATTCATGAATTATACCTTGAATTTAATGTTATTCAATTTTTTTGCACTTAGTAGATTATGCTTTAGTCCTTCAACCCAAAAAGAATTATCACATCTAAGTTCATTGGTTAGTAAGATAGAACCTTTTCCCTTTATGCAACATGGTTCATTGTTTCCAAATCTCACACTTCTACCATCATAATATTCCATAGGTTCAAACTTTTTTTTGTTAGTAGTTATAGGATGTGAGCAACCACTATCAATAATCCATGTATCATTTTTGCTAACATGAGAGATAAGTGTCATTTTATGTCCTTTTTCATTAGATTCATCTTTTATAGCAATATAGACCATTTCATCATCTTCACTACTATGTGAATCTTTATCCATAAAACAAGATTCTTACCTTTGTCCTTGTAGTCCTAGAAGCTCTTTAAATCCTTCTTGCATTTGTACTTGTTGTACTTCTTTTCATATTTTTCTTCTCTATTTGGACATCTTGCATGAATGTGTCCAACTTCTTCACAAGAGAAACAATTTAAAGAAATTTTACCTTTATATTTTCCTTTTTCTTTGGGATACCTTCTTGCAAGAAATGCTTCATTGGCTTGAAGATCACTATCAGAACTCTCTTCCTCTTCACTCTCATATTTTTTCCCTTTAGACTTTGCATATTTCTTCTTCTTTAGTGATAACTTGGCTTCAAATTTAGACTTAAGATTGCTAGAACTAGGAGTATAATTATCATAGTTATCTAGATTAAATGTAGTCAATCTTCCAACTAGAGCATCCAAAATTATCTTGTTATTTGGATCACACCTCATCTCTTGAATAGCATACACTCTAATTGCATAGATAGAAGAAGGGTTTTGAGTACCTTGCTTACCACTGTCACATATTCAATTTTTTCCTCCAAAGGCTTTGATAATATTGACAGTAGCTTTGATTCTCTCAACATATTTTGCAATCACAGATGATGGATCACAGAGTGTGATCCGAAACGTTGATGATAAAAAAACTTACACAATCGAATCCAGAAGCAACATCATCATTAACAATGGATTGTGGAAACTTGATATTATTAATTAATATTTTGCAATGTTTTTATCCTCTCTCATCTTCATCTGATCAAACTAACCTCTCAAGCTTTCTACCTTGGCTCTTTTCACATCATCATTACCTCCATAGATATCCTTTAGTTTGGTCCACATGTCCTAAGAAGTGGCACATCCTTTGACTTCATCAAATTCAACATAGTTAAGAGTTGATGCAATGCTGATCATCATAATGTTATGATTTTTCTTTTCAACAATTTGTTCTATAGTCAATGTTCCAATAGGAGCCTTGTAAGCATTTTATAGATATTTCAAACCTAAATGACTAATGGTTTCCAAGTGAAATTTCATAAGTTCTTTCCATGTCTCAAAGTTAACTCTATTTAACTTGGAAATCTCTCTCCTATAAGACATCTTGATCTTTAGCTTAGGTCCTTGAAACCTTCTCTACAAGCACCAAGAAGCTCTGATACCAATTGTTGGAAATATAAGAGGAGTAACTATAAGGGGAGGGGTGAATCAATTACCACAAAAATAAATCTTAGATCCCTTAGATTATAGCACAAGACATAAGCACTACTAAAAATATTGATTCTCGACAAACACATAGGCACTTGGTTTACACTAGTAGTAACTCGATAAATTCTTGACATGAAAATCTTATGATATTTTCCATGATTAACCTTACTTAACTTAGTTACATATGTGTAAAAGAAATATTATGAAAATAAGTCACACTAAGATTTAATGTGGAAACCAATTTGGGAAAAACCACCAATTGTAACTAGTTACTAATTTTCACTCTTTTGAAGTGAGCCCTATTAGGAGCCAACCCTATTAAAGATAACAAAATGCATTGTTAGGTGTGACCCTGATAGAGGATTTAATCACCCTGTTAGGAGTTTCCTTGTTAGAGGTCTATAGACACTTCAATCTAGAAATTTCACCTTGTTAAAGGATTTTTAAATAGCTATTAAGACAACTCAGTTAAGAGATTTAAATCATTGCTAAAATGGTTAGAGAGTAACATTGAGATGGCCTGATTTATGATGCAATTGAATTATTGATTATAGATCTCAATTCTAGCTTGTATATTTCATCCTTTTTTATTGAATGTATCTTTGCACCTCCACAAGGATATTCTAAATATCCTTCTAATTCGCTTCCTCCAAGCATCTTCTATTCTTTCATACAATTGCACACATTCAATTCTCAACTTGATCTTATATTTATATCATACATATTGTCTAGTGTTAGCTTGAATACAACTTAGAATAATTAATATTTATCCCCTTAGTTGACTAGAACCAGAAAAAAAATCTATTTAAACTCAATATGCCAAAACAAGAAAATCCTTCATTAGCTGACCCTACTTGGTAGACACTAACTCTAAAATGATTTCCTATGTTAAGTAAGTGAACTTGGTTAACACTACATCTTCACAAACTTTCTTTAGTAATTGAGTTAGCTCGGTTAACACTAATTTCATCCAACTTTTCTTTTATTAACTGAGTGAGATCAATTAACACTCAACTTCTGTGAACTTTTCTTTTTCACCTAAGCGAACTTGGTAGACATTGTCTTCTAAACTTGGCAAACTCTAGAATATTCAGCAGACACAGGAAACTCTCTTCAATGCCTGAGTGAGGTTGACATACACTAACTGGTAAAGATATGAAATTTTGTGTAACATTAAAGACAATACACAATTAACCAATTTTATTCAACATCCACATGATAAATTAAATATTTTTGCCTACAATTTCTAAGGCATGTCCTATTAGATGGTCACATTTGACAATCTATGCTAAAATTTTAAATTGGGTTATAAGTAAAGTACATATACTTGACAAGTGTCTCTATTTTGAACATTTTCCAAGGAAATTTTTATCCTTCTAATATTTGGCTCAAAATAGATTATACTATGGACAAGTGTCATTATTCTGGAAACTATCTCTAAAACTTGTTGTTCTTTAACAATTTATCCTGAAATATGGTTTATACCATTGATTTAAGTTTCATCTAATGATCATTAAAAAGGGTTATTATATTTTGGAAGATATAAAATTATGGTTTCTAGGTATTTTTACTTTTGGTCATGATTTTCTAAAACAATTAAATATTCACAAGGGTTTTACAAAATTTTCATGCAACGAAAAAAAAATTGCCAAAAAAATTAATTTTTTTCCTATTCTAAAAAAAATTGTAGATACAATTTAAGTTTTTGCCCTAAAATAATGTTGTATTCACCATGATTTTATACATTTTTTGAAAGGGGGGTTTCTTAAAGTTATCTCTATTCATACCAAGTTCTAGGGTCTTGTTTCAAACTATATAATGTTGTTTATAGTTTATATACCATATTCTTCTTGCTACGATCAAAAAATCCTCTAGGTTGATCAATGTAGACTTCTTCTTCTAAGATTTCATTCAAAAATGAAGATTTGACATCCCTTTGATATACTTTTAATCATTTGTAAGAAGCATTTACAAGAAAAGTTCTTACTCCTTCCAATCTCGCAACTAGGGAAAATGTCTTGCCATAATCAATTCCTTCCTCTTGTGCATATCCCTTACAAACTAGTCTTGCCTTGTTCCTTGTGACTTTACCTTTCTTATTCAACTTGTTTCTGAATATCCACTTAGTTCCAATCATATTCTTCTCATTTTTTCTTGGTACCAATGTCCATGTCTTTTTCTTCTCTATTTGATCAATTTCATCATTCATTGCCTTAATCCAATCTTCATTCTCCAATGCATCTTTAACTGATTTAAGTTCAACCTTACATAGTAAACATGCATCATTATTCAACTTGCTTCTTTTCATGACTCTTAAATCTTTTCTTCCAATGATTTGGTTTGGTGTATGATTCCTCCTTAAATACTTTTCTGAGATAGGTTCAGGTATTCTTTCTTCTTCATGCATTTCATTTGGTTATGTTTTCTCTTCTACTTCATGTATCTCTAGTTGTAACTCTGCATCATCTATTTGATGCTTAGTTTCCTCTCTTTGATGTTTAACTTCTTTATTCTATGACTCAGATCCTAAAGCATGATGCTTGGTAGTCTACTAATGCTTAGTAGAGCTTTTTAGCTAAACCTTGGAAGTGTCTAACTATTGATGGTAGACAAAGATTTTCTAACAAACCTCAATAATGCTTGGCTACTGATGCTTGACAACCTCTTTCTTTATTTTAGGTAAAGTACTATATTCACCTTCATATATGTAGACAAAGTTTTTGTAATCTTTGAGTTCTTTATTGTATTCAACCTCATTCTTTTATGCAAATTCATCAACTCTAATATTTGCAATTTTGTTAGTGTTAGAATTCAAACACTAATATGCCTTGATTTTAGTGTAATATCTTAGGAATATTCCTTCATCATTTTTTGCATCAAATTCTCCTTTCCTTGTATCTTTCAACATGAATTTTTTTTCTTCCGAAAAAATTGAAATAATTGACATTATGTGCATATCCATACCAAAGTTAAAAAAGTATTTTTTTTGTATTTTTCTTAACTTGAACTCGCTTTAGACTATAGACTATAATAATTATAGATTCTCTCCAATAATTTTTTGAAACATTATTCTCCATCATTAGTGTTCTTACACATTCCTTGATTGATATATTCATCTTTCTCTATTCCATTATGTGGTGGAGTTTTTGGTGCACTCATTTATCACTTGATTCCTTTTTTTATAGTAGAATATCTTGAGCTCATCTAATATGAATTCACATCCTCTATCTGGTCTCAGACACTTTAGACTCTTTCTTATTTCTTTTTCAATTCTATTCTATCCAATAACAATAGGCAAAGTAAACTCTGAGAGGCGGGGGGGGGCGGGGGTGGGGGTGTGGGGTGAATAAGTGCTTCAAAACTTTAACCATTAAAATATTCACCACACATCCATTTTACAATTTGCATGTAAATTGAAATACCAAACTAAACATATTCATCCATAGCATGAAAACAATTAACACATATGACACAAGATATTTGGTTATCTAGAAACCCTCTAATGAGAACATAAAATTCGGGTGGGGATGACACCCACAAATATTCACTACTATAGTTGTAAAGTGTAGCCAATTAAGGTTACAATAAGTTTGATCACAAATTATGATCTACCCTATGAAAGGTTTTCCTTGTTAAAGGCTTACAAAGATTCTTAAATCTTACCTTATTAAAGGATTTCAACACCCTTCTAAACATGTGCCTGGTTAAAGGAATTTAACTTACAAGAAAGTAAGCACCCTATTAAAGGATTTACAAAAGCCTTCTAAGATTCCTCGGTTAAGAGATTTTGACTGATTCACTTGTTAGAATGTTTCAGCATCGATCCTTCAATCAACACTGGTCTACTAGATACCATATCTTCTCTTTCTTAATGTATACTTGATCCTCTTGATCAGATGTATCACTTTTTTCCTCTCTCTACTTTACTCTATTCTCTCTAACTAACTCTATAATTCAATCCTTTCACATCTCCTTAGTCACCATGAATTCTCTTTCTACACATGAAAACTTCTCCATTCACACACAAACTCTTTAGGGTTTGCCTTCCTTAAAAAGACTTATGTGACCTAAGGTTAGGTAGGAACCAACGATAGTGATTCACCCATTTTCCACTTTATTCATTCCTTTATCTAATTGGTTGTATATACTACATATGGATCCTTAATTTATATTCATTCTTATCTTCTAGAATTGTAAAATAGTCCTTAAGTCAGCCCAAAAATGGTTTACATAGAAGTTTGTGACATTACAAACAACTATATCCAAAACTATTTTCTTAGTACTTGAAGCCTCTGATGCTCAAGATCCACTATATCTTCAATGTTGTAACATGACATTTGAATGACTCAACATCCACTGTTCACTTAGCATATGAATCACTCAACATGTATTAGCTTTCTCATCACTAGAGTAATGCGACACTATCTATCTACTCGGCACATATTGTATGTTTTTCTTGGCATGCATTATTTGACATCTTATGCTTGACATACACTACTTGCTCAACATGCACTAAGTACTATTAAGTAATGACTTAAGTGTATTGTCACTCATATGTCAAAACCAAAATGAGATCAACAATCTCCCCCTTTGACATGAGTGGAAAAAATACTTTGTCATGCATATATAACCTTAACTTATGAACATAACTCATTAATCTATATTATTTACTTGACTTACCACAAAATTTCAAAATGTCAAAATTTTGCAAAAAAAAACTGATGACTTATCAGTCATACATCAAAACTTCATAACTCCCCTTGAGTTGATTTATTCTTTGTTGTATCTGAATCTAATACTCATGTTGAGTAAATTTTCTAAACAACTATCTTCTTTTGTTTCTACATTTACTCCCCCTTTGTGTATTCTTTCCTTTTTGTATCAAAATAATATCCCCCATTTTTTCACTAATGTCATGGGTGGTACACTAATAATGTGTTTGTCCAAGAATGTTTTATGGACCTCCATTATAATCTTGCACACCACATCCCAATTGTTGCACACTACCTCTAGAGATTGAAATTGAACATTGAGCTCAACAAAAAGGTCTACTAAGCCCCCATGAATGGAAAGATGAGAATCTTTCTTCATCAATGTTTCAACAAAGGCTAGTTCGTTTTGTAATACCTCTACATATGGGGTCAATATGAATTGAATACTTATCAAGCTAGCCTGAATGTTTGCATCTTGTGCATGTAATGTGACTAGCTGACCTTGAGTGGAAAAAATATGTGAAAATGAGCTTGGCTCTATCCAAGAAACAACTTTACAATGTTACCTATTGTATTTAGGTCTCCTTGTAGCTAGTCAATAGCCCTCTAAACTTCTTGTGTGAATAAATTCACATCACAAAATTTTGTGTATAGAGAAAATATATTCTCTAACACCTTCTTTACACTCTCCATCTTGGTTGATAAGTCAACTTGTTGTAGTGCAATTACACTAGAAATCTTTTCATTGACCTTTGTTTGAAAGTTTTTCTTAGACCATTCTAGAAGTTTAGTATTTGTATCTAGGTCTGCATCACTAATCTTTTCAATTATATTCACCAATTTCTCAATAATAGGTTTTTCCTCATTAGGTGCTAGGAGGCTAAATGCATCAAGAAATATTTCTTTGATGTCATGTAGAACTTGTCTTTTCTTATTCTCCCTTCTGATTAACTCTTGGTGCTTCTTTCTTGCTAGAACTTCCTAGAATATGCTCATTTCTTCTATGGTGATTGTTGCAAGATCAAATTTTTGTAAGTTCAATCACATCATCTAAGTTTAAATCTCCATAAGATGTGCCTTCTCCAACCTAATATGTATTAGGACTAGGCCTTGATGATTGTAATTGTTGTAGCGTCTACACTCAGCCTATGGAGATTTTGACTAGGAATAAGGGATGGAGAGATTGGTAGGGTAACCAATGTCTTTATTTCTATCTGTTCCTTTGGTTTGTTAGTAAAAAATGACTCTTCAATCTAATTAGCTTCCTTATCTTCTATGAAAACTTCACCTTAGGACTAAATTCTTCACCTTTATGGACTTGTTTCCCATCCTGCTCAACTGTCAAAACTGCTTGCATTGAAGCATTCAACACTAATATGCTAACATCTGATGTCATTGTGTCCTTTACTTGATATACAAAAATGGTCATTGAAACATGTGTGTCAGTGGTGACACCCTGTAGTCCTTCTATACCTTTTTTCTCTATAGATGTTGGGGGCACACTAGATGTGTCAGTTTTCCTCTACTAGTACTTTGTTAATCTTAGCTATACTAACTAATACATAATTAGTACATAATTTGGTAGCTAAAGTAGAATCTTGTAATATCCTTTTCAAGTCTTCCTCTATCAAAGGGTTGATGTTCTGAACTATGTTATCAGAAATGTCCTTTATCTTTATTGTATCCTACTGAATTGCTTAGTCCACATGAGGGGGACTGGAACTTAGCATATGTACCTCAAGTACATTTTTATCTTGTTTCTACTCTTCTTTAGCTTTAGCCTGTTCATTTGCTTCCTTGCTATATCTCCCTCATGTCCATCCTTGATAGATAAATCCTTAGTAGTCTCTACTACCTCTTGATCATGTTTTTCTTTACCAACCTCCTCAGGTGCTTGATTAGTTACCTTTTATGTTGTCAACTCATAGATGAATTTCCATATTTGGATGCTTTGTTTGACAACCTCTTCAATGCTATTCTACAAAATATTAAAGGCCCTATATTTGGAAGGAAATATCCCCTTGTATTTTTTTATGGCCTTAATCATTGTTGACTTATCCACATCTAGCATTACTTTGGCTCTAGTAGTTGCCCTTATATTTCTTTTAGCTATTAAATTGTAATGCCACCTCTGCTCAACTTTTTCATATAGAATTTTGGGTAATGATTTGGGAATATCAATAGGAGTGTTATTAAATGTGGCCATCATCTTATATATAGACTCTTCCACCTTATTCATGTCTAACATTCCAAGTTTATCAAACTCAACATGTGTGCACCCTAATAAATCTGCATTATTTTCAATATTTTCACACAAGTTATCTAAAGTAGAAGAGGAACTGTGGCTTACCACTTGGAATTGACTATTTTCATCTGAGTCTATCCTCTCCTCATCTAACTTGGAATCAAATACATACCTTCTCCTCTTAGTTTTATGTTGTTGACTCTTCTCTATAGTAGCAATAGTTCTTTTTACTTTGGGTTTGTCAGCTATCTTGATTTATTTAGTAGCCACCCTTGTGCTAGCCCTAGTAATAGTTACTGTTGGCTTCTATTGTGTTGGATTCACAACTTTCTTCAGTTTTTTAGCTACAATGTCCTTTCCTTTATTTTATTATTTTTAGTTGGCTTAGGTGTTTCCTCAAATTCTTCTCCCTTGGCACCTTCAACATTATCTTCTTGAACTTCTCCTTGGCATTGAGTGAGTGTCAATGGGGCTTCATCTTGTTCTTCCTCTTCTTCATCTTCATCTTCTTGTTCTTGTTCTTACATTTATCCTCCTTCCCCAAATATCTCTTTGATCTTCTTGATTATTTTTTTTTCTTATCATAGAAGTAGTTTTCAAGTCTATTGTGATCTTTGACTTGTCTTCTTCATAATTTCCAAGTGGGGTGGCACTCTTGTCTATGTCCTCTACCAATAGTGTTGTGATGGCTCCTGATGCCTCACCCACATTAATTTCATAGGGAAATTTCCTGAGCCATCTGACCCTTGGAATAGTTTCTTGAACTTATGTATGATCAACATCAACTAAGAAGAAAATATCATTATAATCTTTCTCCACTAGTGACATTGGAATCCTTAGTCTTTACTTCATAGACTTCTTGAAATATTCAAAGTAGCTAGTCATAACTATTTTAATTTTTTCTCCAAGTTGTTCTACCAACTCTAAAATCTGCACTATTACTTGCCTATTTTTTTTCCAAACCACCTTACCAAATGTGGGAAGCATTTTCTACACATAGAAAAATATGTCGACAAGTAATGAACCAAATTTGCATTGTGCACTCTTTTTTTTTCTTATGGCCCCCAAGTTTTTTGATAATTTCTAGAATTTTAACTTAGTAAGGTCATAAGTGTGGTCATTCTTCACTATCTTGTAGCCTAAATCCAAAGCTATACAAGACATGTTTAATCCACTAGATTGAAAGAACTTGTGAGCAGTTATTCTCACTGCAAATGCAATTAGGGAATCTAAAATTTGTCTATCGTCATTGCTCTTTTGTTCCATACAACCCCTGTATTCTTCGCAATTACCTCCTTAGCATCATTTCACATAGTCTTCAGTCTATCTAGGGTAGGATACCTTGTTAGTCATTGGATGATCCTTTTTGTGATCCTGGTAGGGCCATTTTCCAACCATACAAAGTGATCACGTATTCTGTTAAGTACAATCTTAATCTATTCCATTTTGAATACATTTGGAAAATCTAGAGCATGAGCTAACCCTTTTCTCTCTATGATTTTTTTTTCCTCCTTTAATACTCCATCTACATATAGTTTTCCATACAAATCTCTAATTTCCATGTCTCCAATACTTCTAACCTTATAGGTGTAAAAACATCTAACATTGTGTATCATCAAGACTTGTAGTGGTATCATTGATAATGCACCAGAAGGATTTCCCTTGTATGCTATCTCATGAAAATCTCAAAAGGGTAGTTTTTAAACCTCATTACTTATTAATTAAATATTAAAAACCTCTTTTCCTTACTTCCTATCAACAAGAGAAGATCTAGACACCATTTTAAACAACTAGGGTTTGTGATAATTCAGACAACATAGCTCAACGCATGATAAAGAAATTATGAATCTGATGATTGGTGACAAGTAGTAACTAAATCTAGTTTACAAATGCTTGAATCTTTCTCCTCAGTTTGAATTATGATCTTCACACTCTCATCGATCTTTAATGAATACAAATGATTCAAAAATCAGCTATATAATTCTTAAAATTCAACAATAAGTGCTTAGTGCTTACACAACTATAAGCTTAGCTACCATAGCAATTTCAACTGACTTGGCTTACACATAATTTCTACTACACTTTTCAACCACAATGAGCTTGGTCAATACTATCACCCTTAATAGCTTGGCACCAATTAAAATTTCAATATCACTCAGCAATAGCATGAAAACTAACAAAACTTATAGATTTCTTCTAGATTATAACCAATATATTGTATATTAATTCATGCATTATAATCTTTTCATAACTTAGATTCTTGGAACTAATGTAAAATATATCATTGAGATATTAGTTCCATATACCTTTTGATTGCCTAATTGGGGGTGATGTGATCACCTAATCCATTATGGTGCAGAAGCACGTCTATGATAGGAAGTTTGGTGGCGACAGGAAGACAACTTGCAATATGACTAAAATGCAGGGTACAAAGCAAATATCAGAAAGTTTTGATTTTAAAATCTAAATTTTGAAATGTTTGTGTGTGTGAGTTTAGAGTTTTATGTTTTAAAATAATGTCCTATGATGTGGTGGCATAAATGGAGTGAAATGATAAACTCTCCAAATATAGCCACTTAGGACCATGTGTGTTTGTTTTAGTGGAGTTAGTAGTGTGCAATGATTTAAGAATCTAATCATATCCTAAAAAAGGACAGATAGTTGGCAGCAGGAATATTCATAATTTTTGAAACAGTCTCCTATTCTTGGATAGGTACATTTCATATTCCTTATTTAGGGAGTCAGTTTTTAGAGAGGAAGAGAGAGGAAGAAGACAAGTTTTTATTTTTGGGTTGAATTTGGTATGTTTGCAGAAATCAGTCTTAGTGCGTTTGTAATATCTCCCAAATGCACTGTTGGGTTTTGATGAGCTTTGGATATGTTGTTATAGGCATAATTATGCCCATCTTCACTAGAGAAATCGAAGAGTTTTGATCTGGTTCAAAAGTTATTCATGTCTGAGTGCAGGTCTATCTAGAGACAGCAAGAAGCAATATTTTGCAAAAAAATGTACTCTGATGCGTGGTCAATATCTCAAGTTTGAACCATTAGATTTCTCTCAAATTTTTATATGTTGTTTGAAACCTAGTTATGCTAAATCTCAATGGTTAGATTGAGTAAATATTTTTTGGTTCGAAAGTTATTCATGTCTAAGTGCAGGTCTATCCAGGAGGCAGCAAGAATGTATTTTCTGGGCAATTTGTTTTAAAACTTTTGTTTAATGGATTAAGTGGATGGAAAAGTATATAGAATGGATTTAGAGAGTATATGCATTTTTAATGTGTATGAATAAATTCAATTAATACATTGTGATGTTGTATTTTAGTGTGTGATCCTGAAGGTTGTAGATGCCCCTTGATGCAACTCAGTTGAGTGTCTGATTCCTCTTGAGTTTTCCAAGGTGTGGCTCTGCATCATTTTTGGTATCAGAGCTTGAGAGTTGCAGGTTGTGAAGTTATATGTTGAATGCCACTGATCAATATTCTTCAATAGGGTCAAGCAAGATGGTGACCAATGCAGAGTTAGTGAAGAAAGTCGAGGAGCAAGAAGAACTTATCCAGAAAGAGAATAGAGAGTTGAAGGGGATAGTGGCAGAACTAGCCAGTAAGTTGGAATATATGCAGAGTGCAGTTGAGTAGAAAGAAATAAAAGAAGAAATGGAAGAAGAAGAAGCAAAAAGACAAAGCTATAGCCAAAGACATTCTATATTCTGAACAAAGTGAAAGTGCAAGAATAAGGTATGCAAAGTTATAGTTGACATGGGTTCCTTTGAAAATATAATCTTAGTAGAAATGGTTGAGAAACTAATCTTCCAAGAGTACCTCATGATTTACCTTACAAAGCTTATGGGTTAGGAGATGAACAATGGATTGATGTCTTCGAAAAGTCATATGTTTCTTTTAACATTGGACCATATTTTGATACCATTGAATGTGATATTATGCCTTTAAAAGATTGTCTTTTGATTTCGGGAAGAGCATGGCAATATGATAGGTCAACCATATATGATTGTAGAGAGAACACATATACCGTCAACAAGAATGGGAAGAAGAAGGTTTTGCTTCCATTGAAGGATGATACAACATGGAAGGAATCAAGAAGTATAGGTCTTATTGATAGGATAGCATTTCCAATGCATGATGAAGTGAAAGAGGAAGTGAAAGAAGTTTTGGTAGAGGCAAATGAAACTACAGAGAAGGCAGCCATAAAGAGTGTAGATGTATGTGAAGTTGGTACAAAAATCTCAACAATGATAGATGTAAGTTGTCCTTTGGAAGGGAAAGAACCTGAAGAGCAGAAAGAAGATAAATTGCAGCAAGTAAATGTTGATGAGAAGAATAAAGAGGAAAGTCCTATGGGATTTGAGTGTGATAAAGTTATGGTTGGAACAATAATGTGTCCTTTGAAAATAGAGAAGAGTACAATGCTGAAAGGTACTCCTATGAAAGAGAGTTTGGAGGAAAATAATGAAGCCTTCAAAATGCATGATGTAGTGAAATGTCAAGAGCAATGGCATGAGGATGGAGATAAAGATTTTGTAGAAGCAAGTTCTGAAGAAGAATCTGATTTATGGGAAGAGTTTACATCCATCATGGGAGAATGGCAAAGCAATGGTGGTAGTATGGAGACTCAGCATGAAGAAGTTTCCAAAGAAGAGGTATCAGATGATGTTATGGACAAAGAAGATGAGGCTAGATATATTTATGACAGGGCAACAAATTATTTTTGGGACATAAATTTCAAAATAAAAATTCAAGTGTATGTAGCAATAATAAAAATTCAGAATGTGATGAAGTTACAAGTGTATGTAGCAGCAATACAAATTTAGAATATGATGAAGTGGATGCATAGTGAGCAGAAAATAATTTTTATCTTACCAATGGAAAACAAACCAAAGGTAAAGATGAAAGAGAAAGAGAAAATTCAAATGATACAAGTTCAAGAAAGGCCAAGTTTTCTAATGGAGGAAAAGTACAAACCAAAAGTCAAGATGAAGGGATACATATGTTTTTCTAATGCTTTGTTTTGTAGGTGTTTCCAAGGGACTTGGAAACTTTTGAAATTTGGGAGTATGGTGCAGGAGCACGTCTGCGATAGGAAGTTTGGTGGCGACAGGAAGACAACTTGCAATATGACTAAAATGCAGGGTACAAAGCAAATATCAAAAAATTTTGATTTTAAAATCTAAATTTTGAAATGTTTGTGTGTGTGAGTTTAGAGTTTTATGTTTTAAAATAATGTCCTATGATGTGGTGGCATAAATGGAGGAGTGAAATGATAAACTCTCCAAATATAGCCACTTAGGACCATGTGTGTTTGTTTTAGTGGATTTAGTAGTGTGCAATGATTTAAGAATCTAATCATATCCTAAAAAAGGACAGATAGTTGGCAGCAGGAATATTCATAATTTTTGAAACAGTCTCCTATTATTGGATAGGGATGTTTCATATTCCTTATTTAGGGAGTCAGTTTTTAGAGAGGAAGAGAGAGGAAGAAGACAAGTTTTTATTTTTGGGTTGAATTCAGTATGTTTGCAGAAATCAGTCTCAGTGCATTTGTAATATCTCCCAAATGCACCATTGGATTTTGATGAGCTTTGGATATATTTTTATAGGCCTAATTATGCCCATCTTCACTAGAGAGATTGAAGATTTTTGATCTGGTTCAAAAGTTATTCATGTCTGAGTGCAGGTCTATCTAGAGACAACAAGAAGCAATATTTTGCAGAAAAATGTACTCTGATGTGTGGTCAATATCTCAAGTTTGAACCATTAGATTTCTCTCAAATATTTATATGTTGTTTGAAACCTAGTTATGCCAAATCTTAATGGTTGGATTGAGTAAATATTTTTTGGTTTGAAAGTTATTCATGTCTGAGTGCAGGTCTATCCAGGAGGCAGCAAGAATGTATTTTCTGGGCAACTTGTTTTAAAACTTTTGTTTAATGGATTAAGTGGATGGAAAAGTATATAGAATAGATTTAGAGAGTATATGAATTTTTAATGTGTATGAAGAAACTCAATTAATACATTGTGATGTTGGATTTTAGTGTGTGATCCTGAAGGTTGTAGATGCCCCTTGATGCAACTTAGTTGAGTGTCTGATTCCTCCTGAGTTTTCCAAGGTGTGGCTCTGCATCACATTAGATGAAATGACCTCATTTGAACTTGATGTGTTGCTATAGTCCTTTTTCTTCCATGTTTTGTTCATCTGCACCTTGACTTTCTCAACATCAACCTTCTCTTTTCATTTATTGAATTCATTGCTTGGTTCTTTTGACCTTGTTGGATAGTTTCTCATCATGTGACCAATCTTCAAATAACTACAACATGTAGTTTGACTCAACCATCCATCACAATCCCTTCTAAAATGTGTTCTTATGAAATTATCAACAACATGTGCATATTTTTGACAATAGTGACAACTCTACCTTGTATTTTAATCCCAATTATAGGATTTTCCATTTTGTTGTCCCTATGTCTACATGTTTGATGTCCACTTGGCACTAAATCTGCATTCATATGCTTTATGTCCATACTTATGACAATTGTGGAAATATCCTTCAAATCTTTGTATGCTTGAAGTCTTGGTCCTGTATTCATATTCCTAATGTCCTTGCTTGTTGCACTTATGATAGAAACTCATGAATTTATGCTTGGGGTTCCAATTTTCATTGTTGGTCCCTGATGTATGACCTAACTTTCGATAAGTATGAAAAGTGTGTTTGTAGTTCTTACCTTTGTTTCTTCTTTGTTCACCACTTTTATATGATTCTCCATCTATAGTATTGGTGTATCACAATCCAGTAGTATCTTTGTTAGATCTAGTGTTGGTCTCAAATTGGTTTTGAAAAGTGAGTGTCCACACACTTTGGTCATTTACTTAGTCCATGCTGAATAAGTAGTGCATGACGAGCACAACATGTATATAATAGAGCATGCCAAATCCATAGTGAGTTTTGAACCACTCATGTGGTAAGCCACTCATGTGTCAAGTCACTCAAGTGCCAAGTAAATAGTGTATGCTGAGTGATTCAAGAGCCAAGCAAATAGTTGATGCCGAGTAATACAAATGTTGAGTAAGATACTTTTGTCATAGTTGTTTGTAATGGCACAAACAACTATGTAAACCATTTTTGAGCTGACTTAAGGATTAAATTATGATATTTGGAGATAAGGATGAATCTTAATATGAATTTTCAATGCATTGCATGTAGCCAATCAGAAAAAAGGGAAGTTTTAAGTGACAAAATGGATGAATTATAGTCATTGATTCATACCTAACCCTAAGTCACCGAAGTCTTCTTAAGGAGGAAAAACCCTAAACTTTAAGTGAGAGTGGATTTTACAAAGAAAGAAGTTTACATGCATAAATAGAGCATTTAGGGTGGCTAAGGAGTTATGAATAGAGACTAAATTGTAGAATTAGTTAAAGAAGAACAAAGGAATGGAATAGGATACATAAGTGAGATCTCTAATCAAGGAGGATCAAGAATAAATCAGTACAAAGGTGATCTATCATCAAAAAATCAAGTGCTTACCGAAGGATCATTGTTGAATCATTCTAGTAGGTGAATCAGTTAAATCTCTTAATAGAGTAGTTCTAACATGCTATATCAAATTCCTTTAATAGGGTAATTACTTAATTGTGAGTTGAAGTCCTTTAACTAGGCACACTTTTAACAGAGCATTGAAATCCTTTAATAGGGTAAGACCTAACAATCTTTGTAAGCCTTTAACAAGTTAGACCTTTCATAGGGTAGATCATGTCTTATGATCAAAATATCGTAACCTTCATTGGAAACACTTTATTACTACAATAGTGAAGATTTATAGGTTTCATCCCCACCCCAATTTTACCTTCTTATTTGAGGGTTTCTGGGTAATCATATGTAGTGTCATGCATGTGTGAATAGTTACTTGTTTTTATGTTTTTAGATGTACATGTTTTACATGGTATTTCAATTTACTTAGTAAATGTATGAGATATATTTGTGGTGAAATTTTTATGGGTAGAAGTTTATACTACTGATTCACCCCCTTGGATAAGTTTACTTTTCATATTGTAAATTTCAACAATTGGTATTAGAGCCTAGTTCTCAAAAGGAGAAGCTTTGCAGCTTTGAAGAAAGATCTTGTAAATGGAAGTGACCAAGTTGGGAAAAATCATTAGGAATTAGAGAATTGAAATAAAACTCATTCTACATCATCTGGATGAAGCAAGAGAAGAACTAAAGAAATCTCTAAAGAGAAGGAAGGAAATTGCTATTAAGGAGAATGACACACAATATAGAGAGATAGACTCTACTAAGATATTTTATAATGAAAACTCCAATGAATTTAATGCAACAATTGTAGATATAATGGAAAAGAACATAGCCCAAGCTAAGAAAATAAAAAATTTCAAGTTAGAGAAAGAATCACAAGCTATTCTACTATGTGAGGTGATTGAATAGAAAAAGAAAGCTATGGAAGACGAAGACATGATTGAAGATGAGAAAAGAATTTTGACAAACAAATTGGAAAAAAAGTCATCAGAGCTAACCAAGATTTCCCAACATGCAATTGGATACTCTAAGTCAAATGATGAATGCCAACTATGAATTGAATGTCAAGGACATTGAGATAACAACATTGAAAATGCAGAATGAACAATTGAAGAGTGACCTAAATAAGGGAAATAAATTTGTTGAAAGTTTAAGCAAACTAAATGAAGCCATAAAATACTTTGACCAATTATTGAGATCTCTTAGATCCAAGATCCAATAGTGATACATCTAGATTGGGACACACAAGCACTAAAGAAGGAGATTCATCCAAAAATGTTGAATGAAGGAACAACAAAGGTAAGAACTCTAAACCTACTTGTCATACTTGTGGTAAGAAAGGACATACTAC
Source organism: Cupressus sempervirens (assembly GCA_028749045.1). Lineage (NCBI taxonomy): Eukaryota > Viridiplantae > Streptophyta > Pinopsida > Cupressales > Cupressaceae > Cupressus > Cupressus sempervirens. The sequence goes on along the minus strand of CM053786.1, from coordinate 86,916,820 downwards.
TAATGCATCCAAGAGAAAGATTGTAAATCAGAATGTCAAGCATAAGAGCATGGCTCACTATCATAAGTGCAGCAAAAAAGGACACCAGGCAAATGAATGTAGAACTAAGACCATGCACACACAAAGATTTGAAGGATATTTTTATGACTATCAGAAATATGGACATAGAGCTTTTGAGTGCAAATCCAAACCTATGTGGTCACCAAATAGGAAAACAAAGGTAAGGAACAATGGTAACTTTTATAACTGGGATTACAACACAAGGTATAACTATCATTATTATCAACAATATGGACATGTTCCCAAGAATTGTATTAGGACACACTTTAGAAGTGACTACAAAAGGTGGTTGAGTCAAACATGTTTTAGCTACTTGAAGATTGGTCACATTAGTTGCTACTGTACAACAAGGTCAAAGGCACCAAGTTGTGAATTTGATAAAGGAAAAGGCAAGGCAGAAGTTGAAAATGTCAGAAATGAGATGAACAAGACATGGAAGAAAAAGGATGGTTGCATCACATCAAATGGAGAAGGGATCACTTCAGCTAATGGGTTAGGTGATCACACCTCATCAATCTAAGCAATTAAGAGATATGTGGGACTAATATTTAAAAGTTATATTATACATTTGTTCCAAAAGAATTTAGTGCTAAGAAGAATGTATAAGTAGGAATAAAGGTGCAAAATGTTATCTGGAATCAAAGAAAATCTCCAAGGTTTTCATGTTCCTTTCGAGCATGAAATATTTCCTATGACTACCAAGTGTAATGCTAGAAGATGCTAAACTAATAGAATAGCCAAGTTGATGCCAAGCTCGTAATGGTTGCCAAATAAATGGAATCATAATGGATGCCGAGTAAGCTTGAAATTGGTTTATGTTGAGCTTACATCTGTGTAAGCACTAAATTTTTTTTGCAAGGTTTCAAACAGTACTTGATCAATTTTTGACTCATTTCACATCATTTCAAAATTGAGAAAGAGTGATGAGAGTAGAAGGCAATCAAAAAACTCATCCAAAGAAGCTATAGAATATTTTAGTAGTGAATCTACATCATTTTGTCGAATCTTACAAGGTATTTATCAAGTGTCGAGTTACACTATTTATATTTTTGTAAATCCTAGTTTTAGAAAATGGCATCAAGTTCATAGAATGTAGAGGGAAAGAAAGTTTTGAATGTTCAATTTTTTAGTAACAAGGTCAAGCAACCAACATTAAAAGCCATACCAGACATCACTTACAGACAAGACCCCTCTGGTGAGTTATCCATGATACCACCAAATAATTTAATGGTGTAAGATGTTACCACCAAATGATATGGAGATTAGGAAAACACATGACAAAATTTGTAGGAATAGTGTATTTAAGGAAGAATATAAAATTATAGAAAAGGAAGGGTTAGCATGAGCCCTAGATTTTCCAAATGTATTCAAAACTAAATGGATTAGGTTAGTACTGAGTAGAATTCATAGCAACTCACTTTGGTTAGATAATGAACTCGTCAAGATAACTAAAAGGATAATCCATAGGTTTATAGGGTATCCAACCCTAGATTGACCTAAGACCCTAAGAAGTGACTCAAAAGAAATTATTGAGAAAAAGACTGGAGGTATATGGAATAGGAGGAATGACTATTGATACCATTACAGATACCTTGATAGAGTTTGTAGAAAGGGCTATTTCAAATAAATTCTGAATAGTGTGCCCTATATTGCAATAAATGTTGAATACAAAATTGTCAAGAAAAATCACACATATGATCTAGCAAAGCTACAAGTACAATAATTGGCTGAGAATTTAGGAGCAATAAGGAAAACAAAGAGTGCACAATGAAAATTTGGTTCCATTCTTATATGCATTTTCTTTTATGTACAAAACACTTTTTCAACATTTAGCACAGTTGCATGGAAAAACAACAGGTCAATGGTAGTAAAAATTGGTGAATTCATTGAACAATTGGGAGAGAACTTTGAATTAGTTACTACTAGTTATTTTGAGGATTTCAAGAAATCAATGAAAAAGAGATTGAGAATTCTAGTGTCACTAGTAGAAAAGCATTATGATGATATCTATTTTCTAGTAGATGTTGACTATACATTTGTTCAAGCAACAACACCAAGAGTGAGATTGCTAAGGCCACTTGGATATGAGACCAATGCAAATAAGGCCTTTGCAACTATCACAACTTTACTAGAAGAAAAAGTTGACAAAAATACAAAAGCATTTGAAAACTATGAAATGGAAAAATCCAAAATCACCATGGAATTGAAAACTACCTCTATTATCAAGAAGAAAGAAAAATTGGTAAAGAAGCTAAAAGCTAAATTTGGTGAAGGTGATGAGCAAGAAGAAGAAGAAGAAGAAGACACCCAAGCACAAGCACCACTAGCACTTACTCAAGGAATGGGAGAAGACTAGCCAGATGAGGAAACAAAACTTGTTGAAGGCATTGAGGGAGAAGAAGCCAAGGAAGCACCTATCCCCACAAACCAAAAGCAAAGGAAGGCTAAGGCCTAACCAATGAAAAAAGAAAGGAGGGTAACTAAGCTAGGTCAACCCAAACATTTTGCACCTACTAGAAGGTCTAATACATGTGCTACTACACAAAAGGAAAAAGAAAAGACAAAACAAATAGAAAAAGGAGGTGAACTGTGGAAAAGACCAAGAAGGAAGTACATTGCACAAGTAGAATCTAACGTGGAGAAAAAAAAGTCAAATGACAACAACCAATTAAAAATGGTGAGTCACAATCCTCTATCAAACTTAGAAAATCTATGTGAAAACATTAAGAATAGTGCAAATTTATTAGGATTTTCACATGTTGATTTTGATAATCTTGGTATGGTTGAGAAAAATCAAGTAGAAGAGGCTATTTATGCCATGATGGAAAATTTCAAGAAAGCCCCATTAGGAATTGCCAACTCAATGCCTAAAAGCTTATATGAGAGATTTGAGTGGAAATGACACTATTGCCTAAACTTGGAAAAGAAAATAAGGGAAACTTCACTTGCGCAAGTCATGCCTAAACTTAGTAAGGCACAAATTGCTAAGGCCATGAAGAAATATGTAGTTAGGTTTGTACATAAATATAGAGAATTAACATTCTACAAAATAATATTGAAGATGTAGTAAAGAAGACCACATATGTGAAAGGTAACTTATGGACTTGCTACAAGTGAAGAAAGGTGAACAAGAGCCTATAGAGGTGAAGGATGATGAAGAAGATGATGATAATAAGGAAACTATTGAGGGTGAAATACAAATGAAATAAGATGACAAGGCACCATTTGAGGTAGAGTAACAAGAGAAATAGAGTGTACAAGATACATAACTACCTAATGTCATCCCCCCAACATGAAACAAATACTGAAATAGTAATAGTTAAGGATGTGTCTAATGTCATAGCTTGGAACATCAATCCCCTTACAAAGGAAGATCTCAAGAAGATACTTGATATGTCCACACTATAGGAAAAACTATGTGATAATCTAGTATTGGTAAGTGTGGATGAAATACTAAAAATAGTGACTAAAACAACAAGGGAAGAGGTAAATACACAAGAACCACCTACTATTACCCCTCAAGTCACTAATTTAAAACCTTTGGATAAGGTACCAAAAGCTACATCTAAAAAGGTTCATATAACTACAAAGGATACAATAGATACCCAAGCCACTACTAGAGACCATAGTCAAATAGGTCAGATAGACTTACATGTACCTACAACACAAGTACAAGGTATATCACAAGGCATTATAGAAGTCAAGGATAAGATTGAAGAGATATAATTGACACCTAAGGTTAAGGGGAAAGTTTCCATTCAATTCCTAGTAACACTACTAGAATTTGGAACTCCCTATACTCACACTCTTCAAAAATTGAGCACAGATGCAACACCATTGCAAATCTTAGTGTCGAGCCCAAGCTCATCAAAGGCTGAAGAAGTCATACAATATGGAGATGTGAGCCTTGATGAAGAAATGATTTTACCAAAATATGATTATGATACAATTAAAATTGAGTAGATGGGCATATTACAAGAAGCCCTAGCAAGAAAGAGAAGACAAGAATTGCTTAGAAAGGAGCATAAGCAAAAGCAAGCATTGCAAGATATCAAAGACATCTTTTTAGATAAATTTAGTTTATCGACTCCAGATAAGACCAAGCCACTAATTGAACAACTAACAAGCATAATGGATAAGGTTAGTGATGTAGACCTAGATACAAATGCTAAATTATTAGAATGGTCAAAAAAGAAATTCCAAAGTAAAGTTAACGAAAAAATATTAGGTGATATAGCACTCACACAAGTTGCATTGGCAACTAAAGTAGAAAGTGTAAAGAAGGTACTTGAGAACATTTTCTCACTGTACACAAAATTGTGCAATACAACACTCTTCACACAAGAGAATAGAAGTCACATTTGAGTTTGGAAAGTCATATTAGTGCATCAGGTGCAAAATTGCCTATGACACTAGCTCAAAGTGAAAAACACTTTAGAACATTGCTATAAACCTAGAGCTAGTTAGCTGCATTGTCAGCAAAAGAAGCCATTATAAGGCTAAATTGAATAGAATCCAATCAAAATTGACCCCACACATGGAAATTCTACGAAATGAACTAGGCTATGTTGAAGCCCTCATAAAGAAAGATCCAAATCTTTCAACATTAGATGGTCTAGTCCACCTTGCTGCCGAGCTAGCTATCCAAATCAAATCTTTGGATGTGGTATATGAAAATTGTGATGCAGCTCTCAAGATTATATTAGAGGTCCATAAATCCTTTTTGGACAAACATACAATTAGTTTATATCCCATTTGACATAAGTGTCAAAAAGAGGGAGAAATAAATAGGGGAGATATATAAATTTTGGGGACATACAAGGAGATGAGTAAAGGGGGAGTATAAGTATAAGATGAAAGAGTATCAAAGAAGTCAAAGAGCATTAGTTGAGGCACACTTACTCACCAAGAGTATAGAATTTTGAATATAGAATAGACCTATCAACTTAGGGGGAGTTATTAGATTTTGAGGGACAAGTTGTCACAAATTTTTGAAATTTTGAAGTTTTGTATATAAGCTGAATAAGAGATATGTTATGCTCATAAGGATAAGGATTTTAATGCATGACAAAGATTTTTTGACACTCATGTCAAAGGGGGAGATAGTTGGTCATAGATTGGTTTTGACAAATGATTGTCCACACACTTAGTCATTTACTTAGTCCATTTACTTAGTCCACACCAAATAAGTGGTGCATGAGAAGCACAAAATGTATATAATAGAGCATGTCAAGTTCATAGTGAATGCCAAACTACTCATGTGCCAAGCCACTCATGTGTCGAGTCACTCAAGTGCTAAGTAGATAGTGTATGTTGAGTGATTCAAGAGTTGAGAAAATAGTGGACACTGAGTGATATAGATGTCGAGCTAGAGTATAAATAATAGTATATGTTGAGCATCAGATGCTAAGTAAGATAGTTTTGTCATGGTTATTTCTAATGGGACAAACATGTTAGAATTCTTTAGAATAATTGAGAGGGGGGGTGAATCAGTTATTCAAGGTCCAAATGCCCTAATAATACCTTTTCTACACTTTTAATAAATCCATACACTTTTCATCCATCCAAACTTAAATCAACCATATTAGTAAGTTACAGTAAATCAACATGCAGAGATGAAACATTCAAGATCAACACATGACACTATGATTTACGCGGAAACCCAATTTGGGAAAAACCACCAGTAACATGCTACTTGATTCTCACTCTTCTAAAGGCCTGCCTTGTTAAAGGCTTACAACACACTGTTAAATGTGACCTTGTTAGAGGATTTCACCAAACTGTTAGGAATGGGCCTGGTTAAAGGACTTTAGAACATTCACTTGGAATGTCACCCTGTTAAAGGATTTATCTCATGGCTATCAAACCAACCTAAGTCCATAGGATTTAAACTAACTGTTACAATTTCTAGAAAGTAACGATAATAGCCTTTTGATCTGATATAACTTACAACATACTTTGCAAATTTTAGATCACACTTTCAGTTCAATCCTTATGCTTGGCTTCAATCACTTCAGCTCTGATTGCTTGTCTTCTTATCAAGCTTCATCTCCTTTAGTCTTCTTACTCATCATGCCAATGCATCCATATCTGAGGTCTTCTTATTGAAACAAAGTAACTATGCTCTCTTTTCTCCTTAGCACCTCCTACAGCATTTTATGCTTTCATGCTTGACCGCCTCTCCCTCTTTTCTTCATGGACTTATGACTCCTTAAATAGAAATCTTATTTTTCCTTCGCCTCTCAATTCTTCTTCTCTAATTTTAGGGTTTCAAAATGGATTAGGTAGGATACAATGTATCTACCTCATATCTTGTTCTCATCTAGAAACTTCATCAGTTGTATCCTTAAAAATGTTTTACATGGTGTTCTGTGCCACCAGCTCATCATTCTTATCTTCTATTTAATTTACAAACTTCTAGATAACAACCTTGTCGGCTTAGATCTAGCAAATCTTCGATTTTCAAAATAATGCAGCAACTCGACATTATTGTTTTTACTGGTGCTCAGCATCTTTATGTTACTTGACACTATTGGTTTTACTGGTGCTCAAAATCTCTATGTTACTCGGCACTATTGGTTTTTTGGTGCTCAACATCTCTGTGTTACTCGGCACCCATATCTGCTCGACACTTGATATCATTTAGCATCTGAAGTTTACTCAACACTTGATATCACTCAGCATTTGAAGTTTACTCGACACTTGATATCACTCGGCATCTGAAGTTTACTCGACACTTGATATCACTCAGCATCTGAAGTTTACTCAACACTTGATATTGATCTTGCTCAGCTTCAACTAGGAATCTGCTCGACTTCAACTAGCTTGCTCAGCTTCCTCTCTCTAATGAACTTTAGTTAGGCTTTACAAATGTCTTAGCTAAAACCTTACATCTTTGATATGTTTCTGTGTGCCCATTCTCTATGTCTTATAGTATGTCATCAACACACTTATTTCATCAATGGCTTGATTGATCCTTGTACTTCATTACAACATCATAACTTCAACCTTTCTTTTGGTGTACTTAGTTATATCTTATTGATTGCCTAATCCTTGTCAATCAACTAATTGATAGTATTTGGATCACTAAAGCAATTGTCATTCCTCCAAATAGCAAGTTTGACATCAATGACAAAATAATGATTGAGAACATTCTTTACAATTTCCATATATCATTTCAACAACTTTCCTCATGATCTTTTCAATCATTTCCAACAAAACAATTGTGTAAACTATTTTTGAGTCGAATTAATAATTGAATTATGATATCTAGAGATAAGGAAAAATCTTAATTTGAATTCCCAATGCATTGTATGTAACCAATTAGAAAAAGGGACAGTTTAAGCAACAAGATGAATGAATCACAATCATTGATTCATACCTAACCCTAGGTCACCAAAGTCTTCTTAAGGTGGAAAAACTCTAAACTTTTTGTGAGAGTGGATGTTACAAAGAGAGAAGTTTGCATGCCCAAATAGAGCATTCATGGTGGCTAAGGAGTTATGAATGGAGACTAAATTGTAGAATCAATTAAAGAAGAATAGAGGAAAGGAATAGGTTACATAAGTGAGACACTTGATCAAGAAGGATCAAGAATACATTAGTACAGAGGTGATCTATCATTATGCAATCAAGTGCTTACTAAAGGATCATTGTTGAATCATTCTAGTAGGTGACTCAGTTAAATCTCTTAATAGAGTAGTTCTAACAGGCTGTATTGAAATCCTTTAATAGGGTACTTACTTAATTTTGAGATGAAGTCCTTTAACTAGGCACACTTTTAATATGGTGTTAAAATCCTTTAATAGGGTTAGACCTAATAGTCTTTGTGAGCCTTTAACAAGGAAAATATTTCATAGGGTAGATCATGTATCATGATCAAAACATTGTAACCTTCATTGGATACACTTTATTACTACGGTAGTGAAGATTTTTTGGTGTCATCCCCAACCCAATTTTACCTTCTCACTGGAGGGTTTTTGGATAATCATATCTAGTGTCATGCATGTGTGAATGTTTACTTATTTTTATATTTTTAGATCTACATGCTTTACATGGTATTTTATTTTACTTAGTAAATGTTTGAGATGGATGTGTGGTGAACGTTTTATGGGTATAAGTTTAAACTATTGATTCACCCTCTGCCTCCACCCCCCCTAGAAGTTTACTTTTCCTATTGTAAATTCCAACATCTAGGAGAGCTCATCGATTTTTGAAAGTATTTGATGGTTTCGCTAGGTTTTTTGAAACTTTCAAAAACTTCTTTTTTTCTTCTTAGCTCATTTTGTAACTTCAAAGTTGTGATCTCAAGGTCCTTTCCATTCAATTCATGATTGCCAATGATCACTTGATACATTGTTTTTAGTTGCATTTTAGCAATCCTTTGTATCTCTGATGTCTTTAGATTGTTGGCCAATGTCCTTTTGTCATCTTCAATCATGACTTTGTCTTCCTCAACTTTATTTTTCTACTTGACCACCTCACATAGCAATATTGATTGGACTTCTTGTTCTATCTTAAGGATTATGACCTCTTCATTTAGGGCACAATTCTTTTCCATCAGATTTGTAACTACTGCATCAAACTCACTTGAGTTTCTATCTACAAACAATTTAGTAGTGTCTTGCTCTTGGTAATGTGTGTCATTTTCCTTAATAGTTATCTCTTTCCTTCTCTTTAATGAGAAATTCAACTCACCTCTACTTCATTGAGATGGTGTAGGGAAAGATGGATTTCAATCTTTAGGTTCACAATGAATTTTTCCAACTTTTTGGCTTTCATCTTCAAGATCTTTCCTCAAAGCTTCAAAGATTTTCTTTTTAGAGAACAAGGCTCTAATACTAATTGTTGGAAATAACAATAGGAAAAGTGAACTCTTGAGTTGGGGGGGGGGGGGGGGGGAGGGGGGGGGGGTGGTGGGTGAACCAGTGCTTCAAAACTCTAACCATTAAAAAATTCACCACACATCCATCTCGCAATTTGCATGTAATCTAAAATACCAAACTAAACATATTCATCCATGACATGAAGAAAATTAACACATATGACACAAGATATTTGGTTACCCAGAATCCCTCCAATGAGAAGGTAAAACTAGGGTGGGGATGGTACCCACAAATCTTCACTACTGTAGTTGTAATGTGTAGCCAATTAAGGTTAAAATAAGTTTGATCATAAACTATGATCTACCCTATGAAAGGTATTCCCTATTAAAGGCTTACAAAGATTATTAAATCTTACCCTATTAAAGGATTTAACCACCCTTCTAAAAGTGTGCTTGGTTAAAGGACTTTAACTTACAATAAAGTAAGCACACTATTAAAGGATTTACAAAATCTTGCTATGACTACTTAGTTAAGAGATTTTGACTGATTCACCTATTAGAATGTTTCAACATTGATCCTTCAGTTAGCACTAGTCTACTAGACATCAGATCTTCTCTTTCCTAATGTATCCTTGATCCTCATGATTAGATGTATCACTTCTATCCTCTCTCTACTTTCCTTTGTTCTCTCTAACTAATTCTGAAATTCAATCCTTTCACATCTCCTTAGTCACCATGAATGCTCTGTTTGCACGTGCAAACTTCTCCCTTCACACACACACACACTCTTTAGGGTTTTCCTTCCTTAAGAAGACTTAGGTGAGCTAAGTATAGGTAGGAATCAATGACTATGATTCATTTATTTTGCCACTTAATTTATCCCTTAATCTAATTAGTTGCATGTACTGCATAGGGATTCTCAATGTAGATGTGTTCTTATCTTCTAGAATCATAAAACAATTCTTAAGTTGGCCCAAAAATAGTTTACATAGAAGTTTGTACCATTACAAATAAATATGTCAAAAATTGTTTACTTGACACTTGAAGACTCTGATGCTCAGCATCCACTATATCTTCAATGTTGTAACATGACCTTTGAATGACTCAACATCCATTATTCACTTGGCATGTATTAGCTTGTTCATCACTAGAGTGACTCTGCACTAATTGTTTGCTCGGCACATACTAGTGCCCAGTACATATTGTATATTTTTCTTGGCATGCATTATCTTAAATCTTATGCTGGACATGCACTAATTATTGATAAGTAACGACTTAAGTGTATTGTCACTCATATGCCAAAACCAAAATGAGATCAACAATTCCATGATTGTTCTATTCATCTTTCCTCTATTCCTTTATGTGGTGTAGTCCTTGGTGCACTCATTTATCTCTTTATTCCTTTTTCATTGTAGAATATCTCAAGATCATCTTATGTGAATTCATTACCTCTATATGATCTTAGGCATTTTAGACTCTTTCTTATATCTTTTTTAACTCTAGCCAAATACCACTTAAACATTTCAATCGCATTAGATTTTTCTTTAAGAAACATCACAATCATCATTCTAGAAAAGTCATCAACAAATAAAATGAAATATTTGTCACCATAATATATTTTCACTCTAATAGGACCACATAAATCAGTATGAACCAATTCCAAAATATCATTAGAACATTAAGTCTTTCTCTTGAAACTAAACTTTTTCATTTTTCCCATTTGACATTGTTTGCACATGAATTTATCATGTTTTCTCAATCTTGGAAACCCTCTTTTTTCATCCTACTAATTCTTACCAAATTGTCAAAGTTCACATGATAGAGCCTCTTATTCCATAACCAAATATCTTCAAATTTTGCAATTAGACAAGTATCTTTAGATAGGTCTAAATAGAACAAGTTACCTCTTGTTTGATCACCACTTCCAATTAGTTCACTAGTATCATCATAAATCTTTTCCTTCCTATTTTGAAATTCAACTTAGTAGCCTAAATTGTTCAATTGCACTACACTCAAAACATTATATTTTAAACTATCAACCCAATATACATTGTAACATATGATCTTATCATTCAATATAATTGATCCTTTACATTTCACATAACATGATGCATCATTTCTAAACTCAACACTACTTCCATTATGATGTTCTAGATTTTCAAATTTACTTGTACCACTAGTCATATGATGTGAACAACCACTATCATTTATCCATTTGACATTTTTATTCACATGTATAATCAATCCAATTTTCTCATCTTTATTAGATTCATTTTTCATTGCAACATAAATAATTTCTTGATCATTTTCATTGGAATCACTATCAAAACCATCTTATTTAGAAATGTAAAGTGATTTTTTTACCTTTTCATTTCTAGTCTTTGTTACATTGGCTATCTCTATTGTCTCTTTTTCCTTAATATCTTTTTGTCCTTCCTTTCTTTATTTTCATCTATGTCAGGATATCTTGCACTAATATGACAAACTTTGTTACATGTAAAATAGATAATAGGGATTTTACCTTTGTATTTTCCTTTTCCTCTTGGTATCCCTCTTTCCAATAATGCTTCAAGATCATCAAGATCATCGTCTGACTCAATATCACTGTCAACATGTTTTCTCTTCTTCTTTCTCTTAGATCAATCAAGGGTTTGTTGAGACTTCAAAAAACATTCAACACTAATAGGTGAATAATTATCAAAATTTGACAACTCAAATATACCGAGTCTACCAATTAGACTATCTAAGGTCAAATCATTACCAAGTGTATTGTTGGTCTCTCTAATTTTTGTTGTCTATTAGTGTCAAACACTTAGTCATATATTAGGTAGAGTCAATTGGTCATCACTGCAACCATGTTACTCTATACAGGCTGAGTTATGTAAAGACTTGTAAATAATCATGTATATCCTAAGCTCTATAGGAGTCGAGCTAGTCTTTGGTTGCTAAGTACTTATATAGAAGCCAAGTTAATTGAATGCTATGTAGACAAAGCATATAGATGTTGAGTCATGCAAAAGGAGTCAAGTCACTTAAGGATGAGTAACAATATGAAGAATAATTACAACTGAGTATTAGAGATAGTATGTGTCGAGTAACACAGAGTGAACAAGAATGTCTCAAATGGTATAATCTTTGAGGTAAACCATTTTGAGCTAACATATAATTAACATTTAATGATCATAGAGTTTGTTACAATGAATGTTAAGTGTTTTGATGTGGATCATTAATTCCCATGAAGGGAGGAAAACCAATCAAATAAAGAGGAAAAATGGAAACATCTAGATTGTTGAACTTATTCTAGAAGACTCTATATGTTTCTTTAAAAAGGTAGATCAAAACCCTAATTCATTATGAGATGAAAGATGCAAGGTGTGTACACATAAGAAGAGCAAGAAAGTGAAGTATTATGAGAAGGAGTTAGGTTTTGGAGGATACAAGTGAAAGTTATGAAGCAACATAGATAGTGACTTAATGAAGCAGTACATGACATAATAAAGATATATTAGATCAAAGATTGGAAGGAGGAGATTTGTAATCAACATTTTAAGTGTAGATCGAAGGATCATGCAATGGATTATTTTTGGCAAATTGAATTAGGGTAAATATCTTAATTGAGTGGTCCTAACATGCCTTCATAAATATCATAATAGATTCCTTACTTCATTATAAGTATTAAATACCTTAATCAAGGTAGACCTAATAGTCTTGAATGCTGGAAGAGTTGACTAGATAGATTATGCTACAAGAGCTAACATGGTGAAAAGGCTATAGGAACAAACAAAGATGGAACAATACTTTAGAATTGTGCTACAAGAAAACATAACAAAGATGATACTATAGGTAGACCTAATAGTCTTGTATGCTGGAAGAGTGGACCGTGCAGATTATGTTATAAGAGCTAACATGGTGAAATATGCTATAGGAACAAAAAAAGATGAAATAATACTTCAGAATTGTGGGATAGGAAAACATAAAAAAGATGATACTATAGGAAGTGCAGAAACTATGAAGCAAGTTGATGTCATGTTCTAGTGTGTTTGTTACTAGGATTAAAATTTTGATGTTTGTAATAAAGTCCTATGATGTAGTGGCATAAATAGAATAGTGATTTGATAATCTCTCCAATTATAGCCACCTAGGAAAAAGCTAATTTCATTGTAGGATTGCATCATTTTTCTTCTAAATGTGTATGTTTTTAAAATAATTAAGTCAGCTAAGTAATCAATGATTACAGGAAGCTCCAAATAGTTGGAAGAGTTACCAGTAGAATTTTTTTGACCCATCCTTTATGATTTGAAAAAATGGTTTTTATTTCCTTATTTTGTATTGGCATTTCATCTTCCAATCTCTGAGGTGGGAAAGTATGAAAAGGTGGATTTCATAATAGAAAAGGAGATTGAGCATGACATAAGAGGATAGAAAGAATTTTGATTTTTCTGACTTTTTGTGGGTTTTTGAGTTGAATGTGTTTTTCTTGTTTTCTTTCTTAAATTGAAACTCTAAAGTCCCAAGGGTATGTCAATGATCTAATTGCAGAATAAAAAGATATATGGTTGATTTTGAATACAAAGCAATTTTTCTATTTAAAATTTGTTAAAGGAGATCCCATTTTCTAAGTTGTTGAATGTAATTACATGTTTTTTGAGGGTTGTGGTAGTAGATGGGAGTCTTTTAGACTCTCTGCAATCTATTTCTAGGATAGTAGGGGGTTATGTATTACATATTTATATTTTCATGTGTGTTTACTTTTTTAGTTATTTCTATCTGTGTCCACACATAAGAAAATTCATGATCATAGAAAATATTATCATGTATTCATCGATGTGTTGAAATCACGTAGTTGATATGTGATTGTGGTAAAAGTTGGTTCACATATTGGATTTGCAAATGTTTCTAATAACTAGGAATTTCTTGATCGATGGTCATTTGTTAGTGATCTCCAAAACCACACATGTAGTAAGGTGGTATAGGTTTAAAAATTGACTAATATAGTCTGATAGTCAGTATGTGATTAGTTTGGTTTGACCTAATTTTGCATTCAAAGGTGACTATTTGCCCATGTATTTCAATTGTAAAATAGAAGAGTCTAGTTAGTTTCCATTAAATCTATGTGGGAAAACTAATGTTTCTATAGGAGGTCATATGGGCTCCTATCACATGTCTACATATTAGTTGATATTAATAGAATCAAATAGATCCAATCTGGGTTAAGGAGAATTATTGATGTTGTAGGAGTATGAACCCCTTGATCCAGACTTAGTTGAGTGATTTATTTCCTCCTAATTTTGTCAAGGTGAGGCTCTTCATCATTATAAATCTCTTAATAGTGAAGACCCCTCATAGGGCATATCATCAGAAGTGATCAAATTTCTAGTCTTAATAGGCTAACTTTGTTACTATAGTAGTGAAGATTTGTGGGTGCCATCCTCACCCTAATTTTACCTTCACCTTGGAGGGTTTCTGGGTTACCAAAATCTTTGTGTTGTATGTTTACATTTTAAGGATGTGATACATAGTTAGATTTATTTCAACATTTGATTATTAAAGTTATGTATGCATAAACCAAATATGATATGGTTAATATGGTGAATACAACCAAGTTTTTTGCCTAGTGAAGTAGTGAAGGAAAAAATAAAGATATATTAGAAAAGAGATCAAATCAAAGATTCAAAAGAGGAGATCCATAATCAACATTATAAGTGTAGACCAAAGAATTGGGTACTAAATTAGTTTTGGAAAATTGAATTAAGGTAAATCTCTTAATAGAGTGGTCCTAAAATGCCTTTGTAAATCTCCTAATAGATTCCTCACATAATTCTAAGTGTTAAATAGGTTAATCAAGGTAGACTTAATAGTCTTGTAAAGCTGTTAACAGAGCAGACCCCTCATAGGGTAGATCATCAGAAGTGATCAAATTTGTAGTCCTAATAGGGTAATGTTTTTACTCTAGTAGTGGAGATTTATTGGTGTCATCCCCACCCTAGTTTTACCTTTCGCTTGGAGGATTTTTGGGT